>JADWQK010002117.1:0-520018 GCA_017933935.1 Sesamia nonagrioides
TTGTCTATTTTCTTCTGATCCTATTTAGGTGCCAACCATTAGTCAAAGCATAATTTATGTGTGTATCTTCTATCTCCAAATATTTCCTGTCCCAATCTGAAAATATCATTGGCTCAGTATCGGAATGTACAGCAATACTTAAGATGAAAACATAGATCATCATCAATCAGCATTAGGATAAGATGATTTTGATTCTACTTGTGCTAATGTAGGTAGCGGGTTTAAAGGATACGTTTCGATTCGCAACATCTACACACACAGATATACTTCAAGAGAAATTATTTGTAACATTGAGTGGACGCGGACAAATTTCGAAGCAAAACGGTCGTTTTATGTTAGATGCGGATTGATGTTGATAGGTGTATTTCCGCCTTTAGTCTCCAAAGACTATTGCTGCAAGAGTTGGCTAAAAGACCACTACATTTTTCTTTTGAAACAGGTAAATGTGTCATCCGTGATAAATTATCACGCGATTTTTCTTAGCTTGAGTTTTCTTTGAAAAGAGAAAGAAGTAGGTAATCATGAAATCTTTTTGTCATTCAAAATTTGTTATGAAATTTTAATAATATCTAAGTTTATGATGTGAATACGGAAAGTGACCAACACCTATTTCGATATTCCCACCACTTATTTTGATCCACTGATTTGGGGCCCACTTTTTCTCACTGAAAGGAAAACTGCCTCTCAGGAATGGGACGGTTCATCATCATCAACATCATCATCAGCCTTTACTCATCCACTGCTGGACATAGGCCTTCTTTATGGTACGCCAAAAAGCTCGATCCTGAGCAGATATCCGCCAGCCACTACCAGCCACTTTTTTGATAACGTCGCTCCATCTCGCCCAAGGGCGTCTTACGCTACGTTTGCCCAGACGCGGTCTCCACTCGAGGGCTCGTTTACCCCAACAGTTGTCGATCCTGCGACATATATGACCAGCCCATTGTCACTTCAGCTTGCTAATCATCTCAGCTATATCGGTCACTCTGGTACTCTGTCGGATTACCTCATTTCTGATGCGGTCCTTCAGAGAGACGCGCAACATAGCTCGCTCCATAGCTCGCTGAGCGGCTTTAAACTCATGGACTAATCTGACCGTTAGTGTCCACGTCTCGGCTCCGTAAGTCATGACGGGTAGAACGCACTGGTTGAAGATTTTAGTCTTCAAACATTGCGGTATGGGCGACGAAAATACCCGACGAAGTTTACCAAATGCTGCCCATCCCAGCTGGATCCTTCTATTTCCCTCCTTCTATGGGACGGTTATCGACTAATTATTACTATTGATTAGGAACTTGAAAGAAAAAAAAAAAGAAACCCCGCAATGTCACATGTAACGTAAACTGTCCTGTTATTCACATTATTTACGTCGACCTACATTCAATTAGTGAGGCGTGAACACAGACACGAAACACACACGACAATATAGCTATAGCAACATTTCTTCGCTAAATCACTCAATCGCGCGTATAAAAAGACCAATTCAAAATCTCAAGTTGCTTGTACACAAACTATTCCGCATAATTGTAACAGATGACTCCATTTCTATTTTTTATCGGACGAGAAAAGTTATAATGAGTACGTTTCTATTTCGGAAACACTTCGTTTAAGAATACACCGATGATCTTTAAGCGACCTTCGCCATTTAATCGAAAGTGTTGACATGGACCAATTGATTTATGCATTTCATAAAATTCGATTTTGAACGACGTAAAATTAAATATTATTGTAGTATTTAATGGGAGCTGTGGGCATCTTTGTTTTATTGGTCCGAAAATAAATAGTTATGCGTTACGATATGAGAAATGAATTCTAAGCCTCTTCTTGTAGCAATGAATGACGTAGAGCTATGAATACCTGGTTTAATAGGTCTTGTCAAATTGTTTGTTTGCATACCTTCGTTTGGTTTTCAGTGAAACGCTTTGCGCGTTCGGATATAAATTGCTATCACATTTTTTACATAGGCACGTGTGTTGGTTTTTATCAACACTTTTTAGATTTTATGATAAATTGATGATTCAAAATCAATAGAAACCTCTTTATTTTGTGTTGATAGAGACTTAAGAGGAGTACCGCATGTTTTTTGGTGTAAGTGTTTTTAAAATAAATATTTTAGTGTCAATAATATCGTGTTCCAAACATGTTCCGTCAAACAAAATAAGTTATTTAGGGCATCAAAATATTTATTATTTCCCTTCCTGTTTTATATACTTGTATCTACGTATTACTATTTTAAAAGTTTTTAAATTATGTATAACTAGCTGCGCTGGGTAGGTTTCGATAAGCTCCGCTCCTATTGGTCGCAGGGTGATGTTATATAGCCTAAAGACTTTCTGGATTAAGGACCTATCCAACGCAAAAAGAATTTTTCAAATCGGAGCAGTACTTCCTGAGATTACCGCGTTCAAACAAACAAACAAACAAACTCTTCAGCTTTATACATTAGTATAGATAAATATGAGGTACAGAAAGTTAAGAGGTTAAGAGAATTAAAAATTATGTTTCAAAGGAAAACAAAAGTACCTACACAAGTACTACAGTTTTAAGTAGGTACACCTCTCATAACTGTGACGCATAACATTGGAAATTCTAGGACCAAATATTGGAAGACATGGTATCACACGGACCCAGTGTAGTTACACTGGGCTGACTACACTGGGTCCGATTGATGGATAATGGCCCACTCCTATCACTGAGAGAAGGCTTGTGTCTCAGAAGCGAAGCAGAATCATTATAGATATACTTTTTATGCTTACCTGGCAGTCCGGAACATACCATTGAACGGAACATATTTTTTTTTATTTTTATAAATTATAGACTAGCGATTGACCGCAGTCCCACCTGATGGTAAGCAGTGATGCGGTGCCAGTCCCTCGATGTACGCGGTATAAAGGAAGAAGCGAAACGCTTCGTCCGGGTCGCAGTGGTGTCAACAACGTAAGGGTGGAAAGTCGCCGTACGGCGGGTCATCCGATGATGGAACGGAGATGGGAGAATTAAATCATGCAATTCCCTTTCACACTCACCAGAATGCATCCTATAGAAGATCGAAAGGCTGGCTACTCTATGCCTGTGCTCCAGGCTTTGGAAACCGTTTCTAGTTAAATCTGGGTCACTAATCAGCCTCTTCGCACGCCTCTCCACTGAATCTAAAGTAGCCAGGTGACATTTCGCAGCACCAGCCCAAATGTGGCTGCAGTACTCCACACATGAGCGGATATAATTTACCGGTGGAAGATACCATTATTAGTAGACTTCATAATTCATTTAACCTAATCGCTAACGTATCGATTCGATTCGTCTGCCAATCGAGAAGACTTCACCTTCAACTGAAATCGAGTTAATTAGAGCATTCGCTAATAAAGCTGATCGGTATTATTAACCTAATTACGGCAAGTGTCACGAGGGGTCGGCGGCATTAATTACGACAATTCGTGGTATGCCAAATCTGATGAGGACTAATTAGTCCAATATCGGAACTCATCCATCTTTATTCCATGACGATTAAGATTTTAAACTGTTTTTACGTTTGAATATTAGGTCTTTAAGCTTGTTTATTCTTTATTTTGATAAGAATAAATATTTGGAAAGAGTAATTGAGTATCACTATCATTAGCAATGTATTTAATTTTGACAATTAAACAACATTCATTGTGTTATTTCGGTTGATGAGCTGACAGATTTTCGGAAATATGGAGCAATGGATTAGCAATATGCTTCGATATGATTACACAATTAGGGTGCTGCAATATGCTTCGTTATGATTACACAATTAGGGTGCTGCAATAATTTCTTTTAATTTATCACGTCAATCTTATATTATAAGAAAATACATATCTTCAATTTTACAAATCCATACTAATATTATAAATGCGAATGACAGCCAGCCTTCGATATGATTACACAATTAGGGTGCTGCAATATGCTTCGTTATGATTACACAATTAGGGTGCTGCAATAATTTCTTTTTATTTATCACGTCAATCTTATATTATAAGAAAATACATATCTTCAATTTTACAAATCCATACTAATATTATAAATGCGAATGTAAAAATGAATGTAATGTGAATCTCTGTCTGTCTGTCTGTCGGTCTGTCTGTCTGTCTGTCTGTCTGTCTGTCTGTCTGTCTGTCTGTTTGTCTGTCTGTCTGTCTGTCTGTCTGTCTGTCTGTCTGTCTGTCTGTTCCGCTTAAACCTCTCAACCGATTTTGATGAAATTTGGCACAGACAATCTTTAGACCCTGAGAAAGAACATAGGCTACCTTTTATCCCGGAAAAAAATGATGTTCCCGAGGGAAATCGCAATATAACCGAACTCCACGCGGGCGAAGCCGCGGGCGGAAAGCTAGTACAATTATAAATTTCCGGAGTCCGAAACTTTTTTTTCGATGGGCGAAAAATGGCGCTTATCAACCCACCTCCTTTAAATAGGGTAGTTGACTAAAAAAAACTAATTATTAGGTTGTCAGTCAGATTTCCAAAAAATACTAGACACGAATTTTTTCTTTTTTCATATAAACAAAAAATGAAGACGACACAGTGCATTGAAAACTCGTGTTACGTCACTGCACGCTACAGTTTTTAGCGAGGAGTGACGTCAACCACTCCTGATGTTTGATGCCTTTTATATTTGTCAATTTTTATTGATTTGATAAAACAAAATATACGTTTCCAATATTTTTCTATAATCTGATTGACGGACTAAATAGATACAATTTTTTTACCCAGATAACATCCTTAAAGTACTATGAACAGATTTAATTTATTCATTTTAGTTAATATTTTGTTGTAGCTTATATGGATGTGTAAAAGCCTCCCCCAAGGACATCATCCATCGTTTTTGTATCGAGCCTAGGTCATCCAATTTTTTCCTGTTATCTTTATCAGTTCATCTGTCCATCTAGTTCATGGGCGGCCTCTATCCCTACGACTTCTAGGACCTTGCTAAACTGAAATAAAATGAAGCAGGGATCATCATCATCTCAGCGTTAATCCCAGTCGTATCCGAAGCTTTTTCGGCTTTGGAGTCTGGGGTCCACTTTCCCAGTCTAACTGCTGATTTTGGCTAAACTTCGATATTTTCCGTGAAGCGATTGCCGTCTGACCTTCAGTACCCGAACATAACCCGGCGATATCGAAACATTGCAATATTTGCACTGCGGGGATCGAACCCGCGCCTCCTTGCGCAGCGGCCGCGTCCGCTACCGCTACACCACGGAGGCTGTCATCTCAAAATGTAGTAGGGATATAAACATTAAACTATAGCTAAAGGGATATAAACGTTAATAT
Source organism: Sesamia nonagrioides (assembly GCA_017933935.1). Classification (NCBI taxonomy): domain Eukaryota; kingdom Metazoa; phylum Arthropoda; class Insecta; order Lepidoptera; family Noctuidae; genus Sesamia; species Sesamia nonagrioides. Next base: position 5,293 of record JADWQK010002117.1, read on the forward strand.
AAATATTAAACTAAAGCCCACAATATTCCTTTATACCATCAATACGTTTCCTCTATCCAAATAGCGTTAATAGCAAGACAAAGGCCGTCAATTGTGATTTACTATGGGTCAATTAGAGTTTTAATCACGACAATAATGTGCGATACAACGCGTTAAGTACTGACAGTCGCGTCAATGGACAATAGCCTTAAGAAGCGCTTAGAATGAGCTTTGTGGAAAAAAGGACCAATTTTGAAAAAAAATAATTGCGGGTAAATTCTGTCCTTATGAATAAAATAATTGTTATCCATGCAGGACCCATTTCATTTAATGATGATAATTACCATTCAAAGTTATAAACATAAAATTATTCATTATCATAGGCCAATAAAAACCGGCTAAGAGCGAGCTGGACTTGTTTGTGATGAGTTCGTTATCGCAAGACAAAAATTGGCAAAAATATTAAGTTTCTTGTATACCCCCTTTACGTTTTTTTGTTTGTCCCGCTTTCACGCCGTAACTACGGAACCGATTACTTTGAAATTTTGCAGACGTAAAGTTAGAAGTCCGGATTAAATAATAGGGTACTTTTTATCCCGGAAAAAATTGATATTCCCGAGGGAAATATAAATAGCGCGACATAACCGAACTTCACGCGGGCGAAGCTGCGGGCGGAAAGCTAGTTTGTTAATATGACGGCAAGGGAAATATACTCTTTGAAAATTTCAACTCTCTTTTCATATCAAAAAATTCTGTCTGCTACAAAAGCCGCTGATAAAAAATTTATTATTTTATGAGTCGTGGTGGCTAAGTGGTTAAAACACCAGCCTCTCAAGTATGAATGTGCGAGTTCGATTCTAGGTCAGGCAAGTACCAATGTAACTTGTCTAAGTTATATGTACCTTCTAAGTATATCTTGGACACCAATGACTGATTACAAGATTAATGAAAACATCCTGAGGAAACTTGGACTTTAAATCTGAAGTCGTTAAACCGCATTGAGCAAGCGTGGCAAGCGTGTATGAGCGGATACCTGTGCCCAGCAGCGGGACGATAAAAAGGTTGGTGATGATGGGATGGGTACGGCTCGTTGACAAACAGGGGCCATAGTCAGCTATTTTTATAAATTTTTCATTCCAACACGTTTCCATTGTCACTAAATTCATAATGCTTGATCAATTATCTCAGTCGTCTCATAATGGAATGGTGATAGAATGACATTGCTGTATTGCCATTATTATAAAACCCGTTAGTAGAAATGATTTTCTAAAAACTACTACTCAATTTGAACATTTATTAAGAAGGAGTAGAGTGTCAGTGATTGACCACTGGAAAGTCATAATGGCAGACTGGAGCCCCTGACTGATGGACAGACGGACAGCAGGGATTTAGTAAAAGTGTTCAGTTTGGAACTCCTTGGAAACTGAAGACTGAACGTTAAACACAAAATAAAAACGAATGACTACTGTCGTAAGTAGTGAGACTCTTAGTTAATTAAGCCAGTAGGCCGATAAAATTAATCACTAATGATTGTTAAGGTGACAGAATGAAGCATTCATTAATTGTAATTATTAACTGTCAGCTTGATAGCATTCGTATTGCTTGATGAAAAATATATGACAGTGTGGACATATTAATTTTAGTATTGAAGAAACTTTTGTTGGCACTTATTGATTAGGTCGAAGTAAATAATTTTGTGACGTGACGTAACATGGATATTTTTTAACTATTGTATTGAAAAGGTTATATTTTATTTAAAGTTATTGAGGACAGTACTTTCCTATCATCATCATCATCATCAGCCTTTACGCGTCCACTGCTGGACATAGGCCTCTTTCATAGCACGCCAACAAGCTCGATCCTGAGCAGTTCTCCGCCAGCCACTACCAGCCACCTTTTTGATGTCGTCGCTCCATCCCGCCCAAGGGCGTCCCACGCTACGTTTGCCGAGACGCGGTCTCCACTCAAGGACTCGTTTACCCCAACGGTTGTCGGTCCTGCGGCATATATGACCAGCCCATTGCCACTTCAGCTTGCTAATCCTCTCAGCTATGTCGGTAACTCTGGTCCTCTGTCGGATCACCTCATTTCTGATGCGGTCCTTCAGAGAGACGCCCAACATAGCCCGCTCCATAGCTCGCTGAGCGACTTTAAACTTATGGACTAGTCTGACCGTTAGTGTCCACGTCTCGGCTCCGTAAGTCATGACGGGTAGGACGCACTGGTTCAAGATTTTGGTCTTCAAACATTGGGGTATGGGCGACGAAAATACCCGACGAAGTTTACCAAATGCTGCCCATCCCTGTTGGATCCTGCTATTTGCCTCCTTCTCGAAGTTGTTTTTCCCTAATTGCAACTTTCCTATAATTATAAGAAAATAAAGATCTCTTACTGGTGTTATTACCTTATTAGCTCCCTAGGGAGTGATTGTGGTAAGTGATTAAAGTGCTGTACCCTAATTACGTAACACACTATTACTGACAGTTGCAATCATTTTGAAGCTTATTGCTGTTCCATTGCTCCCTATATTCAAAAATGTGTCTGTTCAACAACGTAAATAACGCAATGAATGTTGATGAACTGTCAAAAAGAAACCCATTGCTACTTATAGTGTATTACGCAATTACCCTGCAGGTGCACAATAAATATAATATCTTCTTCTCTTCCTGACAGCCACCGTGGCGTAGCGGTAGTTGACGCGGCCGCTGCGTAAAGTGGCGCGGGTTCGATCCCCGCACAGTGCAAGTATTTGTATGCATGAATATGAATATTTGCACTGGTCTGGTCGTACCTCGGAAAGCACGTTAAGCCGTTGGTCCCGGTTGCCATACGAATATCTAGTGGCAGTCGTTACGGGTTTTTGAAGCCCTCAAAAGTCCAACACTTGGTCTAACTGCAATGCTTCGATGTCGCCTTCGGGTTGTGGAGGTCAGACGGCAGTCGCTTCACGGAAAATGTCGAAGTTTAGCCATAGCAGCAATTGGACTGGTAAAAGCGGACCCCAGACTCCAAAGCTGAAAAGACTTCGGATGCGACTGGGATTAACGCTGGGATGATGATGATCTTCTTCTCTTCCTATTCCAGATCAGGCTATGAAGGTGAAGGAAGGTTACTAATCATATTGGGGTTAATGTTGCTCGAAACATAAAATATAACAGTTAAATAAACAAACACCTGCGTCATTGTAATGAATATCTTTGAGACACTAACGTTAAAAAGTAATGACTCGATTACGTCTGTCTTAATGTATTTCTAAATAAAATTAGTGTTCTTGGATTACCCACTTATTTTTAAAAAGCTGTAATATTTTATGTATCTCTATTTTCATATTAATTAGGCTGTAATAATCAGATTTGCTATTTTATTAAACTGCATTAACACATTTCTGTTGCTAATTTATATGTTGTTTATTTAGTCCATTTCTTTATCCTCCATCTTGGCAATCATTCTCTTAATAGCAATAACATCTTACATTATTTTGTAAAACTTATGATATAAACCCTGTGTTCGTGCTCGGAAATGTTCACGGAATCATTCATCATCATCATCTCAGTGTTTATCCCAGTCGCATCCGAAGCTAATTCAGCTTTGGAGTCCGAGGTCCGCTTTTACCAGTCTAACTGCTGATATGGCTAAACTTCGACATTTTCCGTGAAGCGACTGCCGTCTGACCTCCACAACCCGAAGGCGACATCGAAGCATTGCAGTTAGACCAATTGTTGGACTTTTGAGGGCTCTAACAACCCGTAACGACTGCCACTAGATGTTCGTATGGCAACCGGGACCAACGGCTTAACGTGCTTTCCGAGGTACGACCAGACCAGTGCAAATATTCATATTCATGCATACAAATATTTGCACTGTGCGGGGATCGAACCCGCGCCTCCTTGCGCAGCGGCCGCGTCCGCTACCGCTACGCCACGGAGGCTGTCATGTTCACGGAATCATTGATCTAATTAATCTACATTTGCGACATATTGGCAGAATAATGTACACGAACATGAGTTTATGGCAAAATAATTTTAATTTCTATACAATACAGTTCACTTGACGCTACACTGCCAACATTTTTTTATTCAACTAGCATTCCGACCGCCGCGGCTTCACCCGCGTGGAATTCGGTTATATCGCGCTTTTTAGATTTCCCTCGGGAATATCAAATTTTTCCGGGATAAAAAGTACCCTATTATTTAATCATGACTTCTAACTTTACGTCTGCAAAATTTCAAAGCAATCGGTTCAGTAGTTACGGTGTGAAAGCGGAACAAACAAACTCACTTTCTCATTTATAATATTAGTACCTAAGTATAATGCAAGTCACTCTGAAATCGGCTAATTGGCCTTTGAAATAAAGTTGATATTTTATTGGAAAAATAAAAATCCTTTTAGTCTACTTTCTTGTAAAAAAAATAAAAGTTTATTTTTTTAAAGTCCCCTCATAATCCAGTCTACATGTTCCTAACTCTACAAATCTTTGTAAATGCGGGCGTCGTCCACCTAATTGTTGTGAATTAATTGTTACATCCATTTAAAAACCACGCAAGCATTGTTCAGTACACAATTGTCGCTTCCACAGGGATTGGAGCAGTAATTTTTCTCATTGACGGACCCAGTGCTGTTAATTGGTCAGTCCGATTATATGGGCTAGAGACCCACTTTCTGTTGACGCTTTAAACGTTAGTTAATTTGTGATTGAAGAAGATTTGTGATTTAAGGAGTTTACGCTTTATGAAATGGTATTTTTCAGCCTATAGAGGTCCACTGCCGGACATAAACCGCCCCAAGGCTTTCCATAATGACCGGTCTTGTGCTGCCCGCATCCATCGGCTTCCCGAGTCCTTCACCAGGTCATCGGTCCATCTTGTTGGGGGCCTTCCTACGCTGCGTCTTCCGGTACGTGGCCGCCACTCCAGAACCTTACTGCCCTGTCGGCCATCGGTTCTACGAGCAATGTGCCCCGTCCACTGCTAATTAATTCACTTATTCAAATGAAATGGTATCATCATCAACCTTTTTATCGTCCCACTGCTGGACACAGGTCTTCTCTCATACGGAGAAGGGTTGTGCGTAATCACCACGCTTGCTCAATGCGGGTTGGCGATTTCAGACTTAAAGTCCAGGTCTTATTAAGATGTTTTCCTTCGCCTTATAATCAGTCATTGATGTCCAAGATATACTTAGAAAGTACAATCAGCTGTAGAAGTCCATTCCCACCTTAAAGACTACTGTCGCCTGCGCTAAACCGGCCACGCACACTAACGCATTATTTTTATTATCGCAGTCTTCATCTTTCTTTAAAGTAATGCAAAATTTCATTACTTCATTTGAAGTTAAGTTAGCGGCCGCACTTAACAATGGTCTATCATAAGCGAGCGATTGTGGTTTCGATCCTTAATAACGGCAAATCTTTTTGTTGTTTCATATAATTTAAAATTATGATAACTGATTTGTATTTTAAAATAAAAATGTTTGCAAATAATATTTAAACGAATAGGAAAAATTACTGAATATTTATACCAAAATAGGTTTTTATTATATGTTTTAGTTTACTATAGATGTAATATAATAAATAATATAATGCAATATATTATAAAGTTATATATTATTCGGTATAGATATATTTATACTAATAAATGAAACAAACGTTGAAATGGCAGCATTGTAATATTTTATATAAAAGTAATCCTTGACAAACTTATGATATTATTATGGTAAAAAATATAAAAAACATTTTTGGTTTTTAGATATGAAAGTTATAGTATTACATGTTGTCATTAAAGAGGTTATAGCTTAATTATTCATTTTCTTAAAGAAAAGAGGATTGAAGCTTAACCTGAATATTATTACAATCATAAAATAATCTATACTTAGAACACAAAACAGTGCTTATTACATTTACAATTTTATTGCGTGTATAGCATGCCATCCTGCAGTGCCTTTTTTCGGAGTTTGAAGGCATGAGATTATAATCTTCAAGCGCTTTCTTTGTTCAAAAGTAAACGAACTTATTTCTTATCGAATTCCGAAATTATTGTTTTTATAATTTACCAAAAGTAATTTGTATTGAAATTGCAAAAGGCGACATCTGTTAGCCATTAAGCCAACCGAACATATTACTGTCACTTAGCTAAATTACTTTACGAGTTGGTTTAGAGTCCGTTATTACAATATATAATGACATATATTTAAAACACTTTGTAGGACACTTCTGCACTGTGATTGTTATAAATTGTTTTTTTTTTTTTGTTTAGTTCGATAAGTCTCCACCAGTATCGCCAGTTTATTTTTAAACCACAAATGCAACCTCTCTTCTTCGCAAGATTCAAAGGTTTATTCAACGGTAAATATTGTTGTTTCGTTCCACTTGTCTCGACACATAAGCCACCTTCGTCCTCCCTCCTCCTCCTTTGGCTTACAGTAGTTCTCTAAAACAATAACAAATTTATTACACACTTTCAACAAGAGATTGGTTTGCACCTTACCCAAATAATAATAAAAACAACTTACACAAAAGCCGGTTTCATATTATGATATTTGAGATATATTGCTGCATATGCCTGCATATTGATTACAAAAGTAAAACTAATAACACGAACTCGTAACTATATGTTCACCAACCAACAACAGCTAAGTAATATTATTTGAGTTATTGTAGTTAATAATAGTTATTGTAGGTAGTGGAATATTTTTTGTTCAGTTTGTTTCAAATCTACCGTCATCTTTTTATAATGACTCTAATATAGAAAAATCTTAAAATAAAGTATCATCGTTAAGTTGCGGATCGGTATTTTTACATATTTTTGTTGTCAGCATTCATAACTCACCAATAAACATTTCAAAAATATTATGTAAGTTATTAGATTTGAACTCGAACCACCTTGAACGCCAACCAAGACGAGAAACGCTAGGCTATTTAAACACTTACTGTGAGCGTTGAAATTAGTAAGTAGTACCTAACAATCATAAGCGGGCAGCAAGTTGTCAAAGTGTATAAGTGTGTATCAAACTTTATTATAGAAGAAGGTTGTAACTACAACTAGTATTGCTTGGCCATAGTTTTGTGAGATTGTAACTCGACTTTTGGTCTAGACTGTACATATAACTTCGAAAAGTTACATTGATACTTGCCTGACCTGGAATCGAACCCGCACACTTATACTTGAGAGGCAGGTGTTTTAAATGAAATGATATTGATAGAAATGACATAGAATTTAGTATTATTCTATTAGTTGTTAGCTCATGATATAATCACTGAACTGCTGATGAGTGGGAGCAAGTAACTGCCCTCCCTGAGTCTCTGTTACGACCGTCATAGGCAATCGAAGTGGACATCATAAATAAATCCATGAATAGGTTCAAGGACACGACCAACAGTAATGAAGTACGCAATAAATAAGGGATATGATATAATAGCCGTGATTCATAAGAAAACATTAATACCAAAAGTCTGTGTGAACTGTTCTATCATCTTCATTATGATAAGTCAACGTTTAATATGTTTGACCAAAAACTTATTTAAAACTAGCTTTCCGCCCGCGGCTTCGCCCGCGTGGAGTTCGGTTATATCGCGCTTTTTAGATTTCCCTCGGGAACATCAAATTTTTCCGGGATAAAAGGTAGCCTATGTTCTTTCTCAGGATCTAAAGATTGTCTGTGCTAAATTTCATCAAAATCGGTTGAGAGGTTTAAGCGGAAAAGCGTAACAGACAGACAGACAGACAGACAGACCGACAGACAGACAGACAGAGTTACTTTCGCATTTATAATATTAGTATGGACTAGCTTTTCGTCCGCGTGGATTTCGGTTATATCGCGCTTTTTAGATTAACCTCGGGAATATCAAATTTTTTCGGGATAAAAAGTACCCCATTATTTAATTCGGACTTCTAACTTTACGTCTGCAAAATTTCAAAGCATTCGGTTCAGTAGTTACGACGTGAAAGCGGAACAAACAAACAAACTCACTTTCCCATTTATAAAGGGTAAGGATTTCAAAATTACGAGCAGATTAGATAGAGAGTAGCGGTGGCCTAGTGGTTAGTGGTGTCGGCCGCAACTTACTTACAAGTTGTAGGTCGCAAGTTTGAACCCCCTCAGGCGCATTATTTTGTGTAACTTTCATCACCACTGCTTTCAAAACTGTGAAGGAAAACATCGCGAAACCGGCTTGTCCAAGAGCCAATACTTCGAAGACAGGTGATATCTACCAACCCGCACTGGGCCCACCGAGAAGAGGCTTCTGCTCCAGTTGTAGGAATTTGTTTTGAAAAATTACTAAACTTAACAGGCTGATTTTGTCCAAAACTACACTATTGTTAGGGTTCCGTAGCCAAATGGCAAAAAATGGAACCCTTATAGATTCGTCATGTCTGTCTGTCCGTCTGTCCGTCCGTATGTCACAGCCATTTTTTTCCGAAACTAGAGAGAGAGAGAAGAGCTATACTGTTGAAACTTTGAAACTTGGTAGATATACACACATCAAAAGTGTCTAGGGATCAACATATATTTTTGCAATAACTTTTCTCCTGATTGATATTAATTAAAATTTTCTTTAAGGATTCATCAAATAAAGTGTTTTCGTCTGTCACAGTAACGATAAACCAAGTCACCTTTGCATTAATAAAGAAATTTGCCATTTTCCTAATAAAGGGATATTTGACATTTGAACCACTAACACAAAAGTTCGAAAAAAAAGACTGAAATAACAGTTTTCTCTAAAATTTTATTGGGTAACTTAAACAATTAATAATCCGTGTTTCTACCGCGAACACTAACAACACAAGAACATCGGTTTGGCATACACAAAATGAGTTCATCCAAATCACGCTGTGGAATGGCCGCCCATGTTCGTTGCAACAACAAAAAAAGGTCTTCTTGCGACTGGATACCCTCCATATTCGGCAGAGCTCTTCTCTGTAACATATCCCATGCATGCTCAATCGGGTTCAAGTCTGGCGACTGAGCAGGCCAGGGCAGGACATTGATGTTAGCTGCGGCGAGAGTCTGTCTTACAACTCTTGCGGTGTGCGGTCGTGCATTATCATGCATTAACTGAAATAAGGGACCGATTTGCAATTGTAGAGGAACGATGACGTCTGATACAATCGTTTCAGCATAAATTTGAGCGTTGAGGTTGCCTCTGATCCAAATCAACTCAGTTCTTCCGCCGATCCAAATACCTGCCCATACCATGATGGTTCCACCACTATAAGGATGGACTTCCTGGCAGGATTTTAATCGCTGTTGGCGTCCAGGGGTTCTCCAGTGTCGTATACGTCTTGTATCCGGTCTCATACCAAAACGAGACTCATCAGAAAAGCACACGAAACGCCATTGTTCTTCTGCCCAATTTCTGTGTTCAAGAGCCCATTGATATCGAATCCCACGATTGTGCATTGCTATAGGTGGTACCCGTAGCGGTCTTCGGGAATGAAGGTTCACTTCATGCAAGCGGTTTCTGACTGTTTGGTCGCTAATTAAGTTCCCTGAAGAGTGATGAAGCCTCACGGCTAACATCATGGCGGTTATTGCTGGAGCTCTTCGAGTTAAGATTTGAATGTATCGGTCTTGTCTCCGTGTGGTGCAGCGATACCGTCCTCCATGGCGCTCAGCCACGGTACCAGTGCTTCGGTAACGTGTCCAAAGTCGACTGATAACACTCTGACTTGTATTCAGAGCTAAAGCCACAGTACGTTGCCGGGAACCAGCTTCTATCATTCCCTCGGCTCTGAGCATTTCTTCCCTGCTTAAATGACGTCGCCGCTCCATAATAACGTTGGTTTTAATCAGTAGTAGGGAAACAGTAGCACTAATAATGTCTTCAATGCGTTGTATGTTTTTATAGGGAAAATATTGACAGCTGATTTTCATCTTTTACTCGAATTTGATTCACAGTTCCTGATTCAAATTATGAAATGTACCAAAAAGGATCCATATAAATTTATAAAATCATAAATTTATTACAAAGCCACATCTCAATCTCAAGAAATCCGCATAAAATGCTTGATCCCTAGACACTTTTGATGTGTGTATGTATTCTGTGAACCGGCGCCGCCGCGCCGCGCGATTTCAATGCAAAAATAAAACATAATAATAAGTATTGGGAGCACCCCATACTTATAACTGAAACACAATTTTTTTTCATCAAACACATACGTGTGGGGTATACCACAGTATGCTAAAGATCGCGCGAAATGGAGGAGAATGTGCAGGAAAGCGGACACCGGGCTCCAACGCGAAAGCCGCGGATGCAACCGGGATAAACGCTGAGATGATGATGATGACATACGTGCGGGGTATCTATGATAAAATGAAATGATATCGAGGTTTCAGAAATATTTTTTTTTCTAAACCGAATAGTTTGCGTGACAGACTATTCCAAAGTGGAAAAAAGTTGGTGCCCCTAACTTCTAAAATAAGAAAATGAAAAATCTAAAAAAAACATATATTACTATAAAAACTACCAACGAAAATTGTTTTGAACGAGATCTAGTAAGTCGTTTTTTTAATACCTCGTAAATCGTAAACCGCTTATTACTGCGTAATCTTTCATACAAATAACTTAAATGCTTTAATTTCATAAATCAATGATACGGTACTCTTTGTGCGTGAGTCTGACACGCACTTGGCTGGTTTCTTTTTAAAAAAGAAATAGTTTGTTTATTCCTTAAAGCAAAAAACCTAATTAACAGTATCTTAATGTCCTGGTTTTCAGGATTTATAGGCCCTTCTATCCCCAGTCGATTCACTAAACAGTCACTCATTAATCCCTTTCATATACGAAATTGTTCAAACGCCATTTTTCAGCGCTCACCCCATTAAAATAACGACGTATTTTAGCATGATCCTATCCAAAATAGAATATACAAATAAATGAGTGTAATCAACATCAAAAGAATATATATTCTGGTGAACTATTAACGTGTATTAAAGTGAATAACTCATAAATAAGATTTAGAGACATCTTACGTCCTCAATTTGCGTCGGAATCAGCTATCGTTACATTTTTCAATCCTCGTTTATCATTAAAACGTTAACAACAACTTCGTAGTTTCCACCTTGGTAAAAAGAATTCATATGTGATTATCAATAATATTTACAGGATTTTCCGTGATCACATGATTGGACTTTACAGCTCTATTTTTACCATTAAAAATACTGTGTTGTTATTTTGGTGGGATATCACTAATTTTGGCTCTGGCTACAAACTCCTGGCACAATAGCATTTGGCTCATCGGACTCAGACCGTTTACTAGACATCATGCCGGAACACGACAAATCGCGTGGCAGCAAGACTTTGTCTGGTGGGTGGTAACTTCTGCCGGCAGTCGATGTTATGGCCTACCACAACGGTTTTGTTGACGTCTGAAATATAATACTAATATGTACCATATTAATATTATGTTATTTTAAGACATGTATATATATATATATTTTAAGACCTTTGTAAGTAAAAAATATTATAGCTGTATTAATACTAGTGTTTGAGTTGAGTATATATGTAATTCCTAATAAATTGAATTTTATGATTTAGAACTAAATAAATTATGATGAAGTTTATGACCTAATTAAAAATTATTTCCATATGACGGGTTGGTTGGCACAGTGGTTAAATGGCTCTGCTGCGCTGCGTGTCATGGGTTCGAATCCCGTACGGTAGAAATATTTGTATGACCCACAAGTGGTTGTTCTGGGTCGGGATATTTGCGTGAGTTTAAATGTTTGTAAACACACCCACGATAGTATAGGGAGAAAAGCTTACTTAGAAAAAATGAATAATCAAGTAACTAGCTGACCCGTGCGAAAAATTCGCACTATACTAACAGAACCGCTTGAGGGGAAAGAAAGTATGGGAAATGAAGGGGAAATCATAGAGCGTAAATTAGAATTTTTAAGTCGTTTTTATAAACAAACAGTGAAGCGGAATAATTTGAAAATAGTATTCCATAGTACCAGGGACGAATATCTGTCGATTGGTCGGTCGGACGTTCAGATTGGTTCGATAGAAAGAAAGAAAAAGGGAGAAAACGGTTTCAGACCCTTGGAGAAATAATATACGTTGATTGCTTGGCTGTAGCAAAAAATAATCTAAAACGAATGTTAAGAATTCAGGAAAATAATTTTTTTACCAGTAATCATTTTTCTAATCACCAGCACCATTCTGGTCTTCCCTAGATTGGAATAATTCAGCGATGGGAGCCATTCTGACACCTTCCAAAGTTCTCTTCATCATAATTTTTGCCGAAAGAAGTCCCCTGTTGGACATAGGCCCCCAAGCAGCGCTACTGCGCCCAGTCAAGTAATTATGTACAAGAAAAAGGTGCTATATAGGGATACCTCGCGATCGTGCTTGAGCTCGCAACCTCAATGTCACATCTATGTATAACAATTATAAGTTAATAGACCCCGACGGCGACTAAGGGAACTCTCATCAGGGAAGCGGGCAGCAGCACTTCTCCTGTGGAATAACAAATTACTGCGATCCTCAACCCGCCTGCCAAGCGTGGGGATTATATCAATGCCCCCTCAATGCAATGAATTCCTTGGGGATGGCTGTATCCAGCAGTGGCCGTCTATAGACTGAAAAGAAGAAGATGATGATGATGATCCGGATGCATTTGCAGGAGGTTGCGGCCAGGAAAGTACCGCAAGGGGACTTGGTATATCTACTCCGCGCCTTTGTCTTTTTTTTTGGGATGTGAAATCATCAAAAGACTTCTCTCGCTCTGGGCGGAGTGGAAGGGCATGTCAGACTTTTACTGATTAAAACCGACACGTGTTCCTTCACTTGCTTGTGCGACGACCAGGGCCACGGTTTCTTGTTTAACCAACCCGCAACCCTGACCCAAGAGGCATCGGTCTTCGTGGACCCCGTTACAATGTGCTGACATCAATTTGAGGCGTGAAACCCAACGGGCCGTCGACTCGGGTCTGGTCCTTGCCGGGCGGCGAGCTGCCCACTTCTCATCGCCCGCAATCGGCCCATCTCCTCCGTGCCTCAAAGTACGTTAAGCCGCTGGTAGTAGCTGTCTTTCGTATTTTTGGCTAAACTTCGATATTTTCGATAAAGCAACTGCCGTCTGACCTCCACAACCCGAAGGCAATGTCGAAGCATTACAATTAGACCAATTGTTGGACTTTTTGAGGGCTCCAACAACCGGTAACGGCTGGCATTAGATGTAACGGCTTAACGTGATCGGATCGAATGGATCCGTTTCCATCATCATCATCATCAACCTTTTTATCGTCCCACTGCTGGGCACAGGTCTCCTCTCATACAGAGAAGGATTGAGCGTAAACACCACGCTTGCTCAATGCGGGTTGGCGATTTCAGATTTAAAGTTCGCTTCCATGCTTTACAATATTCCAACAAATGCTGGATTTCCACTTCTGTAGCCGCTCTACTTCGGTCGGTGATACCTGGACATAAAATATGATTTGTTACCTATAAAAAAGATGGCACGTGTTTCTCGAACATTTTTGTCATTTATTTTTATATCAAATTATACTGTTATTTATTTTAATCCTGAATCAACGTAGACGCTAATAAATAATCGTTTTTATGTATATTTATCATAGTTTATTTCTGTAAACTAAAGACAATATGAACGATCAAAGTGTCAGTTTGTTGTAATATTAATGATATCCAGGTTGTTTTTTTGTTTGATTTTTATCAAAATATTTATAGCGCCTTGTTAAGATTCGCCCAATTAAAGGTAACTACTGCCCCATCAGCCATCAATTCTGCGAGCAATGTGCCCGCCTACTGCCACTTAATTTTAGTGACTCAGAAGAGACTGTTATGCCAATGGGGCAGTAGGTTCTGGAGAGGCGGCTACGTACAGGAAGACACAGCATAAGGAGGCCCCCAACAAGGGTCGTGGGAGGCCGATGCATGCGAGCGGCATGGTACCGGTCATCGTGGAAGGCCTTTGTCCAGCAGTGGACCTCTATAGGCTGAAGAAGAAGAAAAAGAAGAAATGTAACTATTTCACTTAAAACTACATTATAGAGCTCCTGGAGGCCAACTTCCGTACAAAAAAAAAAATCGATTTGGTATGTAAGGAAATTCGCAGATTTCACAGATTCATTAACATAGATACATTTTTGACTGATTGATACTGAGGCCAAACTGTAAACATGTTTATTTACAATAACGAGAATGAAAGTAAAAACCTTTACGAAACTTTTGACACTAACAAAAACTTTTTTACAAAAAAACAACCGACTTCCAAAAACCACTACAAAGTGAAAAATAACTAATTTCGGAAGGCGGTGTCAAAAAACGAATATACAAAACCAAAGACACCGACTTCCGAAATTAGTTATTTTTCACTTTGTAGTGGTTTTTGGAAGTCGGTTGCTTTTTTGTAAAAAAGTTTTTATTTTACACTTTTTAGCTGTTAAAAGTACTACGTATTCAGTTGCATCCGGTCAGACTGGAAGCTGACGCAAATATAGTTGGGAAACGACGTAATTTTGTTTACTTTAATTTTTACCCGTACCTTAGTATTCCCTCAACTGCCTGTGGTCTTCATTATCAAATTTACTGCAGACCATTATTTTAACCCAATAGGTGCAAAGGTCTCATCAATATAAGTGAATGAAGTCCAACTACAAAGTAACTACTGTAAACCATTGAGGAGTTCCCGGAACTGGCCTTTGTCTTCATCATGAGAGCTCTTATGACAGTCACAACCCATCTAGGTTTAAAGTTCTTATCAATACAAATTAATCGAGCCCAAACACAAGGTAGCTGCTGTGAATTGTTGAGGAATTCCTTCAAATGTCTCCCGGTTCCATAATCAGGATCTACTCCAGACCTTTATTAAATTGTAATGCTTTAAAATACTTAATGAAAATGCTAAGAAATGCACTAGTCGCCCCTACAATTTTTGAAAGTTCCCTTGTTTTCTCTGGTCTTCCACCATCAAACCCTGATATCCTTATCATGGGACCACCTTGGGAACGTCTTCTTTCCAACAGATAAAGAATTATCAAAATCGGTTTATAAATGACGAAGTTATGCGCGAACAAACATAAAAAAAAGCATATACGGTCGAATTGAGTAACCTCCTCCTTTTTGAAGTCGGTTAAAATGGTTTTTGAATTTTTATATATAAAGGTTAAGTAAATGTTAGTATTTTATCTTTATAATCGGCTAATATCATAATAGTAATCTAAAACAGATCTCTTTTTTGTAGATGATAGATGTTCGATGTCGATGTCTTATCTTTTTGCGTTGGATAGCGCATTCATTTAGGAAGGCTTTAGCGCTGCGACTAATAAGAGCGGGACATATAAAAAAAACGCGCGTGAAACCGTGTGGCGCCGCTAGTATAGTTATAAGAAAGATTTAATCTTCTTCTTCTTCTTCCTCAACCCTATAGATGTCACTGCTGGACAAAAGGCCTCCCCAAGGCTTTCCACGATGACCGGTCTTGTGCTGCCCGCATCCATCGGCTTCCACGACCTTCACCAGGTCATCGGTCCACCTTGTTGAAGGGGTGCTCCTACGCTGCGTCTTCAGTACGTGGCCGCCACTCCAGAACGCTGCCCCATCGGCCCATCGGTTCTACGAGCAATGTACCCCTGCCCACCACCACGCCGGATTTAGCGACTCGCGAAATATGTCGGTGACTTTGGTTTACCGCGTTTGTTCCTCATTTCTGGATTCGATCACGCAGAAACTCTGCTAGCTCTTTCCATTGCCCTTTGTGAGCTCTGAGCCTTCATTATGAGGCCACATTAGGCGACCACGTTTCAGTTCCGTAAGTCATCACTGGCAACACACACTGGTCAAAGACTTTAATTAGCGAGACACTGAAAAGATTTAATAAAAACATAATAAAATTGAATTAAAAAAATAATAAAATAAAATAAAATTTAAATTCAGTGCATCTTTTTCTGTCAATTTCATTAAGAAAAGGACATTAGTGCGCTGCTGACGTAAACTGGCGTATTTTTAGTCACCATGTTTATAATCGCGTCTAAACTGTCTATGGAGTATCTTAATCTGACAGGATTAAACTAAAATATTATCTTCTATCCCTTTCTTAACCAAAAGGGGAAGAAAAAGATGCACTGACTTAAAATTACTTTAGTTTGCGAACAACAGAATCGGCGCCGCTATCTATTTCGAACAACCCGCAGCCCTGGTAGATCCAAAGAGAGATCTTGTGTCGGTTCAAAATCTCTTTTTTTGCAACAGTCTAAAATAAATAAATATATACGAACAAATCACACAAATTGAGCTAGCCCCAAAGTAAGTTCGAGACTTGTGTTATGGGATACTAACTCAACGATACTATATTTATAATAGATACATATATAGATAAACATCTAAGACCCAGGCCAATCAGGAAAAGCTCGTTTCCCATCATGACCTGGCCGGGGATCGAACCCGGGGCCTCCACGTCGCAGGCAGGCGTGTTAAATTTCAATTAATGATTAGAATGCCTTGGAAGAGATAGTACTAACAGCTGGTACTAGACTAAATCCTCAAAAATCTTATTTATCCACCTGTTCCTACAAAATACCCACTTATCGTGTTTCCTAAAATACAAATCCGCCATTAGAGAATCACTGAAAAAACACTTGATTATTCTAACAAAATATTTACACACAAATTACTCATTAAGCCTCTTTAATTGTCGTTGTTCTATTCGAGAAACTTATAATTTAACATGGAGGATTTTCTGTTTCACACGTGCCCATACTTGCGTCACTGCATACAAAAAGATCAGAAGGTTTGCTCTATACAACGGATTCAAAATGGCGCATGGATATACAGACGCGTATGTACGACCATATCCCGTAGGCACGAGCTTACTACATGCTTAAACAAAACGCGCCTAGCGACTGCGAAAAGACAAACGAATGAAATTGTTTGGTTAATAAAAACGCAGTAATTGCACTATAACCTGTGCGTTGACGTTCACGTCAAGCAAAACAGAAGCGAAACTGCAGATTGTAACGTACAGATTTAATAATTATTCTGCCCTTTTCGGGTGATTTCGCTGATCTGCCGGAAACCAGTTATACTTGAGGCTAAACCACAACAAAATGGCAAAAAACCAAACCGTTTAGCGTATTCTTCGCACCTATCTGTGGCAGTAGACAAGCTTTTTTTTTCAATAAATGGATATCGATTTAATGGAAACATTAAAGTGAGAGGTGCGAAGTATACTGTTTTAGTAGTATAGTGTTTTTACAAAGTCGAAAGCGACAAAATTTTGCTCTGATTACAATAGAATGACTTATGAAATGTTTCTCTACACGAATCACATCATAAAATTGTAACGTTAGCGGCGGAAGTGTGCTAAAGCCATTGTTATAAGAAAGATTAGATTTCAAGAATGATTTTTATATTTCGAAGGCTAAATCCCTAAGTGTCCGAGTGTTTTCGCTCGTCGCGTAAAGTAGTCCTTCTGTAGCTACCTACCTACTTAGTACTTACGTCACGCGACACCACGACGAGTGTGAAAACGCGAAATAAAAGCAATTCTTTCTAATTAACTCTCGAACCGTGTGTCTCGAAAGAAATCAGTGTGTTCGTTTGTGGGAAACGAACACACTGATTTACACGCCGCGACTGCTTCCAAACGAAACCGAATAATTAAAGCTGCGTGTTTATTAGATTGTTTTGATTCGAAACGATTGATGGCACGCCTATGGAATGTTCCATCATTGGAACATCAATACATTTTTAAGGCATTAAAATGCAAATAATGTATACGCTTGACGCTTCTTTTGTTAACCTTATTTACCTATAGCTCCTTACATAACCTGTTTTATTTTGCATGATAAGTAAGTTTACATAATTTTATCGATATAAATTATGAAAATTAAAATTTATAATCGATTGATATGTTTTAGCCCACTTATAGGACGATAAAAGTATTTAAATTTCATGTTTTCTCTACGGAAATTCCTTAAGCAATCTGAAATATTATACCACGCCTTAAATAGTGTAGTTATGTTTATCATAAATCGTTGCTTTCCATTTTTAATCGACTTCAAATAAAGATGAGTTTCTTAATTCGGTTGTTTATAATAATAAATAATATATGTATATTATTTATTATTAATAAAAATAACATATGTATATTATTTAATCACCAAAAAAATATCGTATTTTATATTTGGTATTTTTTAAATAAGAGTGATCTCTTTGTTTCGTTGTAGTTCTTAGGTTTTAGTGTAGTAGTACTAATATATTTTGGTCTTTGTAACTAACAATTCTTCTTCTCCTTCTTCAGCCTATAGATGTCCACTGCTGGACAAAGGTCTTCCCCAAGGCTTTTCACACTGACCTGTCTTGTGTTGCCCGCATCGGCTTCCCGCGACCTTCACCAGATCATCGGTCGACCTTGTTGGGAGCTACGCTGCATCTTCCAGTACGTGGCCGCCACTCCAGAACCTTACTGCCCCATCGGCCATCGGTTCTACGAGCAATGTGCCCTGCCCACTGCCACTTAAGTTTAGCGTCTCGAAGAGCTATGTCGGTGACTTTGGTTCTTCTGCGGATCTCCTCATTTCTGATCCGATCACGCAGAGAAACTCATAGCTCTTTCCATTGCCCTTTGTGTGACTCCGAGCCTTCGTATGAGGCCCATTGTGAGCGACCAAGTTTCAGTTTCGTTAGTCATAACTGGCAACTCACACTGGTCAAAGACTTTAGTCTTGAGACACTGTTGTATCTTGGATGACGAACTAACAATGATGAACTGATGTAACACTAGTGTTTAAATTGTGTATGTAACTATTAAAAAATAAATGATTATGATAAAGAAAAGGCAACGCATGAAAGAACGCAAGAAAACGCAATAATATCGAACGTTAAATTAATAGTTTATTAGTTTCAAATATGGAACATCGCATTCTCGCTATCCACTAAAAGCAAAGCGAATAAAAAGCGAGCAAGCGTAACTAATGAAAGTTTGCGAGTTGATTAAGCAGACGCTGTCATCAACGCTCCGGACACGCATTCACCGTACCAATCGCTGCCAACATCATTAATTGCCCGTTTCATTGCAGTTATGTTTCATATATCAAACTATATTGAGAACTAATTGATTTTTATTTTATTGCTAGCCGCGTCTCGCGGTTTTACCTGTATAGCTTACGCTAGCGCGGGAATATCGGGTTAAAAAGAAGATATATGGTAATACTGGCTATAAAGCATTGTGTGCCAAATTTTGTAAGAAACATCCTTAGTTTTAGTAGGATTTCAGTAAAGCTCCTTCTCACGTAGAGGTGGCCTGAGTCCCAACAATGGGAACATTATAGGCTGTGGATGATGATCAAAGCTGTCCGTACTCGGCGTCGTCCACGTGAATAACACAAGTTAAATAATAAATATATTAAAAAGATCACATAGCTCACAAAATTTTTTCATCAATCTTTTTCATGCGAATCATGTTAAGCATCTCTTTCTCAGCCCACATACACAGTAAACAATATGATCAATTTTGCGTGGGTTTTGCTTTGAAAGGCGATTCCTAAAACGATAATCAGCTTCAATATACTTATCACGAGTTTTGAACTCATTCAGAGTAGTTTTAAATATTTTGATTGCACATTCTTTAGGAACTGTCAAATCAAGATACTTGATGTTCCCATTTGCATGTAGTACTACTGATTCCTTGCCAGTTGAAATGATTCCATTGATATCTTCCAACAGTTCATTATTAATTCTATTATATTATATTCATCTAGACCCATCTCTGCAGTGGCATGCCTTTCTTTATGGTCCAACATTTTGAGTTGTGAAAAATGAATGTATAAAATGAGAACTATCGAACTGAAAGTTAATTTTTAATATTTTTCTTTTTATACAAAAATATTACCCAAATGACCTCTGTCATACAAACTTTGTCCTAACAATTAGCTAGATTTTTTCAAGGTCTGATTCCTAATACGTATAACAATTATTTTTGTATATATAGATATTTGAGCTCTTTTGCTTGTGAAGCGTCTGTGTTTGGTGCTATTAACATTAATTGCGTCGTCACGACTTGCAACCCGCCAGTGCTTAGCTAAAGATCACAAATAGTGCAGCTATAATGGTAGGTTACTGACCTGTTTGTGAGTCCTAGAACAATATTTTTTGTCTCGGTCGGTTTACTTAACAATGTCGCAGATAATGTTAAATTTAGTGTGAGTTAGTGTATTAATAACAAAGAAAGAAAGAAAACACGTACCTATATTTGCGTCATGTCAACATATTGACGCAAAAAGTTGTAAAAACACAAAAAATAAGAAATTGTTGAGAGAAGTATGACCTCATACAAGAAACCAGCAATATTGTCGTAACCAAAACATCCTCAAAACTTGCTCAATTAAGTCTGCAGTTACGGTCCCATGTCATCTGTGAACACTCGGAACTCGAAGATTTGTTTCAGTGAGTTTCACACTTGGACTGGGTTTTGATGTAAAACTAGACCAAGTTTTCTAGTGAACTTGGAATAATTCTAGCTCTTAAGGGGATATAGTTGAATCTGAGAAGAAATTTAAAGCAGCCGACAGAAAAATACCCATAATTGAAACAAACGTACATAAGGACGCTTCAGATTCGGATATAATAAATTATATTTGTAAGAAAACTGGAGAAAATGTGGAGCTTGAAAAAGTAAACATTAAACGGAAATGTGAACACAGTGCATATAAGTTCTTTATGTCACAAAGTAACATGCGTATGTATTTAGATGACAAATTATGGCCACAGGGCATCATATTTCGACGTTTTGATAATTAAAAAATAAAACGTAAATTAACATAGTTCTTAAGATTATTAACAATATGAGTCTTTGTTACTTGAATAAAGTTATTATTACTATTATATGTCACATCCACGTAAAACAGCTGTCGCTTAGCATGATGGTGCAACTCTAAGCATAGTCCCAACTAACGTTGAGTAACTCTCGTTGCTTATAAATCACTAGTCCGAAATGGTCAACTGTGAGATATTATATCTAAAATCAACATCACAAATCAAAATCTGTCCGTCTAGTCGCCAACTGAGCTCAACACATTTTTTCCTATAAATATAAAGCAGCAAAGATATCAAATGTCAGACTTATATTTTTATTAAATTGACACCTCGCAGCCGTTATTTTGTCAAGAATTTTAACAAAAAGTTATAAATATAACACACCATAAAATTAGCATGATAGTAGCGAATACTGCTCCAAATTCGGTTACCATTAATTTTTATATAAATAATTGGTGACATTCTAAGACATAAAATTCTAATATATTTATTTAAGTTTCATATAACTTATTTGAATGGCATTCTAATAAATTATATGAAACATACTCATTATACGATGATCTTGTTAGTAACTTAATTTAGGTGCAGTTCGCTAAAAATACATAATGAACAAAAATATACAAAAGAAATATCATAACTATCAAGATTAATAATAAAGTCTTTATTGGAAACTAGCGGCCGCCAGCAACTTCGTTCGCGTGGAGTTAGTTATGCTCCACTCCTATTGGTCATGGCGTGATGTTATATAACCTAAAGCCTTCCTGGATTAATGGGCTATCCAACGCAAAAGGATGTTTTTATAATCGAACCCGTATTTTCTGAGATTAGCGCGTTCAAAGAAACAAACTCTTCAGCTTTATATATTAGCATAGATGAGATACGTCGATCATTTTACTCAACATAATTATAAAAAAAAAAACAAGAAATTTTGTGTATTTTATAATAGTGTTTATTTTTGATTTAAATTAGAAGTGATTGGAATGAAACCAAAACAGTGCACTTGGAAGGATTCTTAAAAAGTTGCCATATCATAATATGTGAAAAAAGTTCAATGGCAAAAAATACATAAGAGTTGAAGGGTTCTTTTCTTTCTTGCGAAGATATAAAAGCACTGTTAATTTCACACTTCACTGTACATTGTTGTTTATTGGGACAAAACCCGCCACACATTTCCCACCCACTGCAACTCCTGAAAGCCAGAATCAACAGTGGAGACCGCCAGAAAAACGCCGAGCAATGAAGCTCGACGAGTCCCGGAGAAACGATTCAACTGTCTTGGGTCCCACAACGAAATTAATCAGAAAAGAATAGTGGAGGAGTATGAAAAAAAAAAAAACTGTACGTTGTATTGATACAAGCAAAGAAGAAATCACAACTCAGCATCAAAACTCTTTTAAATTTTTCCTGCAAACTTTTCACGAGTTATAATAAGACGTCATCCAACCAAACACTAGAAACTGTAGGAAAAGCATTAATATCCTAACAAACAAAGCTTAATGCGTTGTTAAAAATGAATAATATATCCCATTATTTTGCTGTTCCATTAGCTTTTAGTTCTAGGTGGCTCTCATCACTGCCTACGCCGATAACATCTATTTGTCGGCAGACTACATCTAGGTGAGACTAGGTTTTTTTTTTCTAGAAATATATGAGAAACATTATTTAAATTGGTGGAGTAGTTGTTTTGTGTAATTGGGAGCAAAGTCTTTTGACCCATTAGGGCAGAAGAAATGGATCTATAAACAGATGCACTGACTGTGCATGTTCTATTGACGGACAATTTCTGTGTTGCAGGAAACTTTTGAATCGTCGAGCTTTTTCTTAATATTTTAAATGAATTCGTGGATCTTAAATTAGCTTTCATACATTCAATCCCACGTTAACGACATCTATTAAAAACACACAAAACTAATACTATTAGAAATTAAATTTTCTAAGTAACTTGTAACTATCAAATTCCATGAAATCACGTTGACCATAAGAATAAGTACAAGTTTCAACATTATACACAAGAAATTTTTAAACGATCTAAAAGTCAACAAACCACAATAAACGGCACAGTATTATGCTTTCTTCACACCTTCTGTTACATATCGATTTCATATCGAACTAATACTTCCATTACCCACATAACGACACCTAATTTAACTGAAAATTATACCACATCATTGACACTTTCGAATTTTATCTTACATCTAAAAAACCCTTTATATCTTAGAGCTCCAAATTCTGTCACATCTCAAACTGCTAATCGAATACTAATAGGTTTTTAACATCGTTTCATGTTACTGTTAAAATCTTTGTGTCGTGTGTGGCTGCTATAAAAGTACTGATTTGCATATATCTTACATCTAATTTTGAATCGTAAGTAACATATTAATCAAATAGCTTTTTCAACCTCGTGTCTTCTTGATGTCATGACGTTGAGTGGTTTATGGTTCAACCGAGCGACAGTTGTACGATCAACACGATGCAGCGTTTAAATAGTTTTATGATTTATGCTGCCTAAATCAGAATGTTAATCCTTTTAGCATACACGGAGTTCGCTAAATATGTGTATGGTTATAAATGAAACCAAAATATTTTGAAAACAAATGTTTACATTGCAGACGTAATTACCAGGCAACATTTCATGTCGAATATTTCACTTTGGGCCACAGCATCGGTCCTTGAGGGAGACCCGTCAACTAGCGGACTTCTTTTAACTGAAAATATTATGGTTAATATTTTCATAGCATTGCAATGGAAGTCTAAATGAACTTGGTCCAGGATTCGGCTACCTGTTTGGCGCCATCACTAGAATCCAACCGTTCTTTTAACGTGCAGCTGACAGGACACGTAGGACTTGATATTAACTGTCCCATCATTTGTGGAACAGCACCTCATTTACACTACAAAGGGGAATCGTCTATGAATCTCCACGTAAATAGGTTTCATTGCTTCGGCCAAACTGGGTCCGGAGTCTGCTTAGACGTCCAGGTTACCCAAGGTAATTCATGTCCAAGTGAATGATGATGACCACCGAAAATGGTTACAATATTTTCTGGCAATCCCTACTAATATTATGAATGCGAAAGTAACTCTGTCTGTCTGTCTGTTACGCTTTCACATCTAAACCACTGAACTGATTTTATTGAAATTTGGTGCAAACATAGAGTTGAGTCCTTCGAGCTGTGCGGACGCTATAACCGATGTGGTGCGTCAAGCTATGGAGTATTTTATCCCATTCAATGACGTGCCCGTCGGTGGCTCGGCTCGCCCATGGTTCAATGCCGATTGTGTCCAAGCTGAACAGCGAAAGCACACGGCATTTCTCGCCTTGGTTGACGCTCGTGACCGCGGAGCTCCGGATCTAAGCTCAAAGAAGAGAGCCTTTAACCGTGCTGCCAAGTCCTACAAGAAGGCGCTCAAGAAGGCTCGCTTCGACCGCATTACCCATATTGGCAACAAGTTATCTGCGCAGCCATCCGGTAGCAGATCTTTTGGTCCCTTGCCAAATCGGTTGAGGCGAACTTCTGTCGGCCCTCACTGCCTCCGCTGGTTAGGCCTGATGGAACACTGGCTCATACGGCGAGAGAGAAAGCAGGTCTCTTTGCATCTCTCTTTGCCCATAATTCGCGTCTTGATACTGGCAGTGCTACCCCACCTAATTTACCTCATTGCGGAGCTTCAATGCCTGAGGTTCGCATTAGAAACAAGGAGGTTCTGAGAGTACTGTGTCGTCTGGACGTGAATAAGGCTAGTGGTCCCGATGGTATACCAGCGATTGTTCTTAAAGCATGTGCGCCCGAGTTGTCTGCTGTATTGACGCGCTTGTATCGCCTCTCATTTAGGACTGGTATAGTGCCTAAGTCCTGGAAGCTTGCTAACGTGCAGCCTGTGCCCAAGAAGGGTAGTCGTGCCGATCCTGCCAACTATCGGCCGATTTCGATCACCTCCATACTTTGCAAAATTATGGAGCGTGTATTGAACTCGCGCCTCTTGGCATACCTGGAAGGTAACGATCTCCCCAGTGACCGACAGTACGGGTTTCGCCGCAATCGGTCAACTGGGGACCTACTAGTGTATGCCACTCACTTGTGGGGCGAGGCCCTCGAGAAGAATGGGGAAGCGATTGCTGTCTCCCTTGATGTCTCGAAGGCCTTCGACCGGGTTTGGCACGCTGGCCTTTTGAGTAAGCTTCCAGCGTACGGCATTTCCCCTAGCCTGATTGGCTGGGTAAAAGACTTCCTGACTGAACGGTCCCTCCGAGTTGTTGTCGACGGATGCTCTTCTGAGCCCATGTCAACTAATGCCGGTGTTCCTCAGGGGTCTGTTCTCTCTGCAACTCTGTTTCTGCTGCATATTAACGATCTGCTGATGCCTGGTATCTATGGGTATGCAGATGACAGCACAGTTGTAGAGAGATACCTGCCGGGTGCTCGGGCTAGTAGGGAATCAATCCGGTCCGAAAGAGAGGCCATGGTTGAGCGAATGAGTGTTGCACTGCAGGCAGTCTCCGAATGGGGCAATGCCAATCTTGTAGCATTCAATGCCGCCAAAACACAGGCGTGTCTTTTCACCGCCAAAAGGAGCCTGTTCACCTTGGCCCCTACTTTTCGGAATGTGTCCTTGGAGTGTTCCAACCGCCTTCAGCTTTTGGGAGTTGAGATTTCCTCGAACCTTAACTTTGGGCGGTTCATTGAGTCCAAGGCCAGGAAACTTGGCGTTATCGCAAAGGTCCGGCAGTACTTCACACCTGGGCAGCTTCTAATGTTATACAAAGCACAGGTCCGTTCGTGTGTGGAGTACTGCAGCTACATTTGGGCTGGTGCTGCCAAGTGTCACCTGGCCACTTTGGATTCAGTGGAGAGACGTGCAAAGAGGCTGATTGGTGACCCTGATCTAACTCGAGTTGGTCTCCAAAGCCTAGAGCACAGGCGTAGAGTAGCCAGCCTTTCGGTGTTCTGTAGGATGCATTTCGGGGAGTGTGCGAGGGAATTGCATGATTTAATTCCCTCATCTCCGTTCCACCAGCGGACGACCCGTCGTACGGCTGGTTTCCACCCTTACGTTGTTAACACCACTACGATCCGGACGAAGCGCTTCGCCTCCTCCTTTATACCGCGTACGTCGAGGGACTGGAACAATTTGCCCGCGGCGGTGTTTCCGTCGGACTACAATTTGAGTGTCTTCAAGGCTAGAGTGAATAGGCTCTTATTAAACTAGTGCGCTTTACCATCAACGATTGCGTCACTGCTTACCATCAGGCAGGATTGCGGTCAAGCGCTGGTTTATAATTTATAAAAAAAAAAAAAAAAAAAACATTGAGAAATAACATAGGATAGTTTTGATTCCGGAATTTTGAAGAGTTCTCTTGGAAACGCGATATAACCGAACACCACGTGTTGATGCCGCGGGCGGAAAGTTAGTCTAAAATAATTACAAGAGATTACTAATACAGAAAGCAACTGATTGCCGTCGCAAGTTACAAACAAACACCGAGATAAGACTCAATATAAAAAATCGAGATCCAATCGAGTCGATTTGCATAGAATCGTAATTAAAAGTGTGTCGGGTATCGATTGCTTTTAAAATTCTATAGATTTAATTATAGCTGGCTCGGAATGATTTTATTGACAACACAAACCGTTGATTTACTTAATTGTCTATTCGTTATCTTTATTGTGGTGGCCAACGCCCAAAATCTTAGATGTTTTTCTGTTATCGAACTAATTAACATAAAATTTGTAATCTTAAGACATCTATTGTATTTCCCGTTTTTCGTCTTTATTAATTTTGTTTTGGCTTTTGTACGGTTCGTGTCCAGTTTTGGAAAAAACGTAGGTCGTATTGTTTATGTGATAGTTTGACAAATTATATGTAAATAAGTCTTCAGATTTTGGTTAGGTATTAACACTAACACATTTATTCTTGAAGGTAAGCAGTGATGCAATTGTTGATGGCAATTCAATATAGCCTATTCAATCTAGCCTTGAAGACATCTAAATTGTAGTGAGACGGTAAGACCGCCGCAGGCAAACTGTTCTAGTCCTTTGATATACGCGGTATAAAAGACGAGGCGAAACCCTTCGTCCGGATCTCGCTGTACGACGGGTTGTTCGATGATGGAACGTAGGTGGCGGAATTAAGTCATGCAATTCCCGCGCTCACTCTCCAAAATGCATTCTATCGATAGGCTGGTTACTCTACGCCTGTGATTTAGAGACCGTTGTTTACCAAGTCTGGGTCGCCAATCAGCCTATTGCCTCGCCATGGAATCCAAAATCAAAAGGTGGCATTTTGCAGCACCAGCCCAAACGTGGCTACAGAATTCCACACACGGACACACCTGCGTGTTAAATGAAACTGCTGTTTGATCTTCGTATGAATGTTTCTTGTCTTAAAAGAGGCAATTTATGAAATATTAGTGGTGATGAATCTTATTAGTAAGAAATTGAAATCGTTTTCGTCTGACATCGGAAGTGTTGTGATTCTGAGTACTCATACCGTTCTTCCGTTAGGCATTACTTTAATGCTCTTGCCAGTGCTTTCACCAAGTTTAGATTTTAAAACTGGCAAACTTTAAGCAGCCAAAAAATAAACTAACTATTCCCATAAATCATGTTATCAACGAATTTAAACGTGTTTAACAGCGTGATAATGTTGACAAGTTGTGCCACCTATCACTTCGATATGAACTTCACTCAACTTGTATTGGACACATTAAGCGCTTAGCACTTAACGTGTTTGCCCTGATAACTGTCACTGATGCAATTAATAATATCTTTAATGCTGAAGAAGTAAATACCGTAATGTATCCACTCAATTTCGTCGAACTTTGACACTAATCGAGGAGAAAACAAACCAAATGACTGTAGGAAACGAGTAGGTCATGGAGCATCTAAACGGTTTGCTATCCCTGTCAATTGATTTATTTACCTATAGTTAATTAAAAGGATCCAGGAGGTCGCGCCTCGGAAAGCATATTAAGCCGTTGGTCCCGGTTGCCATACACACATCTAATGGCAGTCGTTACGGGTTGTTGGAGCCCTCAAAATCCAACAATTGGTCTAACTGCAATGCGTCGATGTCGCCTTCGGATTGTGGAGGTCAGACGGCAGTCGCTTCACGGAAAATATCGAAGTTTAGCCAAAATCAGCACTTAGACTGGTAAAGCGGACCGCGGACTCCAAAGCTGAAAAAAAAGCTTCGGATGCGACTAGGATTAACGCTGCGATGATGATGATGATGATGAATTAAAAGGGTAACAAGTTTGGTACCCTCCCAAGTTTGTTACAAGCAACAGTGAGCTAATCTCTCGTTAGAGATGAGAAGCGAACGAAGCTTTTAAAGATTTCTCTATCGATCTGACCTGTGCAACCCAGTAATTGGGTAGCATGAGGTAAGTTGGTAAGATCAGTGATCAGATTCATAGTCTTCTGTCTAGCCGTAACGATTGTTACAGAACATTGAAAGACAGAGGGAGCATGGAACAGATAAAAAACATGCCTTTCTTTTCCGCCCAGAGCGGGAAACGTTTAAGCCTATTTGATGATTTCCCACCCAAAACAAGGGTGTCAGACAGTACGTCGAAATACTTTCCATTTGGCACCATTATCCATTGAATCAGTTATAGTATAGGCCCCGACATACCTAAGCTTTAAAATGGACGAATAGCTTCATCTTACTCTTCATCATCATCTCAGCGTTAATCCCAGTCGAGTCGCATTCTAAGCCTTTCAGCTTTGGAGTCTGGGGTCCGCTTTACCAATCTCGATCGACGATATTTTCCGTGAAGCGCCTGCCGTCTGACCTACACAACCCGAAGGCTATATCAAAGCACTGCAGTTAGACCAATTGTTGAATTTTCGCTTCAACAACCCGTAACGACTGCCATTAGGTGTTCATATGGCAACCGAAACCAATGGCTTAATTTGCTTTCCGAGACACGGCCAGACCATACCAGTGCAATTATTCATATTCATGCATACAAATATTTGCACTGCGCGGGGGTCGAACCCGCGCCTCCTTCACAGCAGCCGCGTTCGCTACCGCTGCGCCAAGGAGGCTGTCAAATTACTTACCGATCTGAATAGGTTCATCTTACTGACCTTTTCAATTCAAAAGTACCTATAATTGGTTAATTTGAAATAAATGCTTTGATTTTGATTTTTATCTGTTCTGTGGCCCGGACTAACGACTTTAGTAACTGAAATCAAGATATGTATACAAATTCAAAACCATACAATCATAACTATGAATAATTAACATTGATATAAACATAATACTTGATTAGGTTCTAAGAACACGCAACTCCAAAACAAACGAGGCCTAACTTTGAACGAACAATAGACGATTCTACTCGTAATTAGAGAGTTGTACATTCCGAGCGATCTTTCGAATCGATTACGGTTGAATAAACAATTCCTTCTTGTTTTTTTTATTCAAATAATGTTATAAATCAAATACGCGCCGTTAACGTCCCGAAGGAGAGGTCATTTATCAG
Source organism: Sesamia nonagrioides (assembly GCA_017933935.1). Classification (NCBI taxonomy): domain Eukaryota; kingdom Metazoa; phylum Arthropoda; class Insecta; order Lepidoptera; family Noctuidae; genus Sesamia; species Sesamia nonagrioides. Next base: position 34,533 of record JADWQK010002117.1, read on the forward strand.
AGCGACGCGGGCGCAAGTACCAGACGCCATTGTACGATGCATTAATGTTTCCTTAATTGTTATTTTATCGGATTCCAATATGGCCGCCACGCGCCCGTAATTAGTCTCTGTACGGATTGAATGATTTTAGCTGTTCGATTTTTAAATAATTAATGATATGGGCACCTAAAGATTTCTTTGCTGTAATCAATAACATCTTGGGTACGTTGGAGGCGCATTTTAAGGTTCGTTTTTTATACGAAATTATGTCTTCGATATAAGTTAAAATTATATACAGATAAAATATAAATATTCTGTAACCGTTTTGTAATTTTGCAGATATTTTAATTTAAAAGCTTATTTCGATTTTGAGGATCACAAATGATACTTATTTGGTACGTCTTAATTGACAGATTATGTTTGAATTATTTTTATGTCTAATTCAGTAGGAAATCACTAGAAATTATTAAAAAAATAAACGCTTTTGCGTTGTTTCAAAAAATGTCTAGTGACGTAAAGTCATTTAAGTAAACACATTTATTTATCAAAACATTAGTTTTGATTAATAAATATGTTTACTTAAATGTATCTAAGACATGATTAAATTATATTAAAATTGATTCAAATATAATTAATATTCAATTTAAATTATTATCTTCTTAATTATAATACTATAAATTTATCAGAGCATTCATTATTAACTATTCATATTTTAAATTCGTTTGTAAAGACATTACAGCAACACCTACTGTTTTATTACTTTTCGAAGACAGTGATACAAATATACGCGTCTTCCAAAATGTTAACCATATAATTAATAAAATGTTAAATTACGGGTTTCTCGCAGTAGGACATCCCATAGATAAGATTTCTATGAATCTAAAAAAATAGGCGTCCGGTCGAAAAGTTTTTAAGCGGTGGACATTTAGCTAAGTTCCTCGTGATTTAGTTGTTCTTTAGCTGAATCACTGGGAACTTAGCAAACTAAGTTACTGAGTATGCAACCTAGAACTTAACATGAGGACTGGACCTTTCGATCTTCTATAGGATGCATTCTGGTGAGTGTGCAAGGGAATTGCATGATTTAATTCCCCCATCTCCGTTCCACCATCGGACGACCCGTCGTACGGGTTCTCTTATACCGCGTACATCGAGGGACTGGAACAATTTGCCAGTGGCGGTGTTTCCGTCACACTACAATTTGAGATTTTACAAGGCTAGAGTGAATAGGCTCTTAATAAACTAGCGTGCTTTACCATCAACGATCGCATTACTGCTTACCTTCAGGCGGGATTGCGGTCAAGCGCTAGTTTATACTTTATAAAAAATAAAAAACGCAAAAAAAGGCGGCGTTCAAATCTTCATTTAAATAATTCTTCTCTATTTTCTGTCGATGGTACTTTTTTGTCTTTTTACATGATGTAGGTAATAAATGTTTATGTAATGAATTCCGTGGGCACAGAATTTATTAGATTCCAAAACGCTAATTGAAATAATTAACGTAACTAATCTATGCAACTCTTATCTTCCATCTACCAAGAGAAACTCTATACTTTTCTGACACCTTTAAGTCGCGTGGGATGACAAAGTTTTTTCTCACACTCTCAGAAAGTCACCAAAACGTTGTCTACTCCATTATTATCGCCATCATCACTTCAGACGATAGAATGAATGAAGAAGTTGATATAATGAAACAAGAAGGAATGGATGTCATTCGTAACTGGGACCTATACATAATGTATGTCTTCCCCAAACGTCACCTTTACGAATGTAGAAGATTCTTCAAAACAAGTGTCAACTTTTTTTTCTAGCAGGCATAACCACGTGTGTAATGAAATAACCGAGGAATCCTGATGTCATCCATTCTTTGTTCGGACTCCGAATTACTTTTATGCCATTAAATGACTTAAGAATATAAAACTCGAAGTTGGCTGCACTCGTAACTTCGAAACTATGATATAGAATAGAATACTTTTTATAAATATTTATAAACTAGTGCTTGACTGTGATCCTGCCTGATGGTAAGCAATGATACAATCCATGATGGTTAAGCGCGCTAGTTTATTAAGCCCATTCACTTAAAAACTTAGTGAATAGGAAGGAAGAAGGCAGTTGAGTGATGTGGTGCAATGTTAAACTCAACAACACGACCAACGATGCTGCGCCAAAGGGAGATTGATCTGGAGACCCTCCACGACCAAACTCCCGACACAACAACATTTGACGCATCGTACCCGGCACACACCGCAACAGACATCATGCCGGAATACGACAACTCTTTATTATACGTACACCAAACAAACTACAGAATTTAAATATAAAGGATACCTAATGGGCTTCGTACTTTGGAAGTAGACCTTCTGTACTTCACACATCCAGCGGATTGTAGCCAGTAGTGTTATTCTGTAAACATCTCATCATGGAAGCTTGTGTGAACTTAAGTTGTCAAAAGTAGTTATCAATCCTTAACATTAAGTAGAATAACAGCAAACATTAAGCTCACTCAATCGTGTACAAATAAATCTCCGTTATAATTCCGTTTAATCATCGACAATTTTTCTTATAATACAAACTTAAAATTCAAAGTAAATTTACAACTTATAAGTCCTCAAAGTTTTAAATCCAGCAATCCTGTGACAACATTTTAAAAGGGGTTCCGAGCTTAACTTTACGATGCACATAAATGCCACATAAAAAAGGATAAAAACTTTTAATTTCCTTCTCTTAAATGAGCCGGCGTTAATTTTAACTCTCGTATAGGAATTATATATATGGTACATACTAATTCTTTGTCATTATACGGTATTTTACGCTTCTTTTTTCTTTCCATAGCTTTTGGCCGTAAATAATGTCCGGTTATGTTTGTTGGTTTAGCTTTAACGTGTTTCATTTAGATTAAATTCTAATTTATTTTATGGAATCTTTGAATTTTTGGAGCGGAGATCATAATTTCGATGCATTGTGGTGTCAGAGTGTTTTCTCGTATTGTGTTAGTTATTGTCATATGATCGTAGACTTTTATTATGGTGAATAATGTTTTGTGCCGATAAGGCTGGACTAAGTACTCGTGTAAAGTGATTCTTGTTTTTCGGTGGTAGGCCATAACATCGGCTGTCGGCAGAAGTTACTACCGACCAGACAAAGTCTTGCCGTACGGAGGACGGGTCTGAGCAGTTGTGTTGCGATGTGTACCTACCGGGTACGATGCGCCAAATGTTGTTGTGTCGGAAGTTTGGTTGTGGAAGATTTCCAGATTCTCCATCTAACCCTGGCGCAGCATATTCGGTGGTCGTGTTTTTGGGTGTAACATTGCTTCACCTCGCTCTACTACCGTCTTCCTTTCATTTTATTCAGTGTTTTTTGAGTGATTAGGCTTTTAATAAACTAGTGCGCTTTACCATCAACGATCACTGCTTACCATCAGGCGGGATTGCAATCAAGCAATAGTTTATAATTATAAAAAAAATACCTATCGTTAAGACAAGAGGTATGATGTTCTGAAATAAAGTCATCACACTATTTGTTTTAGGTAGGTACTTTGAATTTCACATATTTTACAATATTGAAGTTTTAGAAATTCACGATATTAAAGGATTACTTTAGGTTTAGATACTCAATGGTATAGGAGGTAAGGCTTTTAACAGCTCTTAAACAAACGAAATCCAACTTTAAATCTAAACTAAAAGGTTGATATTACTTTGATTCGAAGCGCAGTTATTTGTCACATTCCAAAGCGCTATGCGAGAGCATTATCTCAATGTTTACGAAATAAATGCCCTAATAAAGATAAAGTCTCAGACCTTAATTAGTGACAAATTGTTCGCTTTTAAAGAAAAATATACGGAACGAAATGCATTAAGGATTTAATTATACACAATTATTATACATTTGGTACCAAAAGATTGTAGCAGAATAGGTAGTGGATACAGTCTATTCAAGATACAAATACACAAATAAATACATGGTAAGGACGTTGGCATACCTATTTAGACCACTTTTGATCTGGCTTGATGGCTTTCAATATTAACAGTACTTTGTGCAACCACAGAATTACACAGACACCCCGGACCCCGGGCTCCAACGCGAAAGCCGCGGATGCACCCGGGATAAACGCTGAGATGATGATGATGATGACAGAATTACAAAGACAGTTTCAGACAGACTCGAAACATGACTTATTAGAACACTTATACATACATTATCTAATCAATCTACTTATCCTTTTCCCAATAAAGCTAAGGTCTTCTTTGGGTGGATTAAAAAAAATTGTTTTTCCTTTCTTTCAGTGTAACCGAATGTAACTGGGCTATAGTATTTTGTATAGGAGAGCTAATGCCTATATGACCAACACAACCCATTTACTAGATATCACGACAACACTTCAAGATTAGTGGTTAATCTTTAGAGCTTTTGCTGTCTACCCGTAACTGTCATTGTTTGTGTTTCGGACCTTCATGCTTCGGAAAGCACGTTAAGCAATTGCTTAACTTGCTTTCCGAAGCACAAAAGGGCCACCCATTCACGGGCCGATCACGGCAAACGTTAAGCAAAGTTAGGTTAGCTGAGGTCCTTAACAATTTGATCAGTGTTACGGTTATATATAAAAATAAATAGTGATTAACCATAATAAAATACCTTGAAACTTGAACAACAAAATATTGTTTAACTAGGAATGTGTCGAGTCTTGAGTCGCTAAACTTAAGTGGCAGTGGGCAGGACACATTGCTCGTAAAACCGATGGCCGATGGGGCAGTAAGGTTCTGGAGTGGCGGCTACATACTGGAAGATGCAGCGCAGTGAGGCCCCCAACAAGGTGGACCGATGACTTGGTGAAGGTCGCGGGAAGCCGATGGGCAGCACAAGACCGGTCATCATGGAAAGCCTTTGGGGGGAGGCCTTTATGAAGTAGAAGAAGAAGGAATGTGTCCATTTCATTTTATGGTCAACAATGAGAAAGACTTCTTTTATTTTCATCACTCAAACCAAATATTTCACACATACATATAAATTATAGAGTTGATAGTTGATGCTGATTGGATTTGCATGGTAATTAACACAGATTACAAGTTTAATAGATAGCTATGTAAAGCAGGCTTCATTATACAATGTGGTTAATACCTGAGGGACAATAACTCTCATAATACATAATCGTAATACATAGTAAAGGAAAAAATAAACAAGCAACAGTCTGATTTTGATTGAAATTCGAGTCTCGAATTTTTTCGAGTTTCACTGCCACTTAAGTGTTGCAATTCTTCGGGCTATGTTGGTTACTCTCGTTCTTCTTCTCGATCAAATTTATTCAATAGATTTGCAACTTTATCACTAAGGCTGAGGCTACATTAGGCCGCGACGCAACCTGCGACACATGAGCGATTGAAACAAGTAAATGAATGCTCACGTACCTATATGGTTACACCGTACATCAAATATTACTAGCGATCTTTGATTTCTCTATGCGATAGGAACAACATTACTGAAATCACGGCATCGGCCACATCAACATATGAACGAAATTGAAGCGAATTTATTAGAAAATTTCTCACTTGCACGACTAGTTCAATAGTGCTGCTAAATATGCGTGTGGCTACATTATGCGTATAGTAAACCGCGATGGATGATTTGTACTGTAGCCATGTCATCGCCGAATATACGCCGGAATTTCGCTTGTAATGTAGCCATACCATGTTTTTCTCGTTTCGCTCATCCAGTCGCATCGCGAATCGCTCCCTACTGTAGCTTCAGCCTAAAGGCGAGCTGAGAGTTGGACTCCTTAGAAACCAAACCTGGATTATATGTATATTCATAACATACAAGCTCTAACCACAATAACTTTAACACTTGTTTAACGCGTGTTTACTTCAGTGTTAAGTCGAAGGCCACATAATCATGTCGTGTTTAAAAGGTTTTTAGGTTAAACAACTGATAAATACGATTTTGTGTTCATATATTTTACGATTGTGTTTTCTTTTTAAATTAATTTCGTTGCAGGTTTCAAGTTAATTGGATTTATTAGTTGAGATTTGATAAATTTCAATAGCAGTGCTGGTTACAATTGCTGATTAAGGCTTACAAGTGTTTGGGTCAGGGTTGCGGGTTATGGGTCCAGGGTCGAGGATGGGTGCAGGGGCGAGGGACATGGGGAAGTCCCCGCCCCCTATTCGATGGACCCCGAGGCGGAGGCGCGCGCGAGTGCCGGAGCGCGCCTCTGAGGCGATGCACAGGGTAGTTAAACACCCCACTACCCCGTGCAGGAGACGAGGCCGGACAGACCGGGTCAGCACGAGGGTGTGGGGCCGTGGAAGTATTTAGACTTCCACGGCCCCACGCGTTTGCTCGTGATAGAAGATACCGGGGTGGTTTTAGTCAGTAAAAGTCTGACAGACCCCGTCGCCCACCACAGGGTGGCGGACAGTTCCCTCGGATTATTTCCCTCTCAAAAAAGGCACAGTTACAGCGGATAGAAATACCGGCTTTCTCTAAACATGACTCTAAGACCTTTTGAAATCAAAGAATCGTGACAACGAACACTTACGTAAAAGTTGCACAATATTTAATCATATTAAAAAAACAAATACAAACCTCTAATCTTCATCTTCTTTACACTCGACCACTTGTCATTCCTTAACGCCCACGCGACACATACTTAATTTAAATTGTTTAAATTGCATATTTAACAATCACATATTTTTATATATTGTATAAGAATACTTGCGTTACTTATAACACTTATTTTTTGTGGTTCAGTTAACAAAGAGCTAAAATAAGAAGGTTCATTCTTATTTTTGTTCGATGGTGTGCTTAAACACGCGTGCTAAAGCGATACACGAGAAAAGCTTGCAATTCTTTGTCTCATAATGTTAATTAATTTGTTTACCTAATATTGTTTAGAATTCCATTTTTCCCATCGAAAGAACTATTCACAAACGGTGAAGTGCAGGCGTTTTGGGGGACTGACTTATGTAATTTTCACATTCAAGAAGTGATAAGTAATTCACTGCATGACTTTTGATTGTCATAACGTAGAAAGACGTCAATGTTGGTAACGAACCAGACTGGTAAGAATATTCTGGACATACTTAATTATCGTCTGGATAAGGAGGCTCTGTCAGGGTATATCCTTGCAGAACCTCTTTCCTCTTCGTCCAATGAGTGAGTGAGTAATCTACATTATACTACGTACAACATTAATTATATTAATTCAATGCCAATTTAGATTATGGTACCTATTTCTGTTTCAAACGACTACTGCTTATTTCACCTATATTGACTGTGAAGATAAAACATTTTTAGAACAAGACCGAAAACTTTGGTCTTGGATGTCAGTCTGCTAGTACGTCGTTGGAAGTTGGACTCCTGGGCCTGTAGCCAATGTAACATCGCTTCGTAGCGATGCACAAACGAATACCGAACCAACCAATGGCGGGAAAGATTGACCACGTGATTTATCGCGTCGCGTGGTCAATCGTTTTCGTAACTGGTTGGTTTGGTATTCGATTTCGCTTCGCTACGAAGCGATGTGACATTGGCTAGGGCCCCTGTAAACCCTATATATATACCCGCAGCGTAGGGAAGCCCCCAACAAGGTGAACCGATGACTTGGTGAAGGTCGCGGGAAGCTGATTGATGCGGGCCGCACAATACCGCTCATCATGGAAAGCCTTGGGGGAGGCCTTTGTTTAGCACTGGTCCTATATAAGCTCAAGAAGAAGAAGAAACCCAGTATTCAGGAAGATGCAGCTGTTTAAAGCATTTTTGCCACTGAACAGTGACAACCAGTACCCTAATTGCGTAATTTTGAAGTAGATATATTGCTGATACATTGTTCCATATGTTTGAAAAATGGGTCTGCTCAACAAAGTAAATGACGCAATGAATGGTGTTGAATTGTCAAAATGAAACCCATTGCTTGACCGAGTCAATATACATTTACTAATTTCTACAATTTATTCATCCACTTCGTCCACCTTAACTACATGAAATACCGTTCGTTTATTACATTTAAGCATACAAGTATTTGTATGGGCGTCAAGTAAATATGCGTTCCTTTGTGTAAACTTTCACCCTTAATGAGCACAGTCGAGGTGTCACCGAAGTCATCCGATGTCACGATGTCACTATTACGTGTGTTCAAGGATACAGGATGGGAATCACTTGCTATTGATAAATAAATAAATAATAAATATATACGAACAAATCACACACGCCAGCCCCAAAGTAAGTTCGAGACTTGTGTTATGGGATACTAACTCAACGATACTATATTTATAATAGATACATATATAGATAAACATGACAGCCTCCGTGGCGTAGCGGTAGCGAACGCGGCCGTTGCGCAAGGAGGCGCGGGTTCGATCCCCGCAGAGTGCAAATATTTGTATGCATGAATATGAATATTTGCACTGGTCTGGTCGTGCCTCGGAAAGCACGTTAAGCCGTTGGTCCCGGTTGCCATACGAACATCTAGTGGCAGTCGTTACGGGTTGTTGGAGCCCTCAAAAGTCTAACAATTGGTCTAACTGCAATGCTTAGATATCGCCTTTAGGTTGTGGAGGTCAGACGGCAGTCGCTTCACGGAAAATATCGAAGTTTAGCCAAACTCAGCAGTTAGACTGGTAAAGCGGACCCCAGACTCCAAAGTTGAAAAAGCTGCGGATGCGACTGGGATTAACGCTGAGATGATGATGATGATGACATATATAGATAAACATCCAAGACCCAGGCCAATCAGGAAAAGATTGTTTTCCATCATAACCTGGCCGGGCATCGAACCCGGGGCCTCCACGTCGCAGGCAGGCGTGTTGACCGCTGTGCCACGGAGGATGTAATGATAGCTGATTCAGCATCTATGGATATAACAATGCTTGGCGGGGAGGCCTGTGCCCATCAATGGACGTCTTTTGGTGTTCTTATCCCATAATTTTCGAAAGTGCATCTAAATGCAATAGCATACGGTATTTTTTCATTTCTTGCACTTGAGAGACGGAAATATTCACTTTTTTTTTTTAAAGATTATAGGTTTACTCCTTCATTCATTAGCCAAAACTTATCACAATTAAAGTTCACACAAGCAAATCCAACTTCAAAACGACTAAACCTGCTTGATTCGAATCTGTTCCTTTGGTTTTGATTGCAATAAATCCAATAAATCCCAACTAACTAACCAAAAAGAATTAACAATCCACTCCGTACAACAGAATAGTGACTCAAGCACGAGACCAAACAGACATTCCTAATTAATACCACAGAGTAACAAAAAAAAAGGACCTCTACAGCATAGCAATCGTACACGTAACAAGAGACGACCGACCCGGCCGCGTTGTGCCCATATATTTACTTTATCTTGTACAATACACTTAAATACAAATTAATACAAGCAAAGGACCGGACCTTAATGGCGAGCTCGACTGTTTATTTTACACCTCGCGATGGGCCATGCCAGTTTTATTTTTAATTTTTTTATTGGTCACACTTTTAGGCCAGGTTTCGGCTTTTAGCGCCTTCGGAAATGTGGGTAGGGTAGGTACTAGGTTTCGGGGAACTGTTTGTTAATAGATTCTTGGGTTCGGTTTCCTAATATTATTAAAAAACTTTTTTCATAATACACTTACTAAAGATAAACGGAGATGGAACATCTCCGTACTTAAAAATATACATAGCTTGGATTAGAATCAATTCTAATTATGAAAGTCAATTCATTTTATGGTTATCGGTAAATGGATTAATTAGATCATGTAACATTTCCGTACTCAAAAATATACATAGCTTGGATTAGAATCAATTCTAATTATGAAAGTCAATTCATTTTATAGGTATCGGTAAATGGATTAATTAGAATAAATAAACTTTAAAATGGAAACGGACACATTTTTCCTTATAAGTCGATGATTCACGACTATCAATACAATGGACCACAAGTAGAAGGTCCAACGTGTCTTGATACCACTATCTACAGAATTTGAATTTTAACTACAGAAAAAGTGTTATTAATTCGACACATTTACAGCATAAAAATACAAGTTTATTCATTGAATATTCCTAATCTCGACATTATTGTAGTCAAACTTATCGCCATACAGACGCAAGCACACATATTCATTTGTTCAGAATTCCAATTTCCATCTAGCGTTATCTCGACAAAAAAATACAACAACACTATGTAATATTCTGGTAATATTGCAACACACGCAAATACACGCAACTCAATTAGTTTAAATGTATACCTGATACTTCGAAGCCGTTATTTAGATATACCTATTGGTTACAGATACTGTATCGACATTAATATACGAAAAATATTGTCAAAGCTCCTCACTGGTCGATAAAAATGTCGGGCCACACGCAGCAGGTCATTAGACACCTCCCGGAGGAAAATAAATTAAAGAAAACGAGAAATCTCGACCGTCAACCTCATTTACAACGTACGGCCTCCAATTTACACTATAATCCGGCTTCTCACAGCATCCAATGCTAGTTCAAAAGGCTTGCAAGATTCTGATCTTGAACAAATAAAGCATTGGAATAAATTTTTACGATTCGAACGTGATGCATTTTATGAATAGGGATTTAAGCTTGGGATCAATTAAATGCCATAAGATACAAGCACTATAATTCAGTTTGAAGCGAAATCCAAGAAGTAATGACTAACAGTCTATTTTATGGTGTAAAAAAGTTCGTATTTCGTTTTAACATCGTCCAATCTTCTTAACAGTGGTTTAATTTGCTCAGACTTGTTCAATGTAATTAAATGGTTTTTACTTGCTTCCAATTGTCACTCGCTGTTAGAATCTTATTAAGTAAAGTAAGTGCTTGGAATTCATTTGATTGTTGTTTTAAATTGGAACAAACTAAGTACTTAATAGTTATGGATAGGCTTACTTGTTCCACAAATCACTGAATGCGTTAAGCGGTGAATGCTAGTAAAACATGGTTCTGTTCCAATTAACTGTTTGAAGATAAAAAAAGTCTGAATGATGTTTTAAGTATGTTGAAATCTAAACGCAATTTTTAATTTGAGGTACTAGTAGGAAATCGGATAATTTTTGTAGTTATAAGAACTAATTTATAATGTTACTACATTTTTTTTTAAACTATCAAATTCGCAAGGCGGCTACAATCATATTTGTTTATTTATTTAAAGCACAGCCACACCACATACATTAAACTTATGCTAGAGTAATCTTAATAAATAAAGGACTAATGTACATGACAATTACGGCGTACATAGCATTGGTTTTGATATTTTGCTGCCTCGAAAAATTTATTACGCTACACTAAGACTACAAACAAAACAGACTATAGAGAATCAAACAATGATAAATATTTAGAACAAAGTTAAGAACATGTAAAACTCAAAAATTTCAATTAAAAATAATAATGTATAAAACAAACTATATCACATCATCAACCTTTCTATCGTCCCACTGCTGGGCACAGGTCTCCTCTCATACAGAGAAGGATTGAGCGTAATCACCACGCTTGCTTAATGCGAGTTGGCGATTTCAGACTTATAAAGTCCAGGTTTCCTCAAGATGTTTTCCTTCACCTTCAGTCATTGGTGTCCAAGATATACTTAGAAAGTACATATAACTTTAGAAAAGTTACATTGGTACTTGCCTGACCTGGAATCGAACCCGCACACTCATATTTGAGAGGCTGGTGTTTTAACCACTAGGCCACCACGACTTTGCTGTGTATGTATAATAAATACATAATAATGATTTCAGTTTTCCATTTCAGTCCATCAGTCCCCACGACTGCTAATTTTATTTTTTTATTCGTTGTGTTTTCTTCGGCGAAACAAACTATATATATATAAAAAAATTAAAACTAAGTTGGCAGGGATAGTGCGATTTTTTTTTTGAATACTGCTAGCTTGTCGCTGAATAAATCAAGCTCTGGTGTGTTTATTACAGCATTATTGTATTCGTTACTCATTCGTATAACTGGGGATTATGAACCGAGATTAGTTTTCACAAAAGGTGTATCAAATACCTTTATATTTTTTTTTAATCTCTTCTCTCTCTCTCTCTCTCTTTAGTCTTTTCTAGTCTCAATCTTCGAGATAAAAGTCAGTATATTATCATCATTATCATCAAGCCTGGAGCACAGGCGTAGAGTAGCCAGCCTGTGATGCATTTTGGTACATCGAAGGACTGGAACAATTTTCCAGCGGCGGTGTTTCCGTCTGACTATAATTTAAGTGTCTTCAAGGCTAGAGTGAATATTCTCGCGCGCTATACGCATCAATGCGTACCATCAGGCGGGATAGCGGTCAAGTACTTATTTATAACTTAAAAAAATAACAGCCTACATAGTCTGCAAGAAATGCACGCCATTCGACTCTCCGTTGTCGGCCACTCGCATCCTATGCTACCAGTTATCCTGCAAAGATCGTCGCTGCCCCTAAAGAACTACTACAAACCTTACTTACATTTGTCAATCTCCACTAAATAAAAAGCCAGTACCTAGCCTATCAATTCATGTTAACCATGTTAGCAAAACATTCTTCTTCTTTTTGCTCTTGACAGAACGGTGGTGGTCACTATCACTGAATTCGAGACTTTGATGTCGCACGCCGCACAATCTCTCTCCATCTATCCCTATTGGTACATAAAAAGCAAAAAATATCATTTAGTAAAATACTATCAATGAAAAGAGTTCTATTGAAACTGTCGAAGACATGCTACGACATCGTCTCCTTCTATCAGTATTCCTCTCACCAAGTTTCAAAGCAAAGTGTTGATTGAAAATTTAACAGCAAAAAAAGACAACACATTAATATGACCCTCGTGCCATTACTAAGTTATTCTTTTGTCTACAAAACAAAGCAAGCTAAAAGATCAGTTAACAAGTTACCATTTTACAAGCATCACGAAGTTTCCGAGAATACCAATATCCTTTCGTTATTCCAAGCTTGCTTGAAACAATTAAAAATCTATTTTGTATGCGCAAGGACACTCTTCTATCCGCTTAGCTCAGCTTTTGTTGCCAATAAAACTGTTTATAGTAATAAACACACTATTCCAATGCAAGTCAGATGAGTAAAAAATATAAAAGAGACCATCTGGTAATTGTTGGACACTAAAATAAGGCGTTTTATTGAGAACATGTTAGTTAATTAGGGTGCGGACGTGAGCGGAAATGTCCTGGTGTTCTATGGTGTGATGTCGCAATAAATTAATGGAGTCTTAGATAGGTTTATTGGTTTAAGATTTTATCAGAGTCGAAGTGGCTTGAGGTCAGTGAATTTTAATTTTTTCTGTACTTAAAGCCTGAAAGACTGACAATCAATCTTACCTAGGGGTATCGTATTACTCAGTAACTGGGTTATGGAAGTCAGATAGACCTCCAAAACCCAGTTAAAGGATCCGCTCCATGGATCCGCTGCCTAGCCAATCCATGTAAAATACTGGAATTAAAAATTTATAAATAAATAATTCATAAATTCCGCGATAGCTTATTAAGATTATTAAGATTATTTTTTAAGGTATTATAAACTATTGCTTCACCGCAATTCTGCCTGATTATGATGTGATGCAGTTTTGATAGTAAAGCGCTAGTTTATTAAGCGTTTCTTTCTCACTTAAAAAACTTAGTGAATAAGAAGGAAGACTGCAGTTGAGCGAGGTGATGCTATGTTAAACCCAACAGCATGACCAACGATACTAAGCCAGAGATTTTTGACTTGATGGTACGTCTCGCTCGAAGTAAAGATGAATTATTTATTTTATTTTATAATATTTTATATGTATATATCATTATTATTATGTATTCAGAATACCAGAACTGCGACGTTTATTTTTATAAGGTTTTTTTTATTATGTTGAGGTAGAAGCCTTTTAGCCGTTTTGATTTTTTTTTTGTACTTTTTAATATATAATTAGTGTTTATTTTTAATTGTGTTTAATTTACAGTCACAATAAATACTTTATCTGTATTTCATTCTTTCTCTCTATTGATTGATCGATTTGTAATTCGAGAAAGTGTTACAAATGTCAACCAGTGCAACAAACTAATCAAAAAGTTACTACTAAATCCAACCCACCAATTATATTTTATTGACAAATGATATCTTAACGTCAAAGCACATAGTGAGAGTTCCGTAGTTAACTCGTTAATTTACGACACTTGGCGAGCACTACTCGCGTACTTACATAAATCATGATGAATTACTACAATGATCGAATCTGGCGATCGACGTCTAAGCCCGCATTTATTATGGTCCACAGTCGGCCAATGAAAACCTTTACCACAGTTAAAAACTTGTCTGTGTACCTTATCTGGGGGATATTTAGCAAATTGACAACAGGTGTCACTTAGTAGACATGGCTGCAAATTACGGGCGTTGGATCGAGCCTAGGCACATTAAGTTATTTTTTTCATCACTACTGCTCTGATAATGGTGTCCTAGAACTAAAAGTTCTATATTCGAATATGACACTAACACACTCCACAATGAAGGTATATAAAGGCACGGTGCAATTTAATTGCCTATGGCATACAATAAAATTGATGGAACAAATGACTTGCATCGTCTAAATGGTGTTTAGACAATGCAACTTTTATTGTTGCTTCAACTTAATTGAAGCCATAGGTAATTAAATTGTACCGTGTAAATCAGGCTTTACGGTCCACTAAATAAAAATTTACACTTTACGTCAATTTGAAGTGTTGCAGCTATTTCACTTCAAATCCAGATGTCATAACTGTGACAGCATAACAGTTGTGATATAATAATAATAATAAACTTTATTGCTAAAAAGATTACAGTGATTTTACATTGGCCCCAAACTAGGCAAGCCTGTATCTTGGGTACCAATACGGAGGGTTTACCATTTAAACAATTTAAAACATTTTTAGTAAATTAGTAAATTAACGTTACCTCAAATTGATTACAAAAAGAAAAAACTGACTATAATATTAGAAACAAAAATAAAGCGTTCACAAAAGTTTAAAGATTTATAAAATTGAGAATTAAAAGTAAGTAACAAGAAATAAAACTACAAAAAGAAAACCGCTACTGTTATGAAAATGAGTTTATGCGAATGAGTGTGAGTGTGTGTGATCATGGGTTGAATGAGTGAGTTGAGTGAGTGTGATCGGGTGAGGGTGAGTTTGACAGAGTCTAAGCGTTATGTGTGTGTGAGACAAACTAAATAATTTTACATGTCAACAGCTATTTAATCACTGAAATGATCCTTTCTACTTCGTCATATGACAAGTTTAGTAGCCAGGATGTTAGTATATTTTTTATTTGTTTCCGAGTGCAGTTTCTTAAATTGCACTGTTTGATCACCGTATTGTAGACGTGCACGTGTAGAAAATGAGGGAGTCTTTGTGCGTATGCGGATTTTACTGGGGAATTTGGGACTCTGAAATTTCTTTTCGCCTGTAAACTACTTAAATCACGCCTTTTAGAAATTTTGATGTGCGTCTTTGTTGTTGCATTCAGTATATATAGTTTTCTTACGCTCAGGAGGGAAACTTCTGTGAACAGGATTTCAGTAGGAAAACGGTATGGTTTATGAAACAGAGTTTTGAGTGCTGCGCGTTGTGCTCTTTCGAGGATTAGTAGATGAGATTTTGACGCTCCTCCCCAGACTACAATGCAATATTGTATTAACGACTGACATAAAGCTATATAGACGAGTTTTTTTACATCCACTGGTGCACAGTTCCTTATCATTTTCATTATATAAATTTGTTTCCGAACGCGTTTAGCAAGTTCCCTAATTTGAGATTTGAATGAGAGGTGTTGGTCTATAGTAACTCCCAAGTATCTTATTTCATCCACTCTGTCGATATTATTGCATGAACATTGACGATTACTGTTACTAAAAGTGTTATGGCAATCTTCTTCATGAATCTTAAAATTCTTTACTGGTATTTTGGTAGCGAGTGTTTTCCTGAAGATAATGTATTTAGTCTTTTTTATATTTAAGGTTAGCAGATTTTTGTTAAGCCAGTTGGCGATCCTGGTCGTTCCTGCTTCTACTTTTTTGTACAAGTCTTCCCAATCAGTTCCGTGATATATAATAACAGTGTCGTCTGCGTAACAAATCAGGTCAGCATTTGGGATGGTGATTTTAAGTATATCGTCCATGTATATATTGAAAAGTGTTGGGCCAAGAATACTCCCCTGCGGGACTCCAAAGCTGATTTCCTGTTCGTCACTGACTAGATTGTCAACTCTGATACATTGCCGCCTGTTGTTCAGGTAGCTTTGAAGCCAGTCAAGTGTTTTTCCTCTTATACCTAGTTTTTGGAGCTTTCTCAGAAGGATAGGAATAGAGATAGTGTCGAACGCTTTAGCGAGGTCTAAGAATATTCCAAGACAGCGGTCACCACTATCGATATGTTTTCATATTATGTTTGTAAGCAGTTCGACCGCATCGGTAGTCGATTTTCCTTTTCTAAAGCCAAATTGTCTTTCTGAGAGAAGTGAACGATTTTCTAGATAATTTACTAAACGGTTATTCATTAGTTTCTCCAGGACCTTTGAGAAAATGCAAAGCAGCGATATAGGTCTGTAACTATCTGGGGAGTTTTTAGGACCAGCCTTGTGAATTGGAGAGACTAGAGCTATTTTCCAATGATCTGGGAAAACTCCTGACGACAAACTCAGATTGCAAATGTGCGTGAAAGGTTCTAAAATAATGGGACTTATCGCCTTGATTAGGGACGGCTTAATTCCATCCAGACCAGGTGCACTATCATGATTCAGGTTTCTAATAATAGAGTCAACCTCATATATATCTGTCGGTGTCGTGAACATTGAATCAACTGGTGAGGTATTTGTGTCGATATCAGCTGATAGTGCTTCTTCAGAGGTAGCTAATCCCTGAAGAATCCGCTCAGATAAGATTTTGCCTACTGTTGTGAAATAGTGGTTACAATAGTTAAGCGATACCTGCGGTGTACTTTTAGCTTTTAATAGATCAGTAGAGTCATTTCTTTTCTGTCGTATCTCACATATATCTTTTATTGTAGTCCACAACTTCTTTGAGTTTCCTCTGTTGACTTCTAAGGCTTTGCTTTCGTAGTCCTTCTTCGCTTTACGTAGAATGTCTACAAAAAAGTTTCTGTACCTACTATACGAAAGTTTAAGAGTGTCGTTGTTAGGATTTAAATTTACCTGGCGATGTAAACTATCTCTATGACGCATACATCTCATCAAACCCGGAGTGATCCATGGCTTTAGATTGTACTTCGAGCGGCTACTCTTAATTATATGAGTATGAGTGTTTACAGTGGAACAGATTATACTATTAAAGCACTCTAACGCTTCATTTACATCACTCTTGTCAGTAACTTTGGTCCAATCGACCTTTTGCAGATCAGCAGATACAGCATCAAAATTTGTCTTCGAAATTGTCCTTTTATTCCTATTTGGTATATCGTTTGATGTGTTAAGGCCGACCATTGCTATGTTATGATCTGTCACTGCACATTTACTAACCACTCCTACTAAAGAGTCTTTACTTTTTACAAAAATATGGTCCAGACAACTGTGTCCCCTTGTAGGTTTTGTAATGGCGGGAAGTAAGCCATGTTGTGCCATCAAACATTGATATGCTACGTTATCAGCGTTGGGGTTTTCCGAAAGTATATCTATATTTAGGTCTCCTAGTAGTACCAGCCTGGAATTTTCTTTAAGTTTACTTAAATTTAAGTCGAGAGATGTTAAAAATTTATCCAGGCTAGCAGTAGATGGGGAGCGATATATTCCGAGAATTTGCATAAAACCGTTAATACATACCAACAAACCCTCCGCGTCATCTATGTCTAGTTCCGAAACTGACACCGTGATAGAGTCCCGCACATATATTATTACTCCACTTGCCTTATTTTTGTATTGGGTAGTGTTAAAAACGTTGTAGCCTTCCATTTGTTTGATAACAGAGCTTTCGTGTAACCAACACTCGGTAAGTACGATGAGATCATATTGGACGTTTAAAAGTTTTAGAGCCACTAAAAAACTGTCAAAGTTACGTTGTGCACTTCTTATATTAAGTGTTAGCATTTTGAAGTTGTATTCACAGTTGAGATGTTTTTCGCATACTTGGAGTTCATCGAGCAAGTGACAATCTATACTAAGGGTTTCATCAATACTTTCAAATACTTCTAAGTTATCCACGATAATGAAAGTAACTTAATGAAGGTTGGAGTATGGCTAACATTGTCACTTATTATTTTGTGTAACTGCAAAATCACTATTTTCATTATAAAGGATTTGATTCCATTTTTTTCCATTTCTTTAATGGTGTGTTTTTGTGTCAGATACGAGTAAGTGTGTGTGTGAGTTTGGGTGTATCTGTTTATGTTATCTAGTGCTGTGTTAGGATATGTGTGTGTGTTAGAATTTGTTGTCGCGGTATACAATGTTTTGAAAAAAAGTAACATAATAAATAGAAACGATATTGATCTCGTCTTTCTAAAGCTACAGGAGGGAAACAATGTTCTCCTATTTACCGGAGTCAGGGGGTATATTAGAGAGTAAACCGGGATCGGTGTTATTTTTTGGTATGTCGGGACCGAAGAGCTCGTAGATGTTGGCTTTGTTTTGGATTTTTGTGGCTCGCATGCCTTCTTCTTTGCGCAGGAAAATCTGTCCGTTTCGGATCCAACAAAACCTAAAACCCTTAGCATGCGCCTTTGTTCTCGCTTCACGAAAAAGCTGCCGATTTTGCTTCGTTAGGTGCTCGTTGATGAAAACTCTCCCTGGTGACCCTTCTGAGACAATATCTCTGCTATTTAAATTTTTTCTAGTTTTAGCGGCCTTAATAAGTTCATCTCTTTTAGATCGTCGCAAGAGTCGAACAATGATCGGACGTGGCATTTTTGCATCGGTATTCCCTGATGCACGTTTCTGAGCGATTCCGGTCCGAGTCACCCAGTCTACATCATCTTCTTTTAAGTTCACCCCTATCTTGGACGCGGTCAGTAGTACCGTATGTTTCAGGTTTTCGTTATCGGATTCGCTTAAACCCATGATTTCTACCTCATTACACATTGCCACCTGCGCCTGCATATTTACCTGATCTTGTAGTTGAGAGATAGTGTCGTTTAATTCTAGTATATACTTATTGGTTTGAGTCTCTAGAGCTGAAATTTTGTGTTCGGACTGGATGATTCTGTCATCAAAGCTATCAAGTCTGTTATTACATGTCTTTATACTTATAGTTAATTCATTCAGCTGGGTTTTAATTTGTGACATATCGTGTCTCATCATACGTATCTCACGGGTTAGTGAATTGAGAGCGTTTGAATCACTCTCAGGGGTAAGGATGGGTGATTCTGAAAAGGCACCTCTGGAACGCGGCTGCGTGTTAACATTCATCGAGTCGTCTCGCATATTATTCGACAGCCGCACAATAGTATTTGTGTTATCCCCTCTGGGAGTTTTTACTCTGCAAGTGGGGCATGTCCATTTATGAACAATCCGTTGGTAATCATTTTGCAGTACATTCACACATTGTAGATGAAATTCACCACAGCAGCTAGTACACTTAATTGTCTGAGACTCACATAATGCTTCGTAACATCCAGAGCAGACTTGATCCATTTCTAGCGTTTAAATTAGCCTAGCCAAAAAGCAAGCAATAATGCTTAAGATTATATTAAAGTCAAAACTGGAATGTGCAGATATATGCTCAGGTTAACATTAACTACTGCGTCTTGACATGGAACGCGGTGTTTTTGTATTGAAAATTGAATAAAAACGATCACTTCACTTTGTTATAACACTGATATTTCCTTTGTTTAACTTGATTGGTAAGTTTTAAGGTCGTAAAAATCTTATTTATTCAAGGTAATGATGTTTATGATAGAGTTTAGCCACTTTATTCTGTTTGCAGATTCACACCTGTCAGTCACTGAGTCACACACTTATCATAGTTTATAAGTATTATTGAGTTAGCATTTCACTTTGCAAACACTAACACTGGACTGTCCGATGTTTATGATGTGTAATATGTAGTCTATATTATGAGTCGCTTCGGTTTACTTTTAATTATAATATTTTTGCAAGGAGCGTCAAGAATTCAAACTGTTTACTTTGCGATCGCCTTCTACCCTCTCATGAATTTACGAACGATAATTTGTTTATCAGTTTCCTGATTTTACATAATTTTAGGAATAATTACTGTCAATACTGACAGAATCCAAAATTGATGTTATTATAAAAAGAACCTTATCTTATTTTGTATTAGCTATTAACGTCCCACTGCTGGGCAAAGGTCTCCCCAATCTCTTTCCGCTTCTCTCTTACAAGACCTGCTAAGAATAAATACAATTACTAGCTGCGCCTCACGGTTTCACCCGCGTAGGTTTCGATATGTTTTTTTAAATTGCTCCCCTCCTATTGGTCGCAGCGTAATGTTACGTACATACAGCCTAAAGCCTTCCTGGATTAATGGACGATCCAACGCAAAAAAAAACAAATCGGGTCAGTACTTCCTGAGATTAGCGCGTTCAAACAAACAAACTCTTCAGCTTATATACAACGTGTAACATAAAGGGTATATACATACCAAGGGCACGGCATCTTTACATGATATCAAACGATATCGAAAGGGTTTCAACTCGAAATAAAATACTCAAAAAATTGATACCAAATTTTCGGTTACGTGTTTTTCATCAATTCAAGTCATAACAAACGTGGCATCACACTACATACGTTAATAACTATAATAATAATAATAATAATAATCATCTCCTCTGTAGCCTAAAACTAATAGACTTAGAAGAATCCACCTATATCGACATGCAGAAAGCAGCCATCCTAAACACCTGTAGAATAGTGAGAAAGTTCATGCAGTTAGAAGAAAATACAACACCATAAAATACACCACACTGCTACATTTACTTGGCTTTGGCCCGTAAATGCAGCTAAAACCAGCATTAAAGCTGAGGAAAAAGAACTGTCCCAATAATAATAATAATAATTTATTTCAAAAATACAAAAAAAAACTACTCGTTACACGTCACGTTACTTGCCAAAATCACGAATGTCTTCAATAATTATGCGCGCCTAGTATGGTAGTAGCTTATCACGAGCGGTATTTTTTCTCATAACTTCCTAACATAAAGAAATAGGATTAAAAAACCCTTCCAATATCGTTTGATATCATGTAAAGATGCCATGCCCTTGATGTGTATATACCCTTTATGTTACACGTTGTATATATATACGGACTATGGATGTAAGAAGTTTATGGAATTAAGAAGCTTATTCAAAGCTGAAACATGTGTGTAGTCACTGACAGGTACATGGAGATTACTGTTACCTTTTTGAAAAAATATTTTAAATAACTAATAATCATATTTTTCAAGAATATATTAAATAGTGACCCCCAAATTAGGCATATATCTAAGGGATCGAATCTCTCGTCAAGAAAGTAGAAGCAAGAAATCTCAAAAAAAGAGCACTTAATTTGTACTTATCCTCTCCATATATGATTCCATAGGTAAGCTGAAGAAGAATAAATACAACAATATTTTCATTGGAGATTATAAAAATGGTGTTCCAAAATCAGCAGGTACCTACTACAAATTTCTTATGTTTAATTATAGTAGAATTGGTTGTAAATTAACTAATTACTTGGTGGTAGGCCGTAACATCGGCTGCCGGCAGAAGTTACCACCCACCAGACAAGGTCTTGCAGCCAAGCGATTCGTCGTGTTCCGGCATAATGTTTGATGAAGCCTTACATTTGTTGCGATGTGTGCCGGGTACGATGCACCAAATGTTGTTGTGTCGGGAGTTTGGTCGTGGAGAGTCTCCAGATCATCTCCCTCTGGCACAGCGTCGTTGGTCGTGTAGGCTTTGGGTTTAACATTGCTTCACCTCGCTCATCCTTCCCATTTCTAAGTTTTTTAAGTGAATAGGCTTAATAAACTAGTGCGCTTTATTGCATCACTGCTTACCATCAGGCGGGATTGCAGCCAAGCACTAGTTTAATAATTATGCCGTAACTCGTAGTAATTCATTGATTGTGTTGATAGATTTTTTATTTCCGAAATCAGAGAATAGATATTTATTTCCCAGATTTGATTCAAAACGATCTCCAAAGCCTGGAGCACAGGCGTAGAGTAGCCAGATTGTCGGCGTCCTACAGAAAGCACTTTGGAGTGAGTGCGCGGGAATTGCATGACTTAATTCCCCTATCTCTGTTCCACCATCGGATGACCCGTCGTTCTCCACCCTCACGTTGATACCACTATGATCCGGACGAAGCGCTTCCTCTCGTCCTTTATACAGCGTACATCGAGAGACTGGAACAATTTGCCAGCGCCGGTCTTTCCGTCTGGCTGCAATTTAAGTGTCTTTAAGGCTAGAGTGAATAATCTCTTAATAAACAAGCGCGCTTTACCATCAACGATTGCGTCTCTGCTTACCATTAAAAAGTCGGATTCCCTTCAAAACTGAAAAGGCGCTCACATTTGTTATCTCATATTTGACTGTCATTTGTTTTACTGATTATCTTCTATGAAAATGGTACCTATAAATCAAAGTTCTAATTATGATAATCATGATTATACAAATCTGCATTTTGCATGAAACATTATGTATCAAATCTTTAATACCTAATATATAAAGCTGAGAAGTTTGTTTGTTTGTTTGAACTCGCTAATCTCAGGAACTACTGGTCCGATTTGAAAAAATCTTTTTGCGTTGGATAGCCCATTAATATAACATCATGCTGTGAGATTGGAGCGGAGCAATAATAATAAAAAAAAAAAAACATATCGAAACCGCGCGGCGCCGCTAGTAAATAATAATTATTCCCTTGGAATCAGTGTCACCAATCTCCAATTACAATTTATACGTAAATTAGCCATTATTAATTAACATTTAATCCAACTACTTCAAGTCATATGGTAATATTTAAGCAGTCACGTTACAATTAATATACCTGCTTTACCATATAAGAGAAACTTCGTTTAATTAGAAACCTATTTAGGTAACGACTCACATAACAAAAGGTCAAAAGGCTAAGAATTTGCTTAATAACTTGCTTTATGTTTATTTATATCGAAAATTCAGTATTAAATTAATCGTTTTTAGATAATTGACTAATGCTGGTTGGAATAAAATCATTTGTATAAGCCCCGCACGATGATATTGCGATTGGCGGCCATCTTGGTGACGTAGTCGAACTCGCACCGTCGGTACCGTTCGCAAATTCAGTCCGCGCTTACCCACTTACGCACATCGAATGCTTTTTGATCCTGTTTTATTGTTGTTCTTGAGTTTTGTTGTTTATTAACTGTTACTCGTTAAAATGAGTTTAATTAATAGTAAATTATAATTAAAGTGGACAATTATTTTTTAAAGAGAAAGAGGATTGTAAGTTAGTTCTTGAAAGTATAAACCGTGCTTTAGTGCTTCGGACATTTTAATACCGAAGCAACTGCTAGTTATTAAAAATATTTTGCAAAATTCTATCAAAGTCACGGAGTGTGTGGCATGTGCCACAGGCGTTGCAAACTGTGACGAAATTGAGACGAGAGCATGAGTCAGCAACAGCCAGTGGCAGCAAAATGAGAACTCCTACTAAAGGAAAAAGACAAAAGAAGAAATATTTCGACGGGTTTTCATTTAAGAAATATTATAGATTCAATGTGGTGAGGAGAGAAATACCCACAATGCGCAAAATCTTGGCGGCTTCAAAAGTAGACCTTAATTATACTGGTAGTGAAACTACATTAAGAAAAATAATTAAATGTGATTTAGGCTACTAATTTAAACGATGCTACCAAAAAAGACGCCCTAATTCAAAGACCCCAAATTCAAGCGTGGAGGGCTAAATATTTACGACGTATGAAAGAAAATGACTAATAACAAAAGACCCGTTATTTATCTCGACGAAACGTGCATACACGGTAGAAAAATGTTGGCAAACAACAACCGATGGAGTTCCCGGCCGCCGATGGATAATAGTTCACGCGGGAAGTTAAAGCGGTTTTGTTGACAATTTTTAATGTTTAAAGCAGACACTAAAACGGGGGATTACTATGATCAAATGAATGCTGAGAATTTCACCAAGTGGCTTACAGAAAAAATAGTACCCAACATACCACGCAACTCTAAAATTGTGATGGACAACGCCCCTTATCACAGTAGGGAAGAGAATAGGCCACCAAGTATGAACAATAAAAAACAGTTGATTGTTGAGACTTTCCCAACGACACTACAAAACCTGAACTGTATTTATTAATTAAACGGCACAGACCGCCGAAAAATTATAAAATTGACAATTTATTAGCTGGCAATGGCCATGAAGTCGTTAGATTACCACCTTACAACTGCGACCTCAACCCCATTGAGTACATCTGGAACCTGGTAAAGTAAGGGTATCAGAAAAGAATGTGGAGCAGTTGGAAAGTCGCATTGAAGCTCTGACGTTGGAGTCGTTGGCGTCAATAACTCCAGATGACTGGCGAAAGGAAGTCAATCATGTTAAACGGCTTGAAGAGGAATAAATATTGGAATAAAGATCGAATAACTGACGAGTTATTTGTCATAAATACGGCGACGATAGTGAATCGGAAACGACAGACACAGAAAGCAGTTATGATTCGGAAGACTATATACATTTTTTTTACATATTTTCCTGGTTTTATTTATAAGCTGATAGATGTAGGTAGTAATTAAAACATGACTACTACACAGTGGACTAATTAGTTTTTTTAGTCAACTACCCTATTGCGATACATATTATCAGTAGCAATGATTCCATTTTGACAGTTAAACAACATTCATCGCGTTATTTACGTCAACGAACAGACACTTTTTAGAATATACGGAGCAATGGATTAGCAATATGCTTCAAAATGACTCAAATGGTCAGTGTTTTATACAATTAGGGTTCTGCTATTTGTTACTGAAAATATCGACATGACGATTAATACAAAACAAAGTATGGAAAAAACATACATAGTTACTTTTAAATATACTGGTATATACAACGTGTAACATAAAGGGTATATACATAAGAAAGGCATGGCATCTTTACATATTATACGATACATATTATACGATATATACGATATTTGAAGGGTTTTTTAATCCTATCCCTTTATGTTAGGAAGTTATGAGGAAAAACACCGCCTGTGATAGGCTACTATCATACTAGTCGCACAGAGATATTGAAGACATTTATCGGATTTTGGCAAGTAACGTGACGGGTAACGAGTAGTTATTAACGTATGTAGTGTGCTGCCACGTTTGTTATGATCTACTATGAAAACTGAAAATTTGGCACCAATTTTTTGAGTATTTTATTTTGAGTTGAAACCCTTCCGATATCGTTTGATATCATCTAAAGATGCCATGCTCTTGGTATGTATATACCCTTTTTGTTATACGTTGTATATACATACGTAGTGACTCTTAAATATACTTGTATATACATACGTAGTGACTCTTAAATATACTTGTATATACATACGTAGTGACTCTTAAATATACTGGTATACGTGCAGGAGAACGACGATGATCATCGTGAGGAAACCGGCATGTCCTAGAACCAAAACTTCTAAGACATGTGACATCTACCAACCCGCACTAGCCCAGCGTGGTAGATTACGGCCCACTCCCTCTTACCGAAAGGTGGCCTGTGTCCCAACAGTGGGAACATAATAGGCCTATTTTATATGTGTCGGAGGCAGCGACGGAGCGGTAGGGTTGTCAGCATCTTGATGTGGTGGTTAAGATGGTCGATTTCGTAAATGAGTTTTGAATGAAAGCACGACGTGTAAATATAAATTTAATTTCTGAATTGATTTTTGTGTGTTTTCTATGGACGCTCTCAGCGTACAATATATTTCTGCATCGTTCTCACACGGTTGATTTCAACATGAATAATGTAATCAAATATTTGTAACAATAGCTTGAAAATTTAAAAGAGTGTCCATGGAGTTTCTTGCCCGTTCTTCTCCATAGGTACCTTACTCCATAGGTACCGTACTCTTTGGAATGGGCGACTAGCTTCATCTTATTGACTGACTGACCTTCTGACAATTCAAAAGTGCCTGTACCTGGTTTATTTGAAATAAATGATTTGATTTGATTATACCCTCAAATCTTGACAATAACAATTTGAATAGGCAAACCGACAGTTTCGCCACGGAGATGTGGCCTGGTCCGCGTCTCGATGCAAAGTGACCGTTTTACAGTCCCCCTTTCACGTGCCGCCATCACAAAATAACGTCATAGCGTCTACCCCACTACTAAGTAACTCAAATGAGCAACTTTTCTTCAAATAATTTCGACTATCCACGACTTATGTACGTAATGACGATGCCCTATAGAAAATACAGCAATAACCAACCATAAGACTCAGTTATTCGGGATTTATCGAGGATATTCATACCTCGATATATGTCTAACTGTTAATATATTGTTATGATGTGTCGTATATTTTATGAACTTCAGAAGCATGCGGAATTCGTAATGAATGAACAAAGAATGTCAAACATCGTCTGGGTGGAATAGACTAGACACAATTGGTATTATTTACCCATCTAATACACCTATCCTATTAGTATGCTTTAAGTATCAGCTTCTAGCTCTATTATACCGTACCTGTATACTATTTTTTATTTGACAGTAAGTACTTCTTTGGTATATTTTTTTATAATGAAAACGTTTAATTTCTCCACCACATAATGAATTATAGAGATGATGATGATGATGATGTTCCTGACCGATTTCGGCCACGCGACCACTTCGACTCCTAGCCGATGACTTGGCGCTCATGCGCCCGAAGATGGCTTATGTAGCCTATCTTGGCGGCGAAACTTCGTGCACACTGAGGGCACGTAAGCACGCCATCGACGTAGTTGTATGTGATGGCAGCAGGTGGGCGGGCCTTTAATTGGTCGCGTTTGGCATCGAGGTCAGCTTGGCGCTGCTCCTCAAACTCGCGTACTTGTCCGTACACCATTCTGCGCCATTCTGACCGTTTTGCTGCCAAACGCTCCCATTCAGAGGGTTCTATATTGCATCTCTCCGTGTGCCGTTTTAAGACATCCTTGAACCGGAGGAGTTGTCCGCCATGCTTTCGCTTGCCCGCACCTGTGTCCGCACCACCGAAGCTGTCGACGCATTAAATAAGCCTCAATGCCACCAACATTAGCTCGTCGCAGGACTTCGGTATTTCGCACTCTGTCAGACCATTCGATCTTCATCATGGATCGGAGACATTTAAGGTGAAAACGATCTAGAGTACGTATGTGGCGACGGAATTATAGTACTACTAGCTTTCCGCCCGCGGCTTCGCCCGCGTTGAGTTCGGTTATATCGTGCTTTTTAGATTTCCCTCGGGAACATCAAATTTTCCGGGATAAAAGATAGCCTATGTTCTTTCTCAGGGTCTAAAGATTGTCTGTGCCAAATTTCATCAAAATCGGTTGAGAGGTTTAAGCGGGAAAGCGTAACAGACAGACAGACAGACAGAGTTACTTTCGCAATTATAATATTAGTATGGATACATGTGTGTATAAAAAATATATTGATATTGTAGAAACTGGAGCTTCTACTAGGAATACCTGTGTTACCAGTTTCTAGGCGTCCTAACTACACGGTGATGTCACAACTGATACAAAGGTTTAGTAACATAACAAAATGGCGTCGATTCTGTTATTCACAAACTAAACTAATTTTAAGTTCAGTGCATCTTTTTCTTTCTATTTTATTAAGAAAAGGACAGAAGATAAAATGTCAGTTTAGACCTGTCAAATTAGTGCGCTCCTGACGTAAACTGGCGCATTTTTAGTCGCCATGTTTTTAATCGCGTCTAAATTGTCTATGGAGTGGTTTGGCGGGAATGTCAAGATGAGTGTCACGCTCATTTTTCATTGGACTTTTAAAATTATTTATAGTGTCGTTTACTAAATAAAAACTCGTGATTTATGTAGTAAAAAGTGCATTAAGTGAATAATTCAAAAAGAACAGTGAAATATTGTAGCATAGTGGCCACATCATGTCTTGACGCTAAACCGCTCCTTATCGTCCAAACGCGGGAAACGAAAGGAGTTAGATTAGTTAGGATAAGTTTAGGATAAGCTAGGATAAGTTAGGATTAATTAGGATAAGTTAGGATAGAAGTTTACTCAAGAGAATATTTACTGAAGACTAGGCTGTATGGCGTACTATGCCTTTGCCTTTTCCGTTCAGAAGAACGGAAAGAATTGAACCAAAAAAAAAAATGTCTATGGAGTATCTTAATTTGACAGGATTAAACTAAAATTTTATCTTCTATCCTTTTCTTCTTGAATTAGAAAGAAAAAGAGGCACTGAACTTAAAATTAGTTTAGTTTGTGAACAACAGAATCTGCGCCAATGATTATGGGATGAAGGGTAAATGATGAAAATAAATAAAAATATGATTGTAATATGAATGCAATTCAGAATTTTATAATAAACATAGCAGGCGAAATGGTACAGACGACAACACATCAAGCGACTACAATCTCTCAGATTTCCTTATTAGATTTTCAACTTTACCTCTAAAGCATTTAGGCTCAAGGTTGATTGGGAACATCTGACAGTTTAGGGTAGCTTGACCTGCTGTCAACCGTACCACCACCAGTGTGGTACTGCAGGTGTCATCATCATCATCATTTCAGCCGAAAGACGTCCACTGCTGGACATAGGCCTGCCCAAGAATCTCCACGACAACCGCTGCTGCGCCTCCCGCATCCAGCGGTTTCTCGCGACCTTCACCAGGTCGTCGGTCCACCTTGTCGGGACCCACGCTTCGTCTTCCGGTGCGTGGTCGCCACTCGAGAACCCGTCGTCCCCATCGGGCATTGTGCCCGGCCCCCTGCTACTTAAGTGTTGCAATTCTTCGGGCTATGTTATTTACTCTCTTTATTCGGATCTCCTGATTTCTGATTTGATCACGCACCATAGGTGTATCTCTACCTAACCTTTCGGTGAATACAGGCGTGGTATTGTGCATTTATTCACATTCCATCGATATGGCTGTCCCAAAAGCTCAGTAATTAGCTGTTGCAAATCTTTAAAAAGAAAAAATGTTATCATCAAAACAGTATCATAAATACCTGCACCATAATTGCGTAACACCCTAATACTATCAAATGGAATCATTTTGAAGCATATTGCTAATGCATTCCTCAATATGTTAGAAAAATGTGTGGGTGAGAATGTATGTGTGTGTGACAACGTAAATACCACAATGAATGTTGCTGAACTGTCAAAATGAAACCCATTGCTACTGATAGTGTGTTACACAATTACCCTGATGAATTCCAAATTAACTAATAGAATCATTCAATTACGATTCACGGTAAGTTCTTTACCATCAAATTGACGTGTCATTAATTATTTCGGAGTGTCGTTAACCGAACACTACAGACGGTTACTGTAAACAACGGTACTTATATTCTGAGAACAATACAATTGGAAACTACTAATGAATCGCAATATGGCGCAAGGTTGAGTCTACCCGTCAATACACTACTTGATGATTCGTTAGGCAATGTATACTAGGTACTCATTAGTCTAACTTAATATATTGATTCTAGATGACCAGAATAGAGAATGTGATTCGCCCTATAAAGCACTCGGACATAAGGCCAAGACCACTTAAGTTGAGGCTACTGATGAATCAAGCGCTTCTATATTTTAAAGACCACCCATACCGTGAAGGGTGCAGTGGTTGTAACCTAAGACACTTTCAAAGTCGTAGTCATAGGCGAAATTCTTGGAAAAGCACGGTGTGATGCTATAAAAACCCAGCGGAATCAGCGAGCTTATTCAAATTCTATCAAGGCGTACCCAAAGGTTTATGATAAACACAAGCCAATATTAATCCTATAAAACAACCTAATGAAACCCATCCCAACAGAAAGTATGAGCCAACCCGCACATGCTTGCAGGTTTACGTCATCAGTACGTGTTTTACCGCTAACAAACATACATTAATATGGAAAGCTCGCCTCTGCCAATGTGCCAGGCAACGCTGCCCCCACGAAGATGGCCATTGTCTTTTCAAAACGTGACTCCAAATGTTAATTGGACTATTAAAAGCCGAATGCGGGTCATTTCGACCATTACGAACGAAGCCCTTTTGAATATGTATAATAAAATTATTAGATGAGCTGAGCTCAATTTGTGTGTTAGGTTTCTAATGAGGTTATGCGCTTTCTTGTCACAGATGGCGCTTGCGTGTTGAATGCGCAAACGCACAGCCGGATGCGCGAAATGGATTTTGTTGTGTGCGTAACTGTGCGCATCGGATGCAGAATTATATATGAGTGCCCTTAGTGTGGGAGCTGAGATATTAATCGTCTTTGTATTCATATGTAAGCCGTTAAATAGGCTAGTGGTATGTTGTACTTATACGTGATCATAGTCCGAATGATAGAACGTCGATAACTGATGTTTGGTTCTGAATGGGTGATGGGAATTTAGCTAATTGAGGAGCTGTTGTACCTCAACGTTTTTGTAATACAAAACTGATTCATGATTTAATGAGTACAGACACGTTACAAAACTGTTAAGGATTCCCTTTTAGGACTGAACATAATTTTAGGACCGTGACTGTGTTTCGAATGAAACAATCCATTCCTAGCGTCGCGTGGTTCCACGCGAGGAATATTATCTTTGCACTAGCGGCCGCCAGCGACTTCGTTCGCGTAGAGTTAGTTATGCTCCACTCCTATTGGTCACAGCGTGATATTATATAGCCTAAAACCTTTCTGGATTAATGGGCTATTCAACGCAAAAATAATTTTTCAAATCGGACCAGTAGTTCCTGAGATTAGCGCGTTCAAACAAACAAACTCCTCGGCTTTATATATTAGCAATAGATAGGTATTCTTTGAGTTTTAAAATCTACTGCAAGGGCTAGCTATATTTATCGCTCAGTAGTATTTAAATATACATAACTTTTACAATGCTTAAACACAAACATAGAAATAAATAAAGACCGCCATGACCTTTAATTATCGAAGTAGTTGTCCGCATTGCAAAGTATAAACATAATATTTTTCACGTGTACATTCAGATGTGGCATTACACGTGAATTTCATACAATTTTAGATTCATTGATGTTTACAGAGCCAATAAATGCCGGTGAACAAAAGCCATACTTTACATTATTTTTATCTTTCTCAATAACATACTTACATGCATACACAAACATGAACATGATAATTATATCCATTGAAGCTATTTCTGTGGTGGAGTGACATGGTAGCTTACTGGTGTGAGTCTGAAACCTGGCAAATAACTTCGAGTTGACTTTCACACATTGGTTAATCAGAGATTTTCACCGACTTCAAAAGGTTCACAACTCTTTTGGTGGGCTTGGTATAACCTTTTAAAGCAAGATACCCTCTTCTTTGCTAGACTTGCCTTACAATGAATTTAAAGCACAAATCAAATCCAAGCTTTGTTCAAAGGCATATTGCGTAAATGACTATTTATATGATAAAAATAGCTGGTCGCTCTGATTAACTTAAGACAATGTTTGGGTTCTTTCTCCGGAATTAGCTTACTGACACGTTATATGAGTTCATATAATTTGCTTTTTACAACGCATTAATAGTTGCCACGCCCTTTATACCTGGGGCTTTTATTTAGGTAATAAGTTTTTACTTATTTGCATTTCCATTTTAATGATACTTTATTTTATGTTTTTGCTTTGCTGGTATTTTGGCGTGGCTAGTTGCCATATGGTAAATAATTCCATCGTTTTTGTGTTTTCTTGTGTTCATTACTTTACCTACATAGTATTGTATAAAGTAATGTTTTTTTTTTTAATAAACAGACAGATGTGCTACTGGGGAGTTTGTCTGACATTTCTTCTTCCTAGCGAAAGCGCTAGGAAGTGGCGAAGAGCGGGCGTTATGGGGGGACTGTCCTATGTAATATTGACGTTCAAAAAGTGCTGATTGTCGGCCTAATTTGAATAAATGACTTTTGATTTTGATAGAGGGCTCGAAAAAGAAACGTTTTTTTTTAAATAATAATTATAAACTAGTGCTTGACTGCAATCCCGCCTGATGGTAAGCAGTGATGCAATCGTTGATGGTAAAGCGCACTAGTTTATTAAGCCTATTCACTTAAAAAACTTAGGAATAGGAAGGATGACGGCAGTTGAGCGAGGTGATGCAATGTTAAACCCAAGACCAGCACGACCAAACGATGCTGCGCTAGAGGGAGATTGATCTGGAGACTCTCCACGACCAAACTCCCGACACAACAACATTTGGCGCATCGTACCCGCCACACATCGCAACACAACTGCTCAGACCCGTCCTCCGTACGGCTTCACCAGACATCATTCCGGAACACGATGAATCGCTTGGCGGCAAGACTTTGTCTGGTGGGTGGTAACTTCCACCGGCAGCTGATGTTATGGCCTACCACCGAGAAGAATATGTTATGAACATAACTTAATATATCAGCCAATAAAATTCCCTCTCCTGAGATACAAGTCTCCATCCGGTGAGAGTCGGCTGTAATCTACCACGCGGGCCCAGTATAGGTGTGTAGATTTCACATGTCTTCGAAGTTTTGCCTCTAGGACATGCCGGTTTTCTCACGCTGTTTCGCAGCGTTTTGAGAGCAATGGTGTTTTTTAAAATAATTATAAACTAGGGCTTGACCGCAATCTCGCCTGATGGTAAGTAGTGATGCAATCGTTGATGGTAAAGCGCGTTTATTAAGCCTATTCACTCAAAAAATATGGGTGAATAGGAAGGAAGACGGCAGTAGAGCCAGGTTATGCAATGTTAAGCTCAACAACACGACCAATGATGCTGCGCCAGATGGAGATTGATCTGAAGACCCTCAACAAGCAAACTCCCGACACCACAACATTTGTACGGCTTCACCAGACATCATGCCGGAACACGACGAATCGCTTGGCGGCAAGACTTTGTCTAGTAACTTCTGCCGGCAGTCGATGTTATGACCTACCACCGAGAAAAAAAAAATGCATGAACTAATGATGAAGATGAACTAATTTACACAAGGTAAAGCGCTTGATGGGATTCGAACCTACGATCTACAACTTGTAAGTCACGGGCGATACCACTATGCCACCGCTGCACGTTATGAAGTTACCTGTATTTATCTGTATTGGACCTACATCTCCAGGCTTCACCTACAATACCCTGTCCTCCGTTTTCTGCACCCAGCCAATTTCTCAAGCTCGCCAGTCCATTTAACTAAGAGCTTCCCCATACTACGCCTGACCATACTTGGTCCTCTCTTCAGGACTATAGAAACATAGCTAGCCCACTGCTCTTCGTCAGTTTGCTTATTCTGAAAGTTATGTCGGTATCTTCTGTTCTTCAGAAAGAAGTCTGAATTTAAGATTAGCAGTGAGTAAGCCTGGTGATTAATACTGCTTATCATGACCGTAAGAGGGATGTCCCACGCTTACATTTGTGCTGTGTCAGTGCTTTTTTAATATAACAAATGGGCTACCTACCAAAAATCGTGTGGTCGTCCATAATTTACAAGTATTGGTTTACATAGAAAAATGGACACACAAATAGTTTATTAAATGTTCGTAAATACGTGTGCTGCATTCAAACTATGTAGAAGTGATTTTAGGTATTGCGTTTTGGCTCATTATCCTGTACACAGTTACTTTTCGTAGAAAGCTTTCTTGGTTTTATGCCAGGACTGAACATGGGCTATTTTGAGAACATTTGCTTGAACCTACTTATTAGGTATCTTATAAAAATATGTCTTTATCTGTTGAAATAAACAAAACAGTCCTGTTAAGTTTTGTCTTCTTCTTGTATTTAAAATAATAATATGGTTTGAAAGCAAACTGTAAAGTTTTAGTTTGTTTTCTTATTAAGTTTAAGATTTTTTTATGCTTTTGCCCATTTGGAGCTTTTTCGTTTAAATTAATTGTTAAACAGGAAATCCCCAATGAGCAGATTATTACGTGATTTTAATCATTTTCCTGTCCAGGACGTGGAGTATCGAAATGCATACACAATAATGTAGCTCACACAAAGGATTTTGACCCTTTAAAGTAAATACAGATTTTAATCTAAACATACCAAAGAAAATGAAGAATGACTAATTCTTAAAAAATCTTTTCCAAGTAAACTGCGTGTTACTGCAAATAAAATAACCAAAAGCGTATACGCTGTCAGAATTCACAATTACACGTACGTATTGTACACCAAACGCTTAAAAATTTCTTAAATGTACGAAAAAAGACAATAGCTTAGCTGTCATATAAATAATTGTGTCTTGGATAATAAAGTACGTAGTAAGAGTTTGCCAGGTTTTAAATTATCAGTATATAGCCCTAAATAATAAGGTATTTTAACTACATTATTGGCATGCTATATTAAACAACATTTAAATAAAATTTTAATTTTTTAACATTTATCCACTTTAAGTAAACTGTTTATTTTAAAAATTGCAAATTATTAGGCAGTCTTGGCAGACTGTCCTACTTTTTCTAATCTTTTATCTGTTTTTTGCTATTTTGGTAAGGCTCGTGACAAAATGAAAAATTTTCATCAACAAACAACTTACCTATAAAAGTAGATAAAAGCTCTGCTAAGAAGTCTTATAATAAAAAAATATGTATATAAAGAAGTACCAAATTTTTGATTTAATTGACCAATTCCTTAAGCTGGCACCACCATAGAGTGGGCCATCTGTCAGCGCACGGGGCGCAGTATATTTTATAATTATACGAAGACATACTTGGAATAGCAATCATTCTTTGCTCCAGTCGCGCGAATGTCCTGTGCACGATGCGACGCGCATTCTGAACGGCCACGCAAACAACCACGATCAAGATTTCTCGGTCGCGATCTACAAACAGGTGCTCGGCTGGTGTCGACGCGTGATTGATATAAGCAATTGAATTTTCATTCTATATTTAGAAATTACTTGTACAACATTAATATTTTAATCAGGAATGTTCGAGAAAGAATGTTCCAATTGCATATAGGCTTTATGCAATCTTCACATTTTTCGCAATCACTTTGGGTTGAACAAGTATTTGAGTTTAAATCGATGTTCCCTTTTTCAGGCACGTGATGAAAGTGACAAACCAGAAAAACACAAAAAAAAAATGGAATATTTTAAATGTTTGAAGGCCAGGTATATCCATACTAATATTATAAATGCGAAAGTATCTCTGTCTGTCTGTCTGTCTGTCCGGCTTTCACGTCAAAACTACTGAACCGATTTTGATGAAATTTGGCTCAGACAATCTTTAGACCCTGAGAAAGGACATAGGCCTTTTATCCTGGAAAAATTTGATGTTCCCGAGGGAAATCTAAACAGCGCGATATAACCGAACTCCACGCGGGCGAAGCCGCGGGCGGAAAGCTAGTACTATATAAATGTCTCTATGGTCTTACTTTTAACATAAGTCTATGCTTTTTAAATATTTGATTTCTCAAAGGATTATTCCAGCTTTATTTAAATAACTCGCTAGCATATTTCTAATAAGTGATCTAAAATCAAGATCAGTACATTCACATCCAGCAGCACCAATAAATTAATAAATTAGTCCGCACAGTAGCCTCATTCCAACATCTTTCCAAGTATCAACAATGGACCCGTAGAAATAGCAGAAAATGTAATCTACTTATGCGATACGATTTACAATTCAACTCAGGGATACATCGGAGCGCTAATACAAGTGCTTAGCGGTAAACTTAAAGAGGGACCCAGTGCCAAATATGTACGAAGTAACGACTAAAGCTATATACGGGACATAAAGTACCGAATGGCCTAGCAAAAAATTCTTGACAACAGTTATGTTGTATCATTGTTCAGTTGGACGCGTACGCATATCTAAATCGTAACGTTTGCGTTATTAATGCTGTATGATTTGCGATACGCCTACTGCTTCATTTTTTAGTTTTTAATCTATTTAATTAATTTTGTCTTATTAAGCGAGTCTCTTTGTTCCTTTTCGTTCGATGTTGCATCATTAGGATTAGGATTTTTATTATCTCCATATCAATTTTAATCTTTAGTCGTTAAATTCTATGTTGTAATTTACATTTTTGATTTCATTAGATTTGCTTAATCAAGTTTCTTGAAGCTGTTAATGAGAATTCTCATTTTAGGAATGTTTCTTATTATCAATTTTAGATTCCACATTAGTTCTCGCAAATCTGTTTATATTGTTGATTTTATACGCCTATTATGTTGGCTTATTTTATTCAAAACTTGTTTTTGTCAATTTAACGGTTACACGAGGCGAGGGTGTTGCAGATTTGTTTCTACCCAACTTTGCTAGTTATAATAATCAGGTTTCTCCTGCGGTATCTCACAGTAAAGCGGTACTTTTATTCTAAGATATACATCATAAACGTGAGTGTCGTCCATAAGTACAATGTGTACATCTATGAATGTCTTTATTACCGTGTTTTAGTCATTTGTAAGATTTTCTCATAATGATTGTCTCCAAAACGAGTGTTTGTGCCGTCAAAAGCTTTTGTCTAATCGTTGTCATGACTCCGGTTCACATTTGCTCCAATATAGTCGTTAAAAATGTCGTTTGTTTTTAGTGTATGCTAGCGTTTTACTATGATACCGTCATTGTTGTTGTTAATTTCATGTCAGTCAGTTTCATTAAATACATAATGTTCAGTGTCATGTCTTGTCTCTCCGTTTTTATTATAGCTTTTATAAACAAACTCTCTAAACATAAATACTGATTCATTTTCATTTGTTCTTGAATTTTATAATTTTTTCTTAAAAGATAGAACAGGATAGATTAAACTTGCTTTGTTACTTCTAACATTATTAGTGGATGCACTTTTATTAACAAAAGGCGTTATTATATATCGTAATGTTCTGCTGCTAAGCATAGCATTCCAATATTAAATTTATTAATGCTATTTCTTCTTGGTGATTCGATTGTTTACTTTTGGAGTGTATGTCTACAGCAGAGGGTGACATCACTGGGTAGTGATGGTCAACATAAACATAAATCCATAGTTTAATACTAACTATAGTTACTAGAAATATGGCTCATATCTCTTCTTATGCCAATCCTCGCTCATGTGCCAACTTATTTAAATTTTTGCCCACGGTGACAAAAATATCAACTACTATTATATTATATTCTATTCTATTATATCGCGCTTTTTAGATTTCCCTCGGGAACATCAAATTTTTCCAGGATAAAAGGTAGCCTATGTTTTTTCTCAGGGTCTAAAGATTGTCTGTGCCAAATTTCATCAAAATCGGTTGAGAGGTTTAAGCGGGAAAGCGTAACAGACAGACAGACAGACAGAGAGACAGACCGACAGATAGACAGATACTTTCGCATTTATAATATTAGTATGGATTATATGAGTCCTTGGACGCAACTCTGTCACATTTATACTCCATTTGTCTTCAGTGTAGATACACTG
This sequence comes from Sesamia nonagrioides, assembly GCA_017933935.1. Lineage (NCBI taxonomy): Eukaryota > Metazoa > Arthropoda > Insecta > Lepidoptera > Noctuidae > Sesamia > Sesamia nonagrioides. The sequence goes on from JADWQK010002117.1 coordinate 71,916, forward strand.
AAGACTAACTTGGCTTAACTTGTCTAGATAGACAAGTGTCCTACATAATTTTATTCGAGTTTCAATAGACTTTTCAAGATCATAAACTGTTGACCGTCTTCATATCTTGACGCACACTCAACGGAGACAGGGTTTTCTCACTACTGATTCACAATAATAGATTGCTAAATTAAATGTTGTAAAATGGGTAAGCTATTCACTAATTACTTCGTTACTAGTTACGACTTATCGGTCTTTAATGTTTAGTTAGACAGTTGATCTTAGGAACAGACACAATCCGAGGAGTACAAAAGTGTAAGTATAGAACTGTAGACAGGGTAAGCTTAACAGAAATCCTTTATGCATACTAAGCAGAGGAATTATTAAATCAATGTAGAAATCTTGGCACAGGGGCATCTATTTATCCTTGTGGTTTTGGCACTAACCAGTGTTACAAAACTACACGGACGTGGGACCGTGCATAAATTTAGCGTACTTTTAATCATTTCAATTGAGCCCTTGAAATACAGGGATGTTTATCACAGTTCATCTCTGTCCTATCCGAACCCTCAATATTATATGTCCATCTATTTAGGTCTGCATCATCTAATCTAAAGTAATATTATAAAGAGAAAATATTCGACAACCTCGCGAGCAAAGCCTCGAGCAAAAGTTGCCGATCCTTTCTGAAAAATCTTATCGTGTAAAGTTTATAATTATAAACTAGTGCTGACCGCAATTTCGCCCGATGGTAAGCAGTGATGCAATCGTTGATGGTAAAGCGCGCTAGTTTATTAAGAGTAACTCACTCAAAAAAAAAAAAAACCTAGTGAATAGGAAGGAAGACGGCAGTTGAGCGAGGTGATGGAATGTTAAACCCAACAACATGACCAACGATGCTACGCCTGAGGGAGATCTGGAGACCCTCCACGACCAAACTCCCGACACAACAACATTTGGGGCATCGTACCCGGCACACATCACAACACAACTGCTCAGACCCGTCCTCCGTAAGGCTTCATCAGACATCATGCCGGAACACGACGAATCTCTTTGCGGCAAGACTTTTTGTGGTGGGTCGTAACTTCTGCTTGCAGCCGATGTTATGGCCTATCACCGAGAGGGTGAAGTGAGTTTAGAGTGACTGTCAATAGTGTCAATCTTTAGGATTAGTTGGGATGACAGCTAGTAGAGTGAGATAGTTAGTATGGCACTGCTGGTGTTTATTGAATATCATTGATGTTATAACCAGCACCTTCATTGCGTTACATACGATTACTATATTTTATGTGAATCATTTTGAAGCATATATTGCTAATCCATTGCCCCATATGCTCGAAAGGCTACGCTAGGGTTATGCTAGGTGTAGTGCGGAGGATGGCCGGCAGCGCAGAGTCGTGGGACGCGGTGGTGTCCTTCTGCGAGGACGTGATGTCGCAGAAGGAAGCTGCGGAACGGGAGAGGGAGATCTCAACTCCCTTCCCAGGCCGCAGAAGACGCACCGGGCGCCGAAGAAGGGCGGGTAACGCCCTTTTCCGCCCCCCATAAATAGGTCCAGGGGCCAGGGACATGGGGAAGTCCCCGCCCCTTATTCGATGGACCCCGAGCGCGAGTGTCAGCGCGCGCCTCTGAGGCGATGCTCGGGGTAGCTTAACACCCCACTACCTCGTGCCGGAGACGAGGCCCGGACAGACCAGGCCAGCACGAGAGTGTGGGGCTGCGGAAGAATTTAGACTCCCGCGGCCCCACGCGCACTCGTGATAGAAGAGACACCGGGGTGGTTTTAGTCAGTAAAAGTCTGACAGACCCCGTCGCCCACCCTAGGGCGGCGGACATCCTATGAGGATTTCCACCCCGAAAAAAAAAAAGGAAGGTTATGCTAGGTGTTTCTCTACGTGATCGAATTAGGATTGAGGAGATCCGTAGAAGAAATAAAGTCGCTCACATAGCCCGGCGGATTACCTCTCTGAGTGGCAGTGAACGGGACACATAGCTCGTAGAGCCGATGGCCGATGGGGCAGAAAGGCTCTTGAATGGCGACCACGTACCGGCAAGCGCAGCGTCGGACGCCCACCGACCTGGCGATCGGATGATCTGACCAAAATCGCAGGGAAGCGCTGGATGCAGGCCGCGTCCAACCGTTCTTTTTAGAATTCTTGGGGGAGGCCTATGTCCAGGAGTGGACTTCATGTGGCTGAGATGATGATGATGAAGATGATATGTTCGAAAAATGTGTTTATTACGGCGATCAAGACCAAACTTAGTTCGTCCCGCCATCTTTCCTAGACATTCATGAAAAAAGACCCTTCATTTTCAAACATCTCATATTCATATAACAAGAAATAATGATATGACGTAAATATTAATGAGGTGAACGATAATGAAACGATAGAAATAAAATTTTTACTACGTTCTTCATTTTATTGGCAACCGTTTTACCTATATATTTATCATCACGCTTATATTTAGCTGCGGGGTTATTAGAGATGTTGTTGAGAACTTAAATTAATGGCTACATATAATTTTGTTGATATAACAGCCAATTTGTTTTGTAAAAATCTCACTCTAAAAATCAATTGAAAGGACACCTCCCCTTGAGTTTTTATAGAAACAATCAGCCTAATATGTTCCCAGTATTCGGACACCTCCCCTCGGTAAGAAGGATTGGGCCGTAATTTACCTCGTTGTTGGTCTAGTGCAGATTGGAAAACAATCGTATTAGTCACACCGGCTTCAAAAATTGTTATAATGAAAATCATTTTGAAGCAGGTAAATAATGAAGCACCTTCATGTTAATAGCGATTGTCATGTAAGGAGACTTAGGTACAATTAGATGGGCTCGGTCAGCAGTATGATCCTGTGTTGCAATACAAATTAAGGTTATAAGAATATCAGAGGGCAAACTACTCGTATGTAATTTCAAAAAAGTTCACATTCTGATGTTGGTCTCGATTTGTCAAAAATACTTCTAAGTTTCTATATTTTTGACATTGATTACCGCTGAGGTGAGATTTTGACCACATTTTGAATAATTTTACTTAAAAAAAATTGGCTTTTTTTTCATATAATATCAATGTACAGAGGACAGCACATCAAGCTACTACAATCTGTCAGATTTCCTTAATAGATTTTCAACTTTATCTTTAAAGCATTAAGCTCAATGTTGATTAGGAATATCTGACAGTTTGGGGTAGCTTGACCGGCTGTCGTCCGTACATAAGTGTGTGTTCGTATCATAGTTCATAGATTAGTATGTGTTGTGGTTTTCATTCATTCGTTCATTTCTATCAGTTTGTTTTCCTAGAGAATATTACTGATGCTGCAATAAATGTGGCCACTAAAGAAGAAAACAAGGAGAAGGAGTATCAACGTCATGAAAAGAAGAAGTTTGTTTCTTTGAACTTGACTTTCTGTAAGAATTCATTTTTATTGAATGGACGTGTGTGAATTAGCCATGGACCAGGCGCCTTAGGAGTTAGGAATTCTGCCACACCAATAAAAACAATAACGCAAAACGTTGACAAATCTATTAAAACCACGTAAACTGATTTCGAGAAACATCTTGGATGTCTTCCAAAAAGTGGCGACTATTAAAATGGGCGAGCGATTTAACGGTTTCATAAACAGTGTATAACAAATGTTTTATCAGATTTGTTAGTGTACCTATCAATAATTCATAGAGTTACGATGTTATGCACATCGCTACCCGTTACTTGGAAGCCTTACACCGTTCATTAGTAGTTTTATCGCGACTTGCTTTGGCAAAACCGCTGGGCCACATAGCTATGGGCATGGATGAAAGTTCACTAGATATGACACAATTTTTTTGATTTTCTTTGGTTTTGCACGGTTTGTGCATTTAGCCAATGTCACATGAATTTTCATTCATGTGGAAAAAGACGGCCGCGTGAACCGTCTACGAAGGAGATTTGAGGCAAAGTCATGATGAGGCCACTATGCTTCGATATCTCAATGTTCTTTATTTACTGAATGCACTTTTTACTATATAAATCACGCACTTTTATTTAGTAACCAACACTATAAATAATTTAAAGTCCAATGAAAAATTAGCGTTACACTCAGCTTAACTTTTCCGCCAAAACTCCCGATATGGCACTTAAAATTACGATATTTTTACAGGTCCAAAAAGTTTGTATGTTGTAAAGGCAGTCTATGTTGTTTATGTCGAACTAAAGAAAAACAAAACGCTATTAACTTAGATTTATTTTAAAATTAAGAAAACTAAGCCGAGGAAACATCACACACGGCTAAACATCAAGCCATAAATTTCCAGTTTAAGCTGACCTCGCATCGTATAGGTTTTATGTGCAATCAGAAGTCACCTTATACTGGGCACTCAGCACAGCCTGTATGTGTATATGTCACATCACCTTTAAAGTGGTAGTGGGCGGGCCTTATAGCTCGTAGAGCTAATGGTCGATGGGACAGAAAGGCTCTTGAATGGTGACCATGTACCGGCAAGCACAGCGTCGGACACCCACTGACTAGGCTGTTGGATGACCTGGATGATGCAAGCTGCGTCCAACCGTCCAGCAGTGGACTTGGCTGAGATGATGATGATGAACACCAACCTTTGGGCAAGTGCCGGCCAGACACAACACCCGTCTGGTCGTAGGATCCTTCCTTTTCTATGGAGGATGAGTTATACACCCTGTTTCTCGTATCTTTAAGAAATGATTCGCCCTATCTGCCCCATCCATTCCCTCTATATCCACACGAATATTGGTACGCCGTTCATATACAGTTCGTGTATTGACGATTTAATTACATTTTGATCCGGCTACCAGTCGTTATTGCGATGTGGGTGTCCGATATAGGTATGCAAATGACAATCGCTTGGTTCAACATACTTAGGTGTCACGTCGGTACTTCTTTAGATTTCCATACCAATAGCATTTCAGTAATGAATAATTAAAATACTGTGTTATAATTGAGAATCACTTAAAAGGTATGCAATGTTGGTTCGGCTGCATTTGATCCGTTTGATAAGTGATTTGGTGAATAAACTTGCGTATTTAAGCTTGTTTGCACGAGTGGACATGATTTTAAATGCGTTTTGGTACGTGAAGAAATGCTCGTTCTAATTCAAACGAGTAAATGTGTGTTTTATGATAAGTTTCTTAGAATCTTTGTTATTTAGATGAGAGGTATTCGCACGCATACCTTACCATAACCGCTGATTAGTTTGATTAAGCTAGTCCATTTAGAATTTGGATTTGACTCAAAGTTACATATGTCTTGTAACGTGCTCTCAGCTCAAATCAAGATTGAAAGACTTATATTAAAAAATAATAATGCCTAAGATAAGAATTATAAATATACTGTACCTATTCATAATTCGGGGGTAGGCTATAACACCGGCTACCGGCAGAATAACCACCCACCAAACAAAGTCTTGCCGCCAAGCGATTCATCGTGTTCTGTGAAATGATGTCTGGTGAAGCCGTACGGAGGACGGGTCACGCACTAGTTTGTATGTATAAAAAAAAGTATTGTGCATACAATTAAATATTTAATAAATAAATATATATTCAAGTTACATGTAATATACCTATATCTATTCCAATTTCACTAAATTAACCCTGCTAAATCTCAACATGAACATAGTTTGACATTATAAAGCTTGATATAATTCGCAGTAACGACGTTAATCACCAACTCAAACAAGGATAAACCCACGTCAAAATTCTAATAGCACGACAAAATTAACATAAGCATTGTAAAATAAGCTCATGTACTAGTTGAATCACTCTGGAAAATACTCGCCACAAAAATCTCTTGTCATTTTCCAGCACCAATAGTGACGTAGTACAATCAAATTAGTGATTCCCCTAATTTAATATCAAGTAAACACAACACGGAAATCTAAACTATTCTTAACTAGCTTTGCGCCCGCGGCTTCGCCCGCGTGGAGTTCGGTTATATCGCGCTTTTTAGATTTCCCTCGGGAATATCAAATTTTTCCGGGAAAAAAGTATCCTATTATTTTTTAATCCGGGCTTCTAAATTTACGTCTGCGAAATTTCAAAGCAATCGGTTCAGTAGTTACGGCGTGAAAGCGCAACAAACAAACAAACAAACTTACATTGCCATTTATAATATTAGTAAGGATATTATTATATTGGGGTAAAATTCGTAAGTTTCAAAGTTTGTAAGTAAGGGGTAATTCCCGGAACTACCATCAGTCAGATTTGAAAAAATACGTTGACATTCGACAGCTCCATTCTTGAGGAATAATGACAGCCTCCGTGGCGTAGCGGTAGCGGACGCGGCCGCTGCGCAAGGTGGCGCGGGTTCGATCCCCGCACAGTGCAAGTATTTGTATGCATGAATATGAATACTTGCACTGGTCTGGTCGTGCCTCGGAATGCACGTTAAGCCGTTGGTCCCGGTTGCCATACAAACATCTAGTGGCAGTCGATAAGGGTTGTTGGAGCCCTCAAAAGTCCAACAATTGGTCTAACTGCAATGCTTCGATGTCGCCTTCGGGTTGTGGAGGTCAGACGGCAGTCGCTTCACGGAAAATGTCGAAGTTTAGCCATTTCAGCAGTTGGACTGGTAAAGCGGACCCCAGACTCCAAAGCTGAAAAGGCTTCGGATGCGACTGGGATTAACGCTGTGATGATGATGATTCTTGAGGAATACAAAAATATGAGCAAAAGACAAAATTAAGAAAAAAGTTGAACTAAACATAAATATTAGCGAGGGCCGATAGATGAGGAAAGTAACATAGTTTATGCAGACGATGTTGTCGGCTGAAGTTAGCCCTTCACAGTTTAGAATCAACGACTAAATACCTGGCACGCATAAACAAACGTCTATCGAAACATATACTTAAAGTAGCGATGAATAAATCAAACCCCTAATTGCAGGGGCGGTCCGTCGACATAACGATTTTCGCCATCGAAAATGCATTTTCCGCACTGTTCATGTAACTCTGTCGTAAGGTACATATTAAGTTAATTATAGGATTACAGTGGGTTGCATTTAAAGTGGTATTTTGGTAATATAATAGTCAGATGGCACGCTCGATAAGTGCCAACCTGATACTTGGAAAGCTTCGCTCATTACGAATTCGGGCCGCAGACAAAACGTACTTGGTCGCGAGGAACAAACGAATATAATAATTATGAGCCGAATGGATTAGGCCGAATTAACGGTTGCGTTGTTAGGAGATTATTTTTTCGACACGTAGCGGGCTTAATCAGATTTTTAGATTGGTATCAGCGTAATCGTGTCATTGTTTCGTTTAATGCTAAGGTGGTTTTAAATGTAAATTGTAGGTGCGATGTGCCCGTTTTAGAATATGTTGCAATCAATTCCGAGTTGTTGAAATTAGTTACCGGCTTACCTAACTTGGTCGATTAGCCTACAGCAAAGAATTTGGTACACAAAGACGTGCTTAAGGAGCGCCAAACCATTTTAAAAGTCCTAACTCGCCTTGAACTGAATTTTGCCGATGCTTCTGAAATGGTAAAGACATATCAACATCAGCACGTTGATGATCTTGTATGGGAGTATTAAGTCACTTAATCTAGCCAGAGTGGACCTAAACTCATAAAACATTAGCGGGGGCAATGCAGAGTTATCTTCTTCTTCTTCAGCCTATAGAGTTCCACTGCTGGACAAAGGCCTCCCCCAAGGCTTTCCACGATGACCGGTCTTGTGCTGCCTGCTTCCATCGGCTTTCCGCGACTTTCACCAGGTCACCGGTCCACCTTGTTGGGGGCCTCCCTACGCTGCGCCTTCCAGTATGTGGCCGCCACTCCAGAACCTTACTGCCCCATCGGCCATCGGTTCTACGAGCAATGTGCCCTGCCCACTGCCACTTAAACCTCAAACCACAATGTAGAGTTATAATTCCCAAAAACTTTTGGAAAATCAGAGGCGAGTGCTTAGAAGTTGACTTGGTGACTTTGATATGAACAAAAAATATCCACTTAGATAAGTCTCTTTATAAGTATGTGTATTTTTATATGATTAATTTACATAAGTCGTTTTTATCCTACATACAATCAATGAGCATGCTCATGAACTAAATTCTCATAGAGTCATTTAAGGCATCGTCTCCAAAATCCCACACTAAACTTTTAACGGTCGTGAGGAGCACGAAGAATCAACCCCGAAACAGCGAATGGCCTACAAAGGATAATGCATCTTACCAGAGACAATATATAGTTTTATTTCATTTACAGCTGTCACGCTGTAGATGTGGTCCTACATAGGTTCTTGGACATCAAAACCAGACCGCTTGTAATGTATGTGAGAATTGTGAATCTCAAGTTTTGGATTACCATTTAAACAACATATGTTATTTCCATGTGACTACTGTTTACAAAAAACAGTAGCTATTGTTTGAATGCATATATATTGATTATTATTCTGACATTGTGGGCATAATGGATCTTATGTCTTGAAGAGTGTATATCAGTGCTACAGTCTGAATAAACAAATGGTTTCCCCATATATTATTCTCCTTCTTCAGCTATTTCTTTCGGTACACAACAAACAGCTACACTTATTGTATTTATGATACCGGCATTTTACATGTATTTTTGCTACATCAATACCTTCTTTGCTTTATAAAATGTTCTAAGGAAGACACATCAGTGCAACGTTTAACGCAATTTATTTGTATCACGCATCGTGTAACGCAACATTGATTTTTGGTTCACACATTAATGCTGCGTTAGGCGTTGCATGGAATGTTGCACAAATTGTTTAATTATTTAACTCTAAACGTATGTACCTAATACAATTATGTTTTAAGTATGTGTGAGACAGATCTAGATTTGAGGTATTCTAGTTCTCTTACATCAACAGTAACTACTTTGTCTGCATTCGCGAATAATTTGCTATTATGTTAACAAATATACAATATGTAAAGAAAACCCTGTCCGACCCATAAGAATAATAAAGGTTAGGTAAACAAATGACCAAATATAATATAAAATTTTACGTAATTATCATAGTAACAATACTAATGAATTTTAAAATAATCTTTTTTTCCCGCGAATTAATTCCAACTTCCCCGAAATTTGGTCATTTTAAAAAAAGTGACAACACCATTTTGACGGTACGCTTATGCGATTCGACCACGCGTCGCGTGCCCTGCCCCCCGTCGCCCGCGGAAGGGTGTCCTACCGCACATGTATTGAGTTACCTCTTTTTGCAAAATTTATATTTAATTTTTTAGGGGGCCTTTTTTTAAACTTTAGTCCGGCTTTGTAGAATCATTTATCGATTTCTAACAATACCTTCACGGATCGGATAGGGTTTTCTTTGTATATTTATAAAAAAAAACTTAATTTCCGTTACAATAAAGTTTATATTTGCTTACCTTGAAATAACGTCAATTTGAAACATAAATGTAGTATGAATAATGTCTTTTTTTAATGTTATAAACTAGTGCTTGATTGCAATCTCGCCTAGTGGTAAACAGTGATGCAATCGTTGATATTAAAGCGCACTAGTTTATTATGAGCTAATTTATCCTTGGAGACACTTAAGTTGTAATCTGACGGGAAGATCTTCGCAGGCAATTTGGTCAGGATGTTCCAATTCTTCGCTGTACGCGGTATGAAAGACGAGGTGAAACGTTTGGTCTGGATCGTAGCGGTAATGTAATGGTGGATATTCGTAGAAACCGTGACCCTGGCCTACAGGCAAGTGAAGGAACAAGGAACACGGGTGGGTTTTGGTCAGTAAAAGTCCGATACGCCCTTTCGCTTCGCCCAGAGCGGGAGAGGTAATTTGATGATTTCCCTTCCCAACAAAAAAAAGGGTGGATACTCGCCGTACGACGGGTCGTCCGAAGATGGTCATTTTAAGCCATGTAATTGGTACGCGATTTAAGGTAGGTATGAGAAAAAATATCACACTGTTTGAAAGACAAGATTGTAGAATAATGCCCAATTTTGTTAAGCTATGTATAGTAGGTACATATTTAGGTACATTTCTAAATTTAAAAAATCTTTACTGCATATAGGAACTATAACGTCTATGATGCATATTATGAATTCAATAAGCGCCTTCAATGTATAGTACATATATAGGTACATTTCTAAATTTAAAGAATCTTTACTGCATAGGAACTTTAACGTCTATGATGCATATTATGAATTCAATAAGCGCCTTCAATGTATAGTACATATTTAGGTACATTTCTAAATTTAAAAAATCATTACTGCATATAGGAACTATAACGTCTATGATGCATATTATGAATTCAATAAGCGCCTTCAATGTATAGTACATATTTAGGTACTTTTCTAAATTTAAAAAATCTTTACTGCATATAGGAACTATAACGTCTATGATGCATATTATGAATTCAATAAGCGCCTTCAATGTATAGTACATATTTAGGTACATTTCTAAATTTAAAATATCTTTACTGCATATAGGAACTATAACGTCTATGATGCATATTATGAATTCAATAAGCGTCTTCAAATTAATTGATGTTGCAATTGCAAAATGATCAAGCAACAGACCAGCGCACGTACTCATTTATAACATTAGCAAGAATAATATCTACCGTAAGCTCAGCTCATTATTTATAAACGCTGTATAATTAAAGGTTATTAAGTATAAGTCCGACAATTAAATCTCTGAGCAGGCGCTGCAAGTTCCCACACCCTTTGCTTTGATTGTGCTAATAATGTGCTGCGAAATAAGCGCTTTAGGCGATTTTCATTTATCCTAAAGCGTTGAATAATTATATCGATCTCTGATTAGAATATTTTATAATAAACTAGCTTTCCGCCCGCGGCTTTGCCCGCGTGGAACTCCACGCGGGCAAAGCCGCGATAACCGAACTCGGTTATATCGCGCTTTTTAGATTTCCCTCGGGAACTACTAATTTTTCCGGGATAAAAGGTAGCCTATGTTCTTTCTCAGGGTCTAAAGATTTTCTGTGCCAAATTTCATCAAAATCGGTTGAGAGGTTTAAGCGGGAAAGCGTAACAGACAGACAGACAGACAGACAGACAGAGTTACTTTCGCATTTATAATATTAGTATGGATAGAACTACTACCTACTAGATTTTTCTTTCGTATCATCATCATCATCGTCATTTCAGCCAAAAGACGTCCACGGCTGGACATAGTTTTTCCGCGACCGTCACCAGGTCGTCGATCCACCTCGTCGGGGGCCTACCCCCGCTGCGTCTTCCGTTGCGTGGTCACCACTCGAGAACCCGTCGGCCCCATCTATGCAATGCACCCGGCCCACTGCCACTTAAGTGTTGCAATTTCGGTTATTCTCGTTCTTCTGCTGATCTCCTTATTTCTGATTTGATTAGGCAGTAAAACCCCAATCATAGCCCTCATTAAATGACCTCTCTGGCTCTGGGCGGAGCGGAAGGGCGTGTCAGACTTTTACTGACTAAAACCCACCTGTGTTCCTTCACTTGCCTGTAGGCCAGAGCCACGGTTTCTTTTTTAACCAACACGTAACCCTGACCCAGAAGGAATCGGTCTTCGTGGACCCCGTCACGATATGCTGACATCTCTTTTAGATACGCGTAAAACACAACGCGCCATCGGGGTTGCTCCTTACCGGGCGACGAACTGCCCACTGCTCACCGCCCGCGACTACGGTGGCCGGGAGTTCGATGTTGTCTTCCGACCAGGGAAGCATAGCCCACTCCACTGCCATTTGAGTGATCTTGAGCTTTCTTATAAGGCCCATTGCTTGCCACCACGTCTCAGTTCCATAAGGCATCACTGGCAACACACACTGGTCTTTCGTATAAGTTCATTTTAATGAATCAATTCAGATAGTAAGATTTGATTTTCGGTTGGCTTCCAGTCTCATCATCATCATCTCAGCGTTAATCCCAGTCGCATCCGAAGCTTTTTCAGCTTTGGAGTCTGGGGTCCGCTTTACCAGTGTAACTGCTGGTTTTGGCTTCGATATTTTCCGTGAAGCGACTGCCATCTGACCTCCACAACTCTATAGGCTCTTAATAAACTATCGCGCTTTACCATCAATGATCGCATCACTGCTTACCATCAGGCGGGATTGCGGTCAAGCGCTATTTTATAATTTGTATATAAAAAGACGGTGAACATGATGGTCATGATGATAGCAAGGTTGGGTAGGCCCCCGATAAGGTGGACCGACGAACTGGTGAAGGTCGCGCGAAACCGCCGGATGCGGGAGGTGCGGGACCGGTCGTCGTGAAGATCCTTGGTCCAGCAGTGGACGTCTTTCGTCTGAAATGATAATGATGTTGTTGATGATGCCAGGAACAAAAGCATCATCATTATTTGAACAAAAGCATAAGATATTAATATTTAATAATGCTACCTATTATTATAAGTTGGCGCATAGGTTAAGCGATTGACTGCTGTCCTGCAAGTAGCGGGTTCGATTCCTGCATGGAACAAATATTTATATGACCTACAAGAAGTTGTTCAGGGTCAGGCTGTTTGCGTATGTGAATTTTTATGGGTGTAAACGCACTCACGGTACAAGACAAATTACTATGGGGAACAAAATTAAAAAAAATATATAGTAAACTGCGAACTTAACTTCAAACCTTTAGCAATTTAATTTAATCTCAAACAATTGTATTGATACTTCACTCATACCAACGACACCACTTTTATGAAGCTGTAAATCATAGAGAACTGCGAATCATTTACATAAATATTGATTCCATTCAAAGGAATTGTGAATACGCTAACATAAAGCGGTTTATGCTTGAAGTTCGCAGTATAACTATTATAAGTAATTGCTTTGCAATTAGGACAATCCGTGTGCCAGCGCTGTAGCGTATGCAGCTAATTTTGAGTTCAAGCGATAATTACTGCATCGGGTTGGAAACGTGGCTTGTAAGGGTAAAAGAGTCGATTATTGTATAATCGACTAGCGGCCGTCCGCGACTTCGTTCGCATGTAGTTATTTATTATGCTCGACGCTGATTGGTTGCAGCATGATGATATATAGCCTAAAGCCTTTCTGGGTTAGCGGGCTAATAACGCAAAAAGAATTTTTCAAATCGGTCCCGTGGTTCCTGAGATTAACGCGTTCAAGCAAACTCTTCAGCTTTATATATTAGTATAGATGTCTAAGTCATGTCTATACGTATAGGTATTTTCATTCGTTTTTTTCATTGAGCAAAGTATTAATTTTATCACCACCTTTAGTTGACTGGTAGATTTCTTAGACATTAAGTCCGGGTTTGGACCTTTTTTGTGGGAAAAGATTAAATTCTACAGACCTACATTAGCGGGTAAAGCTTAGACTAATAATAAATATTTGAAGGTTAATATAATGTTTAAACTACTTGCTTGACTGTGTATATCATCATCATCATCAACAACCTTTTTATCGTTCCACTACTGGGCACAGGTCTCCTCTCATACAGAGAAGGATTTAGGGTAATAAAAAATCACCACGCTTGCTCAATGTGGGTTGGCGATTTCAGACCTAAAGTCCAGGTTTCCTCAAGATGTTTTCCTTCACCTTTTAATCAGTCATTGGTGTCCAAGAAATACTTAGAAAGTACATATAACTTAGAAAAGTTACACTCATACCTGAGAGGCTGGTGTTTTAAGCAATACTCCATACTTTTATTGCTTTTCACATGTATTCTTAGATGGTAGTACTTAAAATTAGATCATGTGGATCCTGTCGGGCACGACAAAATAAGTGAGTTAGGAGAGAGGAAGCATTTTTTTTTAATACCTTACTACGTTGCTTTCTAACACTATGTTACATTTATTTTTAAGAGAGTTCTAAGATGTATAAGTTACAGTTTTAGTACAACCACTAGGCCACCAATAACTTTTTGCTGTATATAATTATGCTATACTGTGACAGCCTCTGTGGCGTAGCGGTAGCGAACGTGGCCGTTGCACAAGGAGGCGCGGGTTCGATCCCCGCATAGTACAAATATTTGTATGCATGAATATGAATATTTGCACTGGTCTGGTCGTGCCTCGGAAAGCACGTTAAGCCGTTGGTCCGGTTGCCATACGAATATCTAGTGGCAGTCGTTACGGGTTGTTGGAGCCCTCAAAAGCCTAACAATTGGTCTAACTGCAATGCTTAGATATCGCCTTCGGGTTGTGGAGGCCAGACGGCAGTCGCTTTACGGAAAATATCGAAGTTTATCCAAAATCAGCAGTTAGACTGGTAAAGCGGACCCCAGACTCCAAAGCTGAAAAAGCTGTGGATGCGACTGGGATTAACGCTGAGATGATGATGAATTATGCTATACTGTCATAGTTATGCAATGACCGTGACCTGTCATAGACCAAAGACTATAAATAATGCTTAAGTGTTGTGTGAAAAATTGATTAAACAGGTGTAATAAAGCCTGATAAACAAATAAACAAGTCCGACTGCCAATCTTACCAAGGGGTATCGTATTACCTAGTAACTAGTTTGTGGAGGTGAGATGTCAGATCAGTGAAGGCATTCGGTTAGACTGCAAGCTGACCCTATAATATTTGAACGAAAAGGTTAGACAGATGATATCTTCTTCTTCTTCTTCTTCTTCAGCCTATAGATGTCCACTGCTGGACAAAGGCCTCTCCCAAGGCTTTCCACGACGACCGGTCTTGTGCTGCGCGCATCCATCGGCTTCCCGCGACCTTCACCAGGTCATCGGTCCACCTTGTTGGGGGCCTCCCTATGCTGCGTCTTCCGGTACGTGGCCGCCACTCCATAACCTTTCTGCCCCATCGGCCATCGGTTCTACGAGCAATGTGCCCTGCCCACTGCCACTTAATTTTAGCGACTCGAAGAGCTATGTCGGTAAATTTGTTCTTCTGCGGATCTCCTCATTTCTGATTCGATCACGCAGAGAAACTCCGAGCATAGCTCTTTCCATTGCCCTTTGTGTGAGTCTGAGTCTGAGTGTGTGTGAGTATGAGGCCCATTGTGAGCGAACACGTTTCAGTTCCGTAAGTCATCACACACACTGGTCAAAGACTTTAGTCTTGAAAAACTGTGGTATCTTGGACGACGAGAAGATATAGCGTAGCTTCCCGAACGCTGCCCTGCCGGGCTGGATTCGACGAGACACCTGTTTCTCAAAATCAGACCTATCTAGTTGGACTGTTATACACATGATAAGTGATGATAATGAAGTATAATAAAGCCTTTTCTACCTGATCTGACTGATAAACCCAGAACATATGAAGAAATGTCACAGAAGTTTTAAGTACCGGCCTGCTAACACAAATACATACACAATATACAATATGTAAAGAAAACCCTGTCCGATCCGTGAAGGTATTGTTAGGTATCGATAACTGATTCTACTAATGCCCACAAAGACAGGCTAAACTTAAAAAAAAAATCCCCCTAAAAAAATAAATATTATTTCACAAAAAGAGGTAACTTAATACATGTGCGTTATGCAACCCCTTCTGCAGGCGGCGGGGGGCAGGGCACGCGGCACCTGTGACGTGGTCGCGTCGCTATTCGCTTATAATAATACCGGTGTCGTCACTTTTTTTAAAAATATCAAATTTCAGGGAAATTGGAATTAATTCCCGGGGAAAAAGGATTATTTCAAAATTCATTAGTATTGTTACTATGATGATTATGTAAAATTTTATAATGTATTTGGTCAAGTGTTTACCTAACCTTTATTACCCTTATGGGTCGGACAGGGTTTTCTTTACATATTGTATGTATGTAAAAAAAAAAACTTTTAAAAACATTACAAAGACTACAGTCATTTATGTAAGTACGCAAAAGAAATATTGTAAGTACCCGCATACCAGCATTTAAGCATTTAGAAAGGAGTACACAATTAAAATGCGTTTTAAAACACAAACAAGGCGATACAAATTGTTTTTTCCTCATGTTTTGTATTAGTATTCGTGTCGAATAAAGAAATTTGTGACCTCTGCATTATAGAATGACTCATTTTAACAGCCGTTATTTGGCTATAAAGTTTTCTAACAGTCACTCCTTAGACTTACTTTGCAAGCAAAATACATCATTAGGTACCTGTAAACGTATCGGCAAGAATCTAACAGTAGCGCTTATATAAAATTATGATAATATATGATAGTTAGTGAGCATTTTGAGAAAAAATCGGCTGTTTTCTAGGAAATTTGAGCAGTTGAGGTGAATCAGATACTAAAAATTCAGCGTACAGGCGAGTACATTCGTTTGAAAGGTGTAATTGGGTTTCGTCGCGCTGTTGACGCATTCCGGAAAGTTGTAAAACTCGCAATGAATGCGATTGTTGTACTCAACTGTACCGTGTTAAAAGGCTAAATGTATGTTAACAATTTGTTAAAGCATCATTGTTAGATAAAATCGATAGAAGCCTAAATAATTTATTAGATTAGATAAGTACCGTTAGCTGTGACACAAGAAAAAGAGAAAAGGTCACGGTTTCAACAGATCACAATGATTTAGTGTTCTTTAATTCCATGAATTTAGAATCACTACTCATCACCATCATCTTCATCATCATCATCTCAGCGTCAATCCCAGTCGCATCCGAAGCTTTTTCAGCTTTGGAGTCTCGGGTCCGCTTTACCAGTCTAACTGCTGATTTTGACTAAACTTCCATATTTTTCGTGAAGCGACTGCCGTCTGACTTCCACAACACGAAGGCGATATCGACGCATTGCAGTTAGACCAATTGCTGGACTTTTGAGGGCTCCAACAACCCGTAATGACTACCATTAGATGCTCGTATGGCAACCGGGACCAACGGCTTAGCGTACTTTCCGAGGCACGACCCTACCAGTACAAATATTCATATTCATCATCATCAGCCCCTACTCGTCCACTGCTGTTCATAGGCCTCCTTCATGGCACGCCAACAAGCTTGATCCTGAGCAGTTCTCCGCCAGCCACTACCAGCCACCTTTTTGATGTCATCGCTCCATCTCGCCCAAGGGCGTCCTACGCTACACATTCATGCATATTCATTCATATTCTTTGCATTCATATTCATGCATACAAATATTTGCACTGCGCGGAGATCGAACCCGCGCCTCCTTGCGCAGCGGCCGCGTTCGCTACCGCTACGCCACGGAGGCTGTCTGTGTATAATGACTGTACATGAAATATTGTTAGTGTTGATAAAGTATCAGTATAGAATGTAACTATGTTTTTTCTTGCCTTTTCTTCTCCAAAAGAAACAACCTTTTTGAATCAATTTAATTTTTTATAGTAGGTATAAGTAAAAGTACCTTTCATTTGCTTATTTTAAATAAATTATATCTATTTAAGATTTATTTTGCTGGAGCAAAACCAGTTTTATAACATTTGTTTCATGTCACATTTTTTTTTTATTTACACCTATCATTAAATCAATTTAGCGCGCTTTATTTCATAATTCAAACTCGACTATACGGTTACTGAAAAATCTACAAGAAATGCTTCAAATATCATATAGAACGCCCTTGGTATTGGCATAGGCCTATACCTCATTTTAAAAAAGAGATGCACAAACCCGTACTGACTTCACAGAAGAAGTTGAGGGACTCATACGCAGAACTTAAGTCCCAGACATTCATAACAAAAGAAATATAAACATGAAATTAAAGAACCTTACACACCGTGACGACTGACTCATATAATTTCACAAAATGCTCGTGTCGAACAAAATGTTCCCTACAACGTCCGAGAAGTCAGTAATTACAATAAAACACTTAATGAGATGCAAGTGGGTGGGGTCGTTTAAAAGGTAGTAAACAAAATTACACCAGCCCACGTTACCAATTAGTTCAGCTAGTATTAAACCGAATGTTCCCTCGAAACTTTGAATTAAAACCTTGCACGCCAAGTAAATGTGAATAATTACGTATTTAATCATGCTTTTGTTCTCTCGAAGAGGAAATTCAAGTAATTCAATTGTGTTTAAGACTGTTTAATTCTGTGTAACAACACTGTACGCTTTCTAGAACCTCTGTTATTGTTTTTAGGGTTCAGTGAGGTCGTGTCATTCCTACTTAGTGGGAAATGTTTTTTGATATCCCTAAGAAGTTTAGTAATAGGGTAGTTGACAAAAAAAACTAATTAGTCTGTCGGTCAGATTTCCAAAAAAAAACTAGATAATATATGTCTTTTTTCGAATAAACAAAAAATTAACACGTTGAACGCCAACAAAAAAAATGCATCTTCCTGTTCAGGCCGCGTCGGTCAGTGATGGTCGACAACCAAACTTTCCGTTCGGGCCGCGTCGGTCAGTGCTGACCGCGTTTTACGAGTGTTTTTGATCCATTCATACAGGCCGTAGGGCAGTGCTATCAAACTAAATCCTATATTCATTGACCCGCGTGGCCCTCTAGTTATGCCAAACTATGATGGTTTTTGAGAAACGTAAAGGACTTAGAAAAAAAACAACAATTACTTAAGAGTGAAAATTTGTACAGCACGAAATGGAAAAGGCCTTTGTCTAGCAGACGATTTCTCCGGACTGATGAGGATAAAGAAGTACGGGATTGGGAGTGCAGATGTAGAAAGTAATCTCTAAAACTACTTATCTGATTTAATAAATTCTTTCACTAATGGTCAGCTACATTCATTACCACGGTTTGAGGGGTGACATTGATTTGTTCATGTTGTTTACCAGCGTATATATTAATCTTGTATGTATATCCTGGTAGGGTACACAGTTTAAACAGTTTGATCCCGTACTTGTGTCGTTTCTGTTTATTATATTGGCGGAATATCAAACGTCCTCGAAACGGAACCATACTCTCATCAATGACCTGGAATATAATTTCTCTTGAAATTATCATTCATCACATCTAGCAAATGCTTTACGCGGTGAAGTCGGTCCGATATATTATTATCATCATCTTGGGAAAAGTCAATCATTTGCAAGAGCAATTCAAATCTATTTCTAGACATTACAGTTCGTGGAAAATTTTGATCCATAATCTCATCCTTACTCCAATAATCAGCAATTTTTGGAGCTTCACCAAACC
This sequence comes from Sesamia nonagrioides, assembly GCA_017933935.1. Lineage (NCBI taxonomy): Eukaryota > Metazoa > Arthropoda > Insecta > Lepidoptera > Noctuidae > Sesamia > Sesamia nonagrioides. The sequence continues at coordinate 90,840 of JADWQK010002117.1, forward strand.
CATAAACAAAATCAAGCAGAAAAAATTTTTCATCTCCGCGAGGTTAATTTCAGACCATGAGCGAATTCTTGCATTTTTTGAAGCTTCTTCCGTGCAAGTTATCTTAGTCATTGCGAAAGCATTAGTACATTCAGCAATATTTTGTAAAAGAATGTCCGTCATCAAAAGTGTATAAAAATCAGATCTGGAAATTTGTTAGTCGTTGACGTGCGGATAGAAACTGGCATGCCACAACATTCAGTGAAAGGAATTATATTGCGCTGATTACCTTTGGGGTTTGTCCACTTAGATGATGATTTTTTTTCTAAATTTTGGATAGCGCGTCCAATTTTACCATCACTACCTTCACTTGATGACGGAATCCGCAGGCGCCTGTAACTCGATCGGGGGGATCGAATCTTTTCTTCATCATCATCAGAACTTAGATTTAAAGTTTTGTCGAGTAGATTGATTTCTAAGTTTTCTATCTCATTCAAGATATCTTGAGTAATCTCAAAATCTTCAAAGCCATCCAATAAATACGCTATTGAAACGTCTCAGCTCAGATATGGGCGTCAACTGCGTAAGCGCGGGCGAGCTTACAAACTCTGGACTGTGCGGGAGGCGACCTGACACCCTGACCCGCGCGGCCCACATTAACGGAAAATCTCTTTTTCGTCTCTAGGAGCCGCGGCGGTCATTGCTGCCCGACGTTTACTATCTCCATAAATAATGACTAAAGTTGACTTTTGTTAATAAAAACATACAATTGGACATTAGATGTAAGTATCTAATTAAAAAAAACAGTTGGTCTAAATTTGGATAGAACTGTGATTGTTGCTTGGCCTGAAGGAAAAGTCAGCTGTCGGTCAGCACTGACCGCGTTGGCGTTCAACGTGTTAAGACGATACAGTGAGTTGAAAACTCGTGTGACGTCACTCCTTGCTACACTTTTTAGTGTTGCACTTCTGATCTTTGAAAATTGTCAATAATTGACAAATATTAAAGGCATTTAATATTTGTCAATTTTTATTGATTTAATAAAACAAAATATACGTAAATATTCAATATTTTTCTATAATCTGAAGGACGGACTAAATAGAATCATTTTTTTTTGTCACACAGGAAACATCCCTATTGTAACTGTAGTGCTATTACACAAACGATGGGATACTTAACATTGGGTCCTGCATTTCCTGTTAGCTAAACTTCACAAAAGCTAATATACGCCGGATGCCAAATAAGTAGCCGTTTTATGAGCCGCGTCCATCTAGATTCTGCATCATCATCATTTCAGCGGAAACACGTCCACTGCTGGACATAGACCTCCCCCAACGATCTCCACGATGATCGGTCCTGCGCCTCCGCATCCAGCGATTCCCGCGACCTTACTAGGTCGTTGGTCCACCTTGTCGGGGGCCTACCCACAATGTGCCTGGTCTTCGGGCTATGTCGGTTACTGTTGTTCTTTAGCGGATCGACAAATTTCTGATTTCATCACGCAGTGAAAGGCTCATAGCTCTCTCCATGGCCCTTTGAGTGATCGTGAGCTTTCTTATTAGGCCCATTGTTAACGACCACGTCTCAGTTCCATAAGTCATCACAAAAGTCTTCGACCAGTGTGTGTCTGGTCGAAGACTTTTGTCTTAAGGCACTGCGGTATTTCGAACGAGCAGATTCTACGTAGCTTCCCGAAAGCAGTCCAGCCGAGTTGGTTTCGACGATTGACCTGTTTCTCGAAGTTAGGCCTACCTAACTGGATAGTTTGTCCCAGGTATACATAACTGTCAACAACTTCGAGAGTAGAATCTCCAATCTTTATAGAAGTCGGTACTACACTTGCATTAGACATGAATTTCGTCTTTTCCATGTTCATTTTAAGACCGACTCGCTTCATTTAAATTGCTATTTATTAACTTACTGTAACCTTAGGGATTAAAATCTTAATAAAAGAAGACTATGGAATTATGCCAATACCATGTACCTAACCTATTATTTTCTATAAGTTACTATAATGCCTTATTATCAGATAACTATCAACTAGCTAAAAGTGTCTTTCTTCGCCTACGTCAAAAACTCCTTTAATTTTCTCACCAGATTTGAAGTTGACAAGTAAGTATCTACTTGTCAGGGGCTTACCATACCAGTACATCACAGCACGTGAGAAGATGAAAATAAACGTAATTTCTTTGTTAATATTTATTTAATCTTATATACACACATGTCATACACTAGATGCATCTACCTAGGATCGTAAGAATAGTTAGAATAATCTTTCCAAAATGTTTAACCCAGCGGGGTAATTACGTAACACACTCCCCATAAGTAGTGATTAGCGCTTCTTTAACCATACATTTTTGATATTTTAACATAACATAACTTTAATCATCCTTTATGAATAAACACCACAGAGTTTAAGGGGTTTATTCATTAATAATGATTAAATTTAAGTTACGTATAAATGTCTAAAATGTATGTTTAAATAATCGCTAATCACTAGTTAACTTTAAGCAGCGTTTAGCAACAGGTTTCAGTTTGATAATTTGCTGAATTGTCATTCATTGATTGCTGTATTGACATCCACTGCGTTATTTTAGTGGTTGGACAGGCATTTGTCACATGATATATGGAGCAATGCAAAGCAATATGCTTCATAATGATTCAAATTAATGGTAATACGCAATCAGGGTGCTGGATGTATGTTGGGCAAGTTAACGAACAAAAAAGGGAAACAGAGTACTTTTACCCTTTTTTAATAGTCTGGCTAGTTATGAGATTATTCTAAGCATTTGTTAAGTCTAACGAGCTGATGAGACGAAATAAACCATTAAAAAAACCGTGCAAATGCAAGTTGGACTCACGCGCGAATTATTCCGTACCGTTGCTTTTGAAAAATATTTTTAGTTTTTAGTATTCATTGTAATAGCGGTAACAGGAATACATCATCTGTGAAAATTTAAACTGTCTAGCTATCAAGGTTCATGAGATACAGCCCGGTGACAGACAGACAGACAGTGGAGTCTTAGTAGAAAAGGCTATATTTATTTATTTTCTCGGTAGTAGGCTATATTATTGGCTGCCGGCAGAAGTTACCACCCACCAGAGAAAGTCTTGCCGCCAAGCGATTCGTCGTGTTCCGGCATGATGTCTGGTGAAGCCGTACGGAGGACGGGTCTGAGCAGTTGTGTTGCGATGTGTGCCGGGTACCATGCGCCAAATGTTATTGTGTCGGGAGTTTAATCGTGGAGGGTCTCCAGATAAATCTCCCTCTGGCGCAGCATCGTTGGTCGTGTTGTTGGGTTTGACATTGCATCACCTTGCTCAATTGCCGTCTTCCTTCCTACTCACTAAGATTTTTAAGTGAGCAGGCTTAATAAACTTGGGCGCTTTACCATCAACGATTTCATCACTGCTTACCATCAGGCGGGATTGTAGTCAAGCACTAGTTTATGACTATAAACAAAATATCCTCCTCGGTTGGGAAGTCAGTTAAAAATACTCCTTCCCTCCTTCCTTCTTCAGCCTATAGTGGTCCAAGGCCACCCACAAAGCATTCTTGCATTTTCTTAGATCGCAGTAATTTGATATTCCACAGGAGAAGCGCTGCTGCTCGCTTCCCTGATGACAGTTCCCTTAATCACCTCTTACGACACCTATGGGAGGATATAGGTTGGCAATATTGTAAGCCCTTTACCACACAGGGTATAGAATACTCCTAAGTGTAAGGAACCCACCAAATATACAGAAAATCCTCACTTAACTTCCACAGATTATTAAGTTAAAGTAATTTACGTATGTGTGCAATGTGTTAAGTGTTAACAGAGCGCGAATTCCAGAACAGTACACCTATTGTTGTAACTATCTGTAATGCTGAAAATTGGAAAATTATGTTATCTTAAGGAAACTCTTCTGGAACTTGGTTCAATTGCAATTTTGTCGTTCTCCGTGGCGCAGCGGTCAACACGTCTGCCTGCGACGTGGAGGCCCCAGATTCGATCCCCGGCCAGGTCATGATGGGAAACGATCTTTTCCTGATTGGCCTGGGTCTTGGATGTTTATCTATATATGTATCTATTATAAATATAGTATCGTTGAGTTAGTATCCCATAACACAAGTCTCGCTACTTACTTTCTGGCTAGCTCAATCTGTGTAATTTGTCCGTATATATTTATTTATTTAATTGTGTTTATGTAACTGTTACTAACGTATTTTCTTGTCTCGTCAATTTCTCTTCTATCCATTTCTTTTTTTTTTCGTTATGTTTATTTTATTATTTTATTTTATTTTGTACATTTTAAGGAAACTTAATGCTGGCATATATACAGATAGAAGATAATTACTGTAAGAAGGCCAATTAAAAGTTTAAGAGTAATTAAGAGTTTCCGCAGATAACGTTAAGTTAGTTCAAGAGACAGTAACAGGTACAGCACAGGACAGCAAATGAACGTATTTTCGTCCTTTCTTTCTAGAAGAAAGAAAGGAAGAAAATACGTTCGGTTTAGAAAAAGATGCCTTAAAATGTTACGATAGCAATTTAAAGTAGTTTAGGAGACTTACTTCTATTTTTTTGCTTCTTTCAGAAACAAACAGTTTGGGTTATTCCACTAATCCTTATTGACACTACCCACAATGGAGATTTGCGAACTTTTCTCCCACAAAGAGAGCGAGATTTCAATGGGATGAAATCTCATAATGGGCTTTTAGGGAAACAGTTTACAAGGCCTAGTCAGATCAGTTTAAAAATAGCATTATTGTTAGGTATAATATAATAAAAAACATAATGAAATCACAGTGTTAATTTTGCTACAAACTATTTTCTAGAGGTCATATTTTCAATTACTTTGTAGTTATGTTGCGATTTCATTTTATATTTTCTTTTAGAAAAGAATGTAAGTAACTTCATTTTAACATAGCAGGAATTATGATAACCACTATTTCATTGAAGTACAGAAGAGTTCTTCATAACAAAGGAGTTTTCTGAAAAAAAAAAGAAACAATGTTGTTAATAAACCTCGATCGATTAAACATAGGTACTAATTGACGGATATAAATCGGTTCTATCACAGCTTTAGGTACTCAAAATCCGAACACCATCAAACTTAAAAATTCAAGGGAGAAATTATAAAAAAAAAACTTCGCGTAATAAATTAGGTTTATTACTAGAGGGGTATAGTTAATCTGCGCCAGGAAATTAAACCAGGAATTACCATAATTGATACGGTTCGAGTGAATTGGTGCAGAAAACTGATCGCCTCCAAACGCCCTTATAGCTCCAAAGACGTCCCGTGAAAATCCCTCTACAATTTTTTAATGAACATCCAAAATGAGATTGCTTGATAAAAATGTCATTACCTAGTTTCTTCTCAGCGAGGATTTAAAAAGTATCGTTTTCCATTACGATTAAATCTGTTTTTCTTTTTCAATGAAATTTAATACTCTTAAAATTATCAACACTAAAAGGTGTCAATAAAGTACGTAGGTTATAATTTGGATGCTAAAACTAAGAAGATACTGTTATTTTTTTATCTTTTTTATGCGATGATGGGTAATTAAGTGAATGTACCGATTGAGTACTGACATTAAGGGTTATTCGAGAACACCCAAAGTGTGTTGATGTTTAAAGGTAGAGAAATCACGTCTCGATTTCTCGGATATTCATTCCCATGATTATAATTAGACGTTACATTCTTAAAGATTTTTTTATCGTATATATACGACTTAGTACTTACTATAAATAAATAAATATAACTACTTAACATTGTAGTAGTGGAGAATTTAAAATGCATATATTTATACAACAAAATTAATGGGCATTTATTAAAATTAAATGCCCATTAATTTTGTAGTAATTCTTAATTGTGATGATTGTAATATGGAATATTTGGACACAGTTAATTAAAAAAACATGTTTTGATAAATATTTTTGTAATTGTATAATTAATTTAAATGTTTGAATTTTTTTTTCGAGTTATGTGCCACCAAATTCACTGGTGAAGGTTTGCTCATGGATGTACGGAATCCCGGTTCATTCTACGTCAAAGTCATATTTTGTTTCTGTATAGACTAAACCTTATCGTATTAACTCTTACTTAAGTTCATATTGTAAAGAAAAACAAAGATTAGAAGATTAAAAAAAAAAAACGCAATGTGCTGAAATCTAATTTGGTACTTTATTTTGTTTGACATGTCAAACTGCCATTACTATTCAAACATTTGTTTTTGAAAGATGTAATCATACGATATATGATCATATGTTAAATTAATAATAATTTATCATATTATTTTAAAAGAAAGTTTTTTTTTTATAAGTTATAAACTAGCGCTTGACCGCAATCCCGCCTGATGGTAAGCAGTGATGCGATCATTGATGGTAAAGCGAGCTAGTTTATTAAGAGCCTATTCACTCTAGCCTTGAAGACACTCAAATTGTAGTGTGACGGAAACACCGCCGCTGGCAAATTGTTCCAATCCCTCGATGTACGCGGAATAAAAGAGTAAGCAAAGCGCTTCGTCCGGATCGTAGTGGTGTTAACAACGTGAGGGTGGAAAGTCGCCGTACGACGGGTCGTCCGATGGTGGAACGGAGATGGGGAATTAAATCATGCAATTCCCTTGCACACTCACCAGAATGCATCCTATAGAAGACCGAAAGGCTGGCTACTCTACGCCTGTGCTCCAGGCTTTGGAGACCGTTTCGAGTTACAAGGTAAACGTCATATAAAGGAGATAAATCAATATTACTTTTTTTCTTCAATATAATATCCTTGTTGAAAAATCAAATCTCTGGCGCAGTGTCATAAAAAAAAAAACATGAAAATTATTTCTACTAAAACTAACAGGATGAGAGTTACCAAAAATAAAATTGAATGGCGTAAAATTGGAGAGGCCTATGTCCAACAGTGGACTGATGATGATGATGATGACTACTGTTTTATCATCATCATCATCAGCCACTGCTTTGATGTTGATCCATTACCCTTTTAGTACTACATCTGGGGATAATTCTTCTAATTTTAAGAAAATTTTGGTTCGTATTACAGAACCTCACTCAGAACTCAAGCCTTACTTAAATCTCGTTTCAAAACATTTGATTGGTTGAAACTAGTTTTAAGTAATGCTTAAATCTTGTGTCTTTTTTATCGTCCCACTGCTGGGCACAGGCCTCCCCTCATACAGAGAAGGAATCTTGATTAAGGTTCTATAATACGGTTCTTATGAAGCTAATCTGTCAAAACGAAAATTACCTACATTTTAACAAGTTATTGGCGTCCATTTTGTTCACAAACTAAACTAATTTTAAATTAAGTGCATCTTTTTCTTTCCATTTCGTTAAGAAAAGGACAGAAGATAAAATGTCAGTTTAGACCTGTCAAATTAAGATACTCCATAGACATTTTTTTTTTGGTTCAATTCTTTCCGTTCTTCTGAACGGAAAAGGCAAAGGCATAGTACGCCATACAGCCTAGTCTTCAGTAAATATTCTCTTAAGTAAACTTCTATCCTAACTTATCCTAATTAATCCTAACTTATCCTAGCTTATCCTAAACTTATCCTAACTAATCTAACTCCTTTCGTTTCCCGCGTTTGGACGATAAGGAGCGGTTTAGCGTCAAGACATGATGTGGCCACTATGCTACAATATTTCACTGTTCTTTTTGAATTAGTCACTTAATGCACTTTTTACTGCATAAATCACGCGTTTTTATTTAGTAAACGACACTATAAATAATTTTAAAAGTCCAATGAAAAATGAGCGTGACACTCATCTTGACATTCCCGCCAAACCTTCACTCCATAGACAGTTTAGACGCGATTATGAACATGGCGACTAAAAATACGCCAGTTTACGTCAGGAGCGCACTAATTTGACAGGTCTAAGCTGACATTTTGTCTTCTGTCCTTTTCTTAACGAAATGGAAGGAAAGAGACACACTGAACTTTAATTTAGTTAATGAACAAGGGAATCGGGGCCATTATCTTTATTTTGGCGCCGAAACGAGACTGCTATATTTTTAACGTTTTTAATTACGAGAAACGGCCTTCTGGACAATCCTTCCAAAAAAAATCTACCCTAAAAGGCGAGGGGTCAAAACACAGCTGTGCCTACATACACACGTCCAAAACCATTAAAACTTCATTACATACAATATTATTAATAACTTTAAAGCTAAAGATTAGTATCGACACGCGTCCACAATAAAATACTTAGCCCTAACTATTCGTTGTATTAAAACCTTGTTCAAATTAATCAAATCATTCTTAGATCTTATCTAAGGCGAGTGGATCTAAAATTAGAGCAGGAAGGAGCATCAATTGTTTTCTTTCGCCCACGACCGAGGCTTGTTATTTTTTTATAGTGTAAAGTATTATAGATAGATATAACGGATTGTAATCATCTCATTGTGTGAGCTAAGATGTATCTATGCGCGGCATGGGAGCAAGAAAGTACTGGCAAGTACGGACAATATTTTTGTTGGCAACATTGTAGTCATAATTTGTGACAAGGGTAAAAATTAAGAAAGGAAGATCCTCTTCTGTCGTGAAATAACAGGTTATTTTTATATTAAAATAAACAATAACATTATTGAATTAACTGGATCGTCCCGGGTAGTACCGGGCTTAGAATAGTACCATCCCATATCCTCTGGTGGGTGTCGTAGAGGCGACAATGGGAACTCTCACCAGGGAAGCGGGCAGCAGCGCTTCTCCTGTGGAATATCAAACTACTGCGATCCCCAACCCGCCTGCTAAGCTTGGGGATTATAGCAAACCCCCACAATGTAATGAAAGCCTTAGGGGAGGCCTTTGTCCAACAGTGGACCTTTATCGACTGAAGAAGAAGGAGAAGTACAGGATCTCCTCTCCTTAAGGGGTGGGATATAACTACCACGCGGGCCGAGTGCGGTTGAGTAAATGTCACAATAATGTCTTGGATTTTTTGATTATAGGACACTAGCTTTCCGTCCGGGGCTTCACCCGCGTGTTATTCAGTTATATCGTGCTTTTTAGATTTCCCTCGGGAATATCAATTTTTTCCGGGATAAAAAGTACCCTATTATTTAATCCGAACTTCTAACTTTACGTCTGCAAAATTTCAAAGCTATGAGTTCATTAGTTACGGCGTGAAAACGAAACAAACAAATAAACAAACTCACTTTCCGATTTATAATACTATTAAAGATAGCGCTGTTCTCACGATGTTACATTTTCTGTTTATTGCAAACATACCTAGCCGTTAATTAAATAAATAAATAAATATATATATATACGGACAAATCACACAGATTGAGCTAGCCCCAAAGTAAGTTCGAGACTTGTGTTATGGGATACTAACTCAACGATACAATATTTATAATAGATACATATATAGATAAACATCCAAGACCCAGGCCAATCAGAAAAAGATCGTTTTCCATCATGACCTGGCCGGGGATCGAACTCGGGGCCTCCACGTCGCAGGCAGGCGTGTTGACCGCTGCGCCACGGAGGACGACAAATTTTACGGAACACTATCGAATACCACATCATTTGAACGACACAAAGAAAACTCACGACCAAACCGACTCATTCAACACTTACCAGCAACCATACACGAAAAAGATACGATAAAACAACATGTGTTTCTTCACCTAACGAATCTTCGACGGCATAATGAGTACGACAATGTAAAGTGGAACTGTATTTACATAATGTCAACTAAGTAGGTGTAGGAGTGTCGTATAGGTAGGTACTCGAATGTCATTAATCGAACGGAGGAATGCTATTGTTCGGCCATGTGTATTTTTTAACCGAGAGATGAAGATAGGATTGGAGATTATGAAAGTTGTATGAAAATGTGTTTATGGATGATTTGGGGTGTCGAGGAATGATAATAAAGTATTGATTTGTGGGAATGATAAACCGGACATGCATTATGCTTGTGAAACAATTGAAGAACACGAAATGGATGTACTTACCTACGTTGTTTTATTCCTTCAAACTGATTTAGAAATTGGGATATGTTACGTGATTAGGTTACTTGCATGCCTGCGAAGTGGAGGCCCCGGGTTCGATCCCCGGCCAGGTCATGATGGAAAACGATCTTTTCCTGATTGGCCTGGGTCTTGGCTGTTTATCTATATTATATGTATCTATTGTAAATATAGTATCGTTGAGTTAGTATCCTATAACACAAGTCTCGAGCTTACTTTGGGGCAAGCTCAATCTGTTTGATATGTCTTATATTCAAAGGGTAGATTCCACTATTCCAGAGGTTTAGGCCTAAACGTAAACCAATGTTTTTCTCAATCTCTCGGTACTTATAAATGTGACATGGCACATAAAGGTAATGTGCAATTGTTATGGTGTGATAAAATATTGCGATGTGATTTTTTTTCAGATCACACACACATACACTGACGCCTTTTTCCGTGAAGGTAAACAGAAACAACAGAAGAGCACCTATATCACAATTTCTACACACTTATTTTTATTCTTTTTCTATAATACACTCCCGAACCGGTTATGAGTAAAACAGCTTTAATATTACAGTACCTAAATGTCTAAATATCTTTTTAATATCGAATTTACCTTCAACTCTACTTGCGGCCTTTTTTAAAAAAGCCTACCGATATCACAATAAAATTCAATAACAGTAAACAACACGAACATAAATTAACTCTATCCCAAAAAGGACATTTCAAAAAATTACTAAACTTACTTAAAGTTTAATTTATAATTTTAAAAAGCGAATGTCAAAGAGTAAGGAGATCGTATTCGAAATTCGAACAACAATGGCGGTGGATCGCCGGCATCGACACCCCGCCGTGAGTCTGCGCATACGCCACAAAATGAGATAAAAACTTTAATAAAATCCTTATGTAAATTAAATTTGTAGGTCCTGAGCCTGGGCCTGAGATATTTATTTGTCATTACGGTCTATTTTAGGCCAGTAGCCGGTTTCAGCGATTATTTACTGTTACTCGGTAAATCATTTACTTGAAGTCGTGCGGATTACCAAAGCAAGTACAATAATATGTCGTCATATTTGTACATGATTTAAGTAGCTGTCGGTACAAATTGATTACGCACTCGTTATTCCATTGTTTTAGACAAATATACAATTGATATATAGAGTACCCTTTATTATGTAGATACACCATAAAACTATACATATACATAATTAATATTTTAGAGATCCTTAAAAAAAATATTGACTTTCTAGACATCGACATTTTCTTAAATTAATCAACCTTTAATATTACTAGTGGTTTTATACATTAATTCTATTTATTTACTGTTTCGCCTACCATCTACTTTTTGTCTATATTTGTATTACAAGATGTATCTTTCAAAACATTTCGTACATACTTGAAGCTTATTGACCTACTACCTATTGGTGGACCGATGACCTGGTGAAGGTCGTGGGAAGCCGATGGATGCGGGCAGCACAAGACCGGTCAGCGTGAAAAGCCTTGGGGGAGGCGTTTGTCCAGCAGTGGACATCTATAGGCTGAAGAAGAATAGTAGTTAAGACTTAACAAACAGTTTAAATCCATTTTCAGTTACATAAAATCCATACTTAATATTATAAATGCGAAAGTAACTCTGTCTGTCTGTCTGTCTGTTACGCTTTCCCGCTTAAATCTCTCAACCGATTTTTATTAAATTTGGCACAGACAATCTTTAGACCCTGAGAAAAGAAAGGCCTGTTCTTTTATTGAAAAAAAAAATGATATTCCCGAGGGACATCTAAAAAGCACGATATAACCGAATTCTACGCGGGCGAAGCCGCGGACGCAAAGCTAGTAATAAATAAGTTTTCACACTACACGCCTATTAAATAATTTTATTACAGACAAATATAATGACTTTCAGCAGATGGACTCAGACTATAAATTATTGTAACATCTCCTAAGTAATAAAATTGTTATTTCGACATATTAAACAAGACAAGCTGTGTTTGTTATTTGTCCATTTAAACTGCTGAAATGTCAGACTGAGAATATTGACATGCGGACAACCGAGGACGTGGCCTTAGGCCATGTATTGACGACCGATACTTCGCCGATTAGACAGATTTGTCGTATTAAACTCTACCGTGTATTACTTGGACTGGTTTATTATGGAGCTTGACTTGGGAATAAACTAGTAAGGACCTTTCTTTGTGTTTAACAAGACACGTATTCGATATTAGTCAGTACTTATAACCAGTATGCTCGTTTATATTTTTAATACTTGTCTGGTGCTATACGTCAAATGTTGTTGTGTTGGGAGTTTGGCCGTAGACGGTCTCCAGATCAGTCTCCATCTGGCGCAGCATCGTTGATCGTGTTGTTGGGTTTAACATTGCACCACCTCGCTCAACTGCTATCTTCCTTCCTAAGAACTAAGTTTTTTAAGTGAGAAAGAAACGCTTAATAAACTAGCGCGCTTTACTATCAAAGACTGCATCACATTATAATCAGGCAGAATTGCGGTGAAGCACTAGTTAAAAAAAAAACAAGACATGTACAATTGTACATTCGATATAAGTATTTACATCTAGTAAGCTCGTTCTGGAAAGCAGCGTATCGTTTGCCGTTTTGCGGAGCTTTTGCAACTCAGTGCGACCTCCCTTTGGGGGTAAATTAACAAAACTAAAACTACTTTAGCAAAGTTCAGCACCTTTGTTTGGATAGGGAAAAATCATTGAATGCGCGACCCGTGACCGACCCGACACCGTAATGGCTTTTTTTTACTTTTTTCTGTGTTTTATAATGATTTAGTTTTCACTTCTGTCGATCAGTCCAACGACTTTTTTATATCTATATAGTTCTTTTTTATTGACATTAACATCAATCAAAAGACTAAGGAATGAATAAATAGGTGATAATCGTAGTTCGTGGGTTACTGCACGTATCAATTGGAAATAGGCGTGAGTGAATGTATGAATGTATTGTTTTGTCAATCGTTCATCGTCGTCTGATTAGAAATCGTCTCATTTGAAATATGTTGTGAAATAAATTACTGTTAAAAAGTTGTGCAATTAAATTATCTATACATTGATAATATTTGATGTTTTCCTTTACTCCTTTATTTATTTAATTATTTATATGCATACAGTATTATTCCAGATTTGTTTGCTATGTACCCTTAAACCAGAAATGGTTTGTAGTACTCATATTCGCTATAAGAACACTCCTAAGTAAGCATAACTTATATTTTAGTATTACTAGCTTTCCGCCCGCGGCTTCGCCCGCGTGGAGTTCGGTTATATCGCGCTTTTTAGATTTCCCTCGGGAATATGAAATTATTCGGGATAAAAAGTACGCTGTTATTTAATCCGGACTTCTAACTTTACGTCTGCAAAATTTCAAAGCAATCGGTTACGTAGTTTCGGCGTGAAATCGGAACAAACAAAGAAATAACTCAGTTCCCCATTTATAATATTAGTAAGGATGTTCCCACACCATTTTTTTTTCTTCAATAATAACTTAAGCAAATAGTGAGAAATGCACAATTCCTAAGTCTCTTACTCTCGTTCAGATACGGACGACAGCAGTGCGTGTAGCCAAAGTAACATCGCTTCGGCAAGCGAAATCGAATACCAAACCAACCAATGGCGGGAACGATTGACCACGCGACGCGATAAATCACGTGGTCAATCGTTCCTGCCATTGATTAAGCCGCTTCGCTAGGAAGCGATGTTACATTGGCTAGGGCCCCTGGTCAAGCTACCCGAAACTGTCAAATATTCTCAATCAACCTTGAGCCTTAAGAGGGTACTCTAGTAGTGCTTTCTCTATACAAACGTATTCCGCTGTTTTCTTCGTGGATAATACCTTTAGGGCAATTGTTTTTTCTACAATTTCGCACCGTGATTACCTATACGTGCTCCTTTCATTAGATTTTTCCAAAATTTAATTAATAAAACAAATACGATACTTCAAAATCGCGAAAAATAACCCATTTTTACCGTGATGTTCAGATGACTATTAGACAAACGTGATAAATTTTTGGCAAAAAAGAAAACAATAGAAGCACAGGTATACTTTTCTTCCAAATATCTTGCAACTGTCCTTTTCACACTTTACCGGGAGAGGTTGGAAAGTGCGCGACGGCAATAGTTTATTCAAATACTTGTTTTCCAAATTCTTTGGCACTAGAGGGGACTCTAGTGCCGAGGAATTTTTTAAGGCTTTTGCGATAAAGTTAAAAATCTAATGAAGAAATCTGACAGATTGTAGTAGCTTTTTTTTTATTAAATTATAAACTAGCGCTTTAACGCAATCCCGCCCGATGGTAAGCAGTGACGTAGTCGTTCATCAACGACTACGTATGCAGCTCCGGCTGATTTTACCTACAAAAACGTTGACCAAAAGACGTTTCGTATTCCGCTGTTTTCTTTTTCACAGCACGATAGATCTCAATTATTTTTAAATCAAAATTTAGAAGAAAAGTATACCTATGCTTCTATTATTTTCTTTTTTGTCAAAAATTTATCACGTTTGTCTAATAGTCATCTGAACATCACGGTAAATGGGCTATTTTTCGCGATTTTGAAGTATCGTATTTATTTCATTAATTAAATTTTGGAAAAAATCAAATGAAAGGGGCCCGTATAAGATAGGCTAGGGGGCTTGAAGACACTCAAATTGTAGTCCGACGGAAACACCGCCGCTGGCAAACTGTTCCAGTCCCTCGATGTGCGCGGTATAAAGGAGGAGGCAAAACGCTTCGTCCGGATCGTATTTATGTTAACAACGTAAGCTTGATGTGCTGTCATCTGTACATTGCTGACATCCGCCCCTTACTATAAAAACCCAAACGACTTTTCATACGCGATATTTTTTTGTTAGTCTCACTCTCATCCCACTTCCAAATATCTAAACATCTCTATGCAAAGTCGTAGAATTATCACCGAAACCGTATAATGAAAACTCGTCACAAATCAAGTTGTAATCCAACACTGTTATATCAACAACTGAACAGATTTACTGTCCAATAAACGACTTTAATTTATTGCCAAATCTTGGACTAGGAACGGCTATCGATTATAAATAATAAAGTTGACACTATTCCTACATTCATTACCGTTTCTATGTTTTAGTGAACGTTTGTGAATTAATTATACTGTCGAGTTTTGATGAATTATTTGATGTAGCCAAATCTTGACTAACATCGGCAAAGAGGAGTATGTAAGTACTTAATTTAATCTATACTTCTATAATAATATATAAAGGTGAAGAGTTTGTTTGTTTGTATGTATGTTTGTTTGTTTGTATGTTTGTTTGTTTGTTTGTATGTTTGTTTGAACGCGCTAATCTCGGGAATTACTGGTCCGATTACTGGTACTAGTATTGGTGGCCAGGTACTGAACTTAAAATTAGTTTGGCACATCGAGAGACTGGAACAATTTGCCAGCGGCGGTGTTTCCGTCTGACTACAATCTAAGTGTCTTCAAAGCTAGAATGCGTAGGCTCTTAATAAACCAGGGCACTTCAATCAGCGGTGCATCTGCTTACCATCAGGCCGGGATTGCAGTCAAGCACTAATTTATAATAAAAAAGAAAAAAAAAAAAAACAGTCTGGAAACAAAGAGTCAGCACCTATGAAATCTATACTAATATACAATAAACTGAAGAGCTTGTTTGTTTAGAATGCGCTAATCTCAGGAACTACTGGTCGGTTGATTTTTTTGCGTTGGATAGCCCATTAATCCCAGAAAGGCTAGGCTATATAACATCACGCTGTGACCAATAGGAGCGGAGAATAACTTAACTCCACGCGAACAGAAGTCGCTGGCGGCCGCTAGTCAGTTATCAAGACCTAAAATTTAGTCAATATTTTTCTAAAATTACGTTTATTAGCTATTAGAAACTTGTTATTCAAATAATTATGTTTTAAGTTTAAATTTAGTTCTTGAATGTTATAATATAAATTAATAATTGGGTTGTATCCTAAAAAATAATTTAATGTCCAGCAGATAGATTTATAGAAAATATTGAACACGTATTTTTATTTTTCTTTCATTCAAATGCTTGAAGGTATATTGATTTGAAATGTCGCATGACGTCACGGCGTGGTACAAAATATACCACGGCGTCACGTAATAGCCTCCGTAACTTTAACACGCTATATCTCAGTACTTTTTGGTGATTTTTTCGACAAATTAAAAAAAATACGGGTCTTATTTTTTTTATTATCTATAAGACGGACTAATTATTTTTTGATTTTCTTACCTAGGATACATCCCTATTATGTAATTAGGGTCATATCTTATAATTAGTAATTTAACGGTAAATATAAAGAAATAACCATAATAAAGGAAAGAAAAACAAATGTGATTAATTACCGTAACATAAATCCCTAAATTATAAACGAACCGAAAATATACCAACGAGTCTCAATTTACGTTTATCATAACAAATTGACGTTTTAATGTCATTCTGAATCACCATTTAAAATAAACAAGATTTGAATTATTAATTGAGTGTAATAATTATAATTCACGAGAAAATCTCATAAAAAATATAATTAAAAGATTTTGAAATATTCGATGACAAGATAAGCTTATTAAAATGTATTTGGCGAATACATTATATATTCGTACTTAGTCACACCTACATTCTTACTATGTAATAGCAATTAATTATTTATTTTTACCAAAGTTAGTTTGCGTGATGACTCAATAGACAGCAATTAAAAACGTGTATTTTTCTTGCTAGAATTTTTACAATTACTTTTTTTTTTGGATTTATTCGCTGTTAGTGTTGGTGATAGATAGGGATGGGTTGTTCTTCTTTTTTCTTCAGCCTATAGAGGTCCACTGCTGGACAAAGGCCCCCACTATTTCCATAATGACAGGTCTTGTGCTGCCGCATCCATCGGCTTCCCGCGCCCTTCACCAGGTCATCAGTCCACCTTGTTGGGGCTCCCTACTGCGGCCTTCCAGTAGTGGCCGCCACTCCAGAACCTTACTGCCCCATCGGCCATCGGTTCTACGAGCAATGTGCCCTGCCCACTGCCACTTAAGTTTAGCGACTGTATGTCGGTGACTTTGGTTCTTCTGCGGATCTCCTCATTTCTGATTCGATCACGCAGAGAAACTCCTAGCATAAGCTCTTTCCATTGCCTTTGTGTGACTCACTTCGTATGAGGCCCATTGTGAGCGACCACGTTTCAGTTCCGTAAGTCATCACTGGCAACACACACTGGTCAAAGACTTTAGTCTTGAGACACTGTGGTATCTTGGACGACCGAAGATGTAGCGTAGCTTCCGAACGCTGCCCAACCGAGCTGGATTCGCCGAGATATTCTTTCTCGAAGTTGACCTACCTAGTTGTTGGAGCATCCCTATGCTGCGCCCGTCCAGTACGTGGCCGCCACTCCAGAACATACTGCCCCATCCGCCATCGGTTCTAGGAGCACTGTACGCCGCCCACTGCCACTTAATTTTAGCGACTCGAAGAGCTATGTCGGTGACTTTGGTTCTTCTGCAGTCTCTTCATTTCTGATTCAATCGCGGAGAGAAACTTCGAGCATGGCTGTTTTTTGGTTCGTGGCTAAATAGCCAACAGTCGATCGTAGGTTAAGCTGCGCTTAATACCGACTCGACGATGGGTCATATTACATATCGAGGAGCAATCCATGCCTCGTAAAGCATGTTAATCCGGTGGTTTCGGTTGTAATTCGTAGATCTTTAGCAGCAGTTACCCATGGAATCTTCTAACCAGTGCGTCTATCGTCGCGACTTACGGAGCTTAGACGTGGACACTAACGATCAGATTAGTCCATAAGTTTAAACCGCTCAGCGAGCTATGGAGCAGGCTATGTTGGGCGTCTCCGTGATCGACAGAGGACCAGATCACCGATATATCTGAGAAGTTAGCAAGCTGAAGTGGCAATGGGCACAGTCTATATGCTGCAAACTGACAACCGTTAGGGTAAAGAGTCCTCAACTGGAGACCGCATCTCGGCAAATGTAGCGTAGGACGCCCTTGGGCGAGAATAGACATTTGACATCAAAAAGGTGGCTAGTGGTGGCGGAGAACTGCTCAGGATCGAGCTTGTTGGCATGCCATGGAGGATAGATGAGCATAGAGGCCTATGTCCAGCAGTGAGGCTGATGATGATGACGCGTGGAAACCTGGAATTTTGACAACCAGTCTCACCAGATAAATGGGTTGTGGACGTCAGATAGGCTGTAAAAAATACTGGTAAAAACCTGAGGGGTCTTGGGTTGGACTAAAAGGCGACCCCAATTTAATATGTAATTGGGGAGCTGTTCAAATACTGAGCTGGTCTAACCTTTTGAGCTCGATTAACAATTTTCACTAAATATAAATCAATAAATTCTAGTTTAATTAAAATCGCCACTCGATAAATAAATTACTAAACACGTAAATCTATCAATGAAAGAATATTTTAATTAATATTCTGATTGTATTTTTTACGCTTAGTGATGGTTAGTGGATACCGTTGGTGATGTATGTATCTGTGGTATGCTAATCAAATATTTCCGCATACTATATACACTATATAAAATAGTTAACATAGACTAGCTATTTTCCGCATACTCTGGAGTCTGAATTCTAGAAGATAAAAATCTTCTTCGTCCTTCTCAGTCGATCGATTCTGAAAAATCTCACGAAATTAGGTAAGCTAAAGTGAATAATTATCTTACTTTTCACCAGTGTCAATACTAGTTTTAGTTGGATTTACGGCTCACTCACAACAAGGTTTCCCGGTAAGACGGTTACAGAATCTCACTACAGGTCGTGTTCTACCCATGTTTACAAAATGTCATCTAAATCAGCACCATGATTACGTAACACACTATGACTATTACCTGGAATAAAATAGAAATAATTCATTGCAGTGGTGGTGGCCTAGTACACAGTCGCGGTGGCCTAGTGGTTAAAACACCAGCGTCTCAACTATGAGGCTCGATTCCAGGTCAGGCAAGTACCAGCTATAACTTTCTAAAATTATATTTACTTTCTAAAGTATATCTTGGACACCAATGACTGATTACAAGGTGAGAAAACATCTTGAGAAAACCTAAGACTTGCAAGTCTGGGCGTGAGCAAAGAGTGGTGATTACGCTCAATCCTTCTCTGTATTAGAAACCTATGCCTAGCAGTGGGACGATAGTAAGATTGATAAAACGAAAACGAATTCATTGCTCCATATGTTCAGAAAAATATGTTTGCTTAACAACGTAAATAACGCAAAGTATTGTTGAACTGACAAAAACCAAAACCCATTGCTATTGATAGTGTATTGCGCAATTACCCTGCCGGTCACCTGTTTAGCGTGAAAAGGCAAGAAACTAAATACAAAACTCTAACCTTTCTCTTTATAATATTGGTTAAATTCACAACGACCAAAGTTGTGTATAATAAATGTCATGATCATTGTTCACGACCAATTGCTGCCACAGCTGAGCTTTTGCTCAACTCTGTCTCAATACCAAACAAGAGTCACTTGTGCAAGCCTTATCGAATCCCCTATCGTCGATGGTTACCATGGTGTCCGCCCAGTCCTTGGACCATTTGATTAATTACCTAACACCACCTGTAACACTAGACAGGACACCGTGGGTGCCCTGTCCAACTCCATTGAGTTCATCGTCGTCCTCCGTGACGCAGCGGTCAACACGCCTGCCTGCGACGTGGAGAAAGCCTTCGCAAGTCTTTGGATCTTGACATTTGGAACCCTGTCAAAGGTAAGAGAAAAAATCGTATCGTTCCTATTCTGCTATCATATTAATAAGAAGTATGTGAGGATGTATGAATGTATGGATGGATGTTTGAAAGTCTTTTCACATAAAAAGTATTTAACAAATTTGGATGAAAATTGGCACTCAGTTTATAACATATAAGATACTTTTATCCCGATAATCCTACAGGATCAGAAACTTACGCAGTAACACCGCGGGAACGCGGCCTAGTATCTTATAATGAATAACCTCCCCAACCCCACAAACGAATTCCTTCTTCATGAGAAATCTAAACTATATGCAAACAAAACAAGATTGATGGCCACAGAATAGCAACAATAGAGGGCTTAATCAATTCAAATCTTTGAATAGTTGCCCTTGCCACAGACGGCATAATTCATTCGTTATTTTAAAACAAGCATTAGGAATTAATACAAAGAGTGATGCATTATAAGGACAGTGCTCGACACCTCTGTTTCAAGCCTTATTTATTGTACCAAGTCTTTCTTTCATAAGTATTACGGACCACCGACTGAGTGTAGAAGAAATTAGCCTCCACTTGTGACCAGAATCGAGAGTAGCATAATTACTTCTTTCTCTTTTCTACAAAGAATACACAAAATGTATAAAAAACCTTTTAAAGTAATTGTAAACCTTAGTGTTTGACCGCAAAGAGCGCCTAATGGTAACAGTGATGCAATCGTTGATGAGTAAAACGCTAGATTTTATCTTACAAAAGTGAATAGGAAGAATGTGCGCCAGAGGAGATTGATCTGTAGACCTTCCACGACCAAACTCCGACACAACAACATTTGGCGCATCATTGCCAACATATTGCAACACAACTGCTCATACCCGTCCTCCGTACGGCTACACATCATAAAGGACGAATACTTATTACTACTCCATCTTTCTTTCAATATATTTCATAAATGCTAATTACACTTGCAAGTTGTAGACAGACGCTTTAATTTAAGCAAATGATTTCATCACCACTCAAAGATATTTTTTTTTATATCTGAGGTCACGTTTTTGGAAAATTTCTGGAACCAAATATTTGATACATAAAAGCATTCAACCCGCACTAGACCCGTGTAGAGTATTGCAGCTTACTCCCTCTTACCAAGAGGAGGCCTGTCTCCTAGCAGTGGAAAGATCGTCGGCTGATCATGCTTACCAACATCATTCCAACCCCAAATAATATTGGAGCACAGTGTCTTTTCAACAACATGTATGATATTTCCATTACAAATCACTCCAGACAGCAGCAAGCAAACAGCAACCTTATTGCAACAGAAATAAAGTTCATTAGGATCTTGTTAGATTTAGCAATGGCAGCAATCTAAAAGCAACCGAATTGCCAAGACAATAGAGTTTACTGTGATACAAAATCAGTGGTAAAATTAACTATGAACGGACTACGTTGGTGGTTCTTGTGCTGAACCAGAACTGTGCTAGCCAGAACTAACTTAATTTAAAGCATAATTAAAGAAGCCATTCACAATTTTTATTGCTTCTAGATTTAGTTAATTACTATCGACGTTTTTTAAAAATCAATTATAAAAAGATCGTAAATAACTTCTAAATGTTGTTTCTTTTTAATTTGAAGACTGACATTTCAAGTTTATGACAACGGGATATTATTCAGTGGAAGTATTTTAGCATAAAATTAACAATTAAATGAATATAATATACATAATATAGTCCACCCATTTTGGCTTCGTTGTCAACCGCTCAAAATTATCTATCGTTGTAATGCAGACCACATAAAAGTGATGAGAAACGCTGATATAAATGTGCACATATTGTTGTTTTTAATGTTTTATTCATAGTAGATTAAGATTTCAAATCTAAGAATCCTTAGTTACCTTGCACTAGAACTTATAAAGGTGGGTAGTTTTACAAATTCCGTGAAAACGTTCTGAAACCATAATTCAATTGATGTCATCATTTAATTCTTGTAGACGAAAAAACGCCATATGACGACTTGGTGAAGTAGTAATCTAATTTAACTAAAGAATTCGTTATTTGTAAAAATGAGTTTACCACTGAATTCAACTGAGGTGCGCATTGCCCGTTAAACTAAGCGCAATACCTAAAGGTTGTGGAAACATTTTTAACTCAGTGGTGATGATATAAATGGTGAAACTAAGGGGTGTGGCAGAGACCATAAAATTTCCACCACTTTCTTCATGCAAATGTGATTAATATGTTACATGGATAAAGTGGTTCAGCCACTTTCTTCATCGTAATTGTTTTAATTTTTATTTATTCTTTTTGTAAATTATAAACTAGAGCTGAACCGCAATCCCGCCTGATGGTAAGCAGTGATGCAATCGTTGATGGTATAAGGTGGTAGAGTATGGTTGTTGCAATTATATAATATTGATTCCATCAAGAAATTTACATTTGATGACAGCCACACGACATGTTGTATGCAATATGCATGCAACTTTCTGCTAGGAAGACAAAGAAATAACTAATCTATACTAATATATAAAGCTGAAGAGTTTGTTTGTTTGAACGCGCTGATCTCAAAAACTACTGGTCTGATTTGAAAAATTCTGTTTGCGTTGGATAGTCCATTAATCCAGGAAGGCTATAGGCTATTTAACATCACGCTGTGACCAATAGAAGCGGAGCATAACTAACTTCACGCGAACGAAGTCGCTGGCGGCCGCTAGTAAATGCATATAATTATAGAGGTTCATTTCCCAAAGTTCCAAACAGAGCCTACCAATATGAATGAGTCGCCCTTGGCGTCCACTTATCCGACGATTGTTTTCGATAGCGCACACATTATTACTAGCCTCTCGACTTTCGACTACCAACCTCTACATAAATAATTAATGTATGTATGATTGACGTAGGTGACACGACATGAATAAAAATATATGCAGAAATACCACGCCGTAGCTATTGATATAGAAACGTAGTATGGAAGTAGTTTTAGAGGAAGCGCGATCACGTGGTTGGTGGTTCATTTCAGAGCACCGTAAATATTTTGCTCTTTTTCTCCTTATTTTAAAGATATCAGTCCTAATATTTTTCTATGAATTTGTTTTGGAGTGAATACATATTCATTTTGGAAAAAAAAAAAAAACTTTTGAGGATTCTGTGACAATCATAACTATTTATTCGTGTTATGGAATGAAAATATAGGGACCTGTGTTTTCAAAACTTACTTTTTGGATAGATGAAAATCAATATAATTATTAGTGAAATAATTCTGGTCAACTAGTAATGGACAAATTGATCTGTACAGATCGCAAAGGTCCGGCGGTACTTCACACCGGGGCAGCTTCTAATGTTGTACAAAGCACAGGTCCGCTCGTGTGTGGAGTACTCCAGCCACATTTGGGCTGGTGCTGCAAAATGTCACCTGGCTACTTTGGATTCAGTAGAGAGGCGTGCGAAGAGGCTGATTGGCGACCCAGACTTAACTCGAAACGGTCTCCAAAGCCTGGAGCACAGGCGTAGAGTACCCAGCCTTTCGGTCTTCTATAGGTTGCATTCTGGTGAGTGTGCAAGGGAATTGCATGATTTAATTCCCCCATCTCCGTTCCACCATCGGACGACCCGATCGACACCCTTACGTTGTTGACACCACTGCGACCCGGACGAAGCGTTTCGCTTCCTCTTTTATACCGCGTACATCGAGGGACTGGAACAATTTGCCAGCGACGGTGTTTCCGTCACATTACAATTTGAGCGTCTTCAAGGCTAGAGTGAATAGGCTCTTAATAAACTAGCGCGCTTTACCATCAATGATCGCATCACTGCTTACCATCAGGCGGGATTGCGGTCAAGCGCTAGTTTATAACTTATAAAAAAAAAAGAACACAGGATTTTCCTTGCACAGGGGATGTTATTGACAAAATAACCTAACTACAGGCGGTAAAATTACACCTTTTAGTCTTAAGAAACCTGTGTTGTAGTTTATCAAAAATAGAACAAAAGTAAGCAAACGTTAATACGTTCGTTCAAGTATGAGTGTGCAGGTTCGATTCTAGATCAGGCAAGCACGAATGTAACTGTTCTAAATTTATATGTACCTTCTAAGTATTTCTTGGACACCAATGACTGAAGGTGAAGGAAAACATCTTGAGGAAACCTGGACTTTCAAGTCTGAAATCACCAATCCGCATTGAGCAAGCGTGGTGATTACGCTCAATCCGTCTCTGTATGAGAGGAGCCCCAGCAGTGGGACGATAAAAGGTTCATGATGATGATGAATACGTTCCATTCAATTCTTTATAGTAGAATAGATAAACTCTATTATGTACACCATATACATTAAAGAACATAAATTTATATGAAGATTTTACAAAGAGTGACACAATGGTCGGTGCTATGTTCTTTTTATTTTGACAATTTTAGGGCAAAACAAATAGTAAAAAGACAGTAAAAAAAAAAAAAAAATAAGAAAACAAGTACCTAACTAAATTCACTGGTTGTTTCCAAATACTGTACTAACTGAACTTTCTGTACTTTTCATATTTTTTTTATTATCACTACTTGAGACATCAATTCGGCGCCTGTCGGCCTACGTTCATTTACGTTATTCTTGCAAGACACAGCCTAAAATAATACAGTGCATCAAAATTTAGAACAGGCAGTATACCGACGTACCTTTACCTGTGTTTGGTAGTCTATGTACAAAAATATGAAATGTTTGCTTATCATTATTTCATACTCAAGAGACACAACTTATTTTGAGACGGATACTTGTAATTGTCAACACGGTAATCGAGGCCTCTTAAGAATAATTTCTTACATGGTGGCCTAAAATAAAAACTATTAGTATTTTATTTTCACTAAGTGTTTTGGTTTTTTTATGTACCTTCATAGGTAAATTAGGGGCTCTTGGCTTAAAAATAACACGGGCACGGCGCACGGTTCGATGAGATGGTAAGTTACTCTTGCCGCGGTCGGTTTGTGGATGGCTAACTATATCCCTCACCTTTTCCGTTCGTCGGAAAGTACGTTAAGCTATTAGTTCTGGCGGCTGTCAATCGTAGATTATTGGTTTTTTTATTGGTGGTCAGAAGCCGAAAAATCTGAGAACCATTTTTACCAAGGGATATGGTATTAACCAGTAATTGGGCCGTGGTGATGAGATGGCAAGCGTTCCACGTAAAATACTGATTCTTTAGACTGGTAGCCAACCCCAACAAATGTAGTTGGAAACAAAAATTAGTTAAAAAACACACTTTTGTTGGTCATTCTGCGTAGTAAGGTTAGGTACTACGCAGAATGACCAACGAAAGTGTGTTTTTTAACTCATTTTTGTTTCCAACTACATATGATATCTATGAGTGCGTGACAACAAAGCAGCTTCATCATCATCATCAACCTTTTCATCGTCCCACTGCTGGGCACAGGTCTCCTCTCATACAGAGCGTAATCACCACACACCATTTTAGACTGAAAGTCGAGGTTTCTTCAAGATGTTTTCCTTCGCCTTGTAATCAGTCATTGGTGTCCAAGATATACTTAGAAAGCAGATATAACTTAGAAAACTTACATTAGTACTAGCCTGACCTGGAATCGAACCCGCACAATCATACTTGAGAGGCTGGTGTTTTAACCACTAGGCAACCACGTCTATATAATATAAGCAGCTTACTTACGTACAAACCACTGGTTAAAGTTATGAAACAAAAATTAAATAAGTACTTACTTATATTTTTTAGTCATAATGATTTCTCTTTTTGGTCAAGTAAACATGATTCTGCAGAAATCGAAAATCACTAGTGACCTCGTAAGCCAAACAAATTAGTAATAATTAAAATAAGCTTCTCAAATAAACTATACAAAAATAACCTCTCAATAACATACCGCCCTAGGCGATAATTATTCAAGATGCGAAACAAAATAATGGCCACATCAGAATCATAATAAAATACCTACTTACATTATAAATTAACTGTTAAAAATAACAGGTTATTATTATAAATATCATTATGTTAGTATGCGCGTGATTACGGTACGGCACGGGCTGCGCGGGCGCATCTGCCGCCATATTTGCATAGTCGCTGATTGGGAAGCAAGATTAATTCCTATAATATTTTTTGTCTTCATCATTTAGGTGCAATCAGGCGGGCGAAAAAGAATGATGATTATCGTACTGAGCCCTTGAGCTATTTTTAAGAGACGGCAAACAATGGGGTGCTTGTTTGTTATTTAGGTTAGGGGGCGATAATGTAATGCAATTACTTTTTTTTCTGCCAAAAAAATTGGAAATTCATTATTCAAATCGTACAGCTGAACAAACGAGGAATACTGATTAGAGCTTACAATTTTTTGGGTAATAATGTTCCGATCATTCATTAACATGTTTGCTACATTATTTATAAATAAAATATTTAGGTACTACCTTTTTTCTTTCATCTTCGTGGCGAAACCCTATTGCTTCGTAATGTCTGCCCGCTCTATTAATTCGTTATCGCGTAGCGCGCGTATGGTTAGTGTTAGGTAAGCTGGGATGCACTGAAAAGTTTGTAAGATTTCTTAGACTCCTACATGACGGCATGCAATGCTGCGTTGCTGTAGACGGTGCACAGACAGACTTCTTCCCCGTTACCTGTGGGGTGAAGCAAGGATGCGTCTTAGCACCAATTCTGTTCGCCTTATACTTTGCAGTGGTAGTAGGAGAGGTCTTACAAATTGTTTCACAAGGAGTTCGCATCCGCTTCCGCACCGACGGCGGTCCTTTCAATCTGGCTAGACTTAAGGCTCGCACCAAAGTCTCACATGCACTGATTACTGAGATCATGTATGCTGATGATTTGTGCTTCTTAGCAGAATCCCCAGACAACAACACAACGTCTACAACAGCTGATGTCCGCATTTCATCAAGCCTGCCGTAAGTACGGCTTAAAAATCAGCGTCAACAAGACGGAGGTGATGTCCCTAGACATTCTCGGTCACGAGACACTAAATATAAAGCTTGGTGAGGATGTGTTGAAGCAAGTAGACAAGTTTCGTTATCTGGGGAACACTATAAGTTCTAACTGTGACCTTGATGCTGAGGTCAACAGCAGAGTCGGTGCTGCAGCTGCAACGTTTGGCAGTTGTGTTCCAAGGTCTTCTGCTCACATGACCTTAAGCTAGCTACGAAAATATCCGTATATATGGCAATTGTGCTGCCAAACCTTCTATATTCCGCTGAGACGTGGTGTGTGTACCGCCACCACATACGTACTCTAGATCATTTTCACCTTAAATGTCTCCGATCCATTATGAAGATCAAATGGTCTGACAGAGTGCGAAATACCGAAGTCCTGCGACGAGCCAATGTTGGTGGCATTGAGGCTTATTTAATGCGTCGACAGCTTCGGTGGTGCGGACACGTATCACGTATGGCGGACGAAAGGGTGGCGAAGCGCATCTTCTTCTCTGAGCTGGAGGAGGGCAAGCGAAAGCATGGCGGACAACTCCTCCGGTTCAAGGATGTCTTAAAACGACACATGAAGAGATGCAATATAGAACCCTCTGAATGGGAGCGTTTGGCAGCAAAGAGGTCAGAATGGCGCAGAATGGTGTACGGACAAGTACGCGAGTTTGAGGAGCAGCGCAAAGCTGACCTCGATACCAAACGCGACCAATTAAAGGCCCGCCCATCTGCTGCCATCACATACAACTACGTCGACGGCGTGCTTACGTGCCCTCAGTGTGCACGAAGTTTCGCCGCCAAGATAGGCTACATAAGCCATCTTCGGGCGCATGAGCGCCAAATCATCGGCTAGGAGTCGAAGTGGTCGCCGTGGCCGAAATCGGTCGGGAACATCATCATCATCACGTAGTGTTATTTCTGTTTTTTTTTTTTTAATTTATACTCTGCTTCTAGTGGTCCTACCGTGAAGCTAAGTAGCTTCCAGCCTACCGCAAAAATTAGGCCTTCATTTGAATGCACTAATCTCTGAAAATACTTCTTATTTTCAGAGATTAGTGCATTCAAATAGACATATTTTTCAGCTTTATTAATAGTACTAGCTTTGCCCGCGTGGAATTCGGTTATATCGCGCTTTTTAGATTTCCCTCGGGAATATCAAATTTTGCCGCGGTAAATGGTAGCCTATGTCCTTTCTCAGGGTCTAAAGATTGTCTGTGCCAAATTTCATTAAAATCGGTTGAGAGGTTTAAGCGAGAAAGCGTAACATACAGACAGACAGAGTTACTTTCGCATTTATAATATAAGTATGGATATGTTACCGTAAGTGTGATTATTTGAAAATTATTAACAATTACCAGCAATTATCAATAATTACCAAAATTGAAGGCAAAAATAATTAATTATTTAAATTTACCGGTAGTTATTAATAATTACACCTTACTTTTGGTAAATTTAATAAAGGAACGTATACTAACCATTTGTTTCAACCTACAACCTGCAAGCGGGGATAAGGATAAGATTCCCAGTACAACTTGTAGGGTACGGGAATGTGCCCGCAAGGATTCAATTGTGGGTGTACAAGGCTTCCGACAATGTAATTATACTGCTGATTGTAATTCTAACCGATGTAAATGCAAAATATTCATTCTTTACAGTTCAAAGTATCACCATAGTCATTCTACTATATTCTTTGTTACCTATTACGGATTTGGTTTCAGCACTTAGTCCTTCCAGTGGATCATATTGTGTCGTTATTACTTTAATTGCTAATAAATATTGGCTAACAGATTGTTACCTGTTTGTTTTATTACTTTTACCACACCACCTTGTCCATTCTTAATACATAAAAACCAGTAAAAATGATCAATATCACAGTTTTCATCACATATACCAAATCATGTGATAAGTATTAATAATTACTGGTTATTAATAGTAACAACCATACCAATCAAATTTACCGTAACATATAGACAAAGTTTTTAATGATGTCGAATTACTTGTCCGTAGCTAAATCGACATTACCTCATCATCATCAGCCTCTACTCGTTCATTGCTGGACATAGGCCTCTTCCATGGCACGCCAATAAACTCGATCCTGAACAGTTCTCCGCCAGCCACTACCAGCCACCTTTTTGATGCCGTCGCTCCATCTCGCCCAAGGGCGTCCTACGCTACGTTTGCCGAGACGCGATCTCCACTCGAGGACTCGTTTACCCCAACGGTTGTCGGGCCTGAGGCATATGTGACCAGCCCATTGCCACTTCAGCTGGATAATCCTTTCAGCTATGACAGTGACTTTGGTCCTCTGCTGGATCACCTCATTTCTGATGCGGTCCTTTAGTTTAGAGAGACGCCCAAAATAGCCCGCCCCATAGCTCGCTGAGCGGCTTTAAACTTAAGGACTAGTCTGACCGTTAGTGCCCACGTCTCGGCTCCGTAAGTCATGACGGGTAGGACGCACTGGTTGAAGATTTTAGTCTTTAAACAATGGAGTATGGGCGACGAAAGTAATTTGGTTTACGCACTTAGTCCTTTTAGTGGATCATTGTGCGTCATTATTACTTTAATTGCTAATAAATATTTCCTAACAGATTGTATCTTGTTTGTTTTATCACTTTTACGACACCACATAGTCAATTATTAATAAAAACCAGTAAAAGTGACGAATTTCACAGTTTTCATCACATATAATCTAATCATGTGGTAAGTATATATGGTGGTGGTGGTATGTATGGTGGTGTGGTATGTGTGGTGTGTAGTGTGGTGTAGTATGTGGTGTGGTGTGGTGTGGTGTGTGTGTGTGTGGTAACAAATATAGCAATCAAAATATAGCAAACATTTACCGTAACATATAGGCAATTTTTTTAATGACGTCGAATTTCTTGTCCGTAGGTTTAATCTAAATTACAGTGTAACAGTACCTTTTTACACAGTTAGTCGTTTTATTTAGTAAGTAAGTAGGTAACTGGATTTTGTATTAATTTTACTTTACAATGAGTCTTTAAAATCACAATTACATACCTACCAACTCCCAATCAGGCCCTTTCGTTGAAAAGTTACAACAATAATTACTAATTGCGTTCAATTCCCACAATACTCCAAGAACAAATAGAAATTCATACATAAACTTATCTTTCCATCTGGAACAGTAACAACCCTAACTCAGGGGCATCATTAGGCAAAATAAGACCATTAGCAGCCGTTTCTCTTAGCGTAGTATGAAAGGGTTAAATCGGCCCTCCTGGCACAATAGCTTTATTCTATTACGAGTCGCTTACACGCGCGATGTAATAAATATGAATGTTGAACATTGTGGATTATGCTCCTTTGGCGAGGGTCAAAATATTTGAATATGCGTCGGTACAATTTGCAAAGGGTTAATTGACAGTTGTATTATAGTTGCCTTTGTGAAGTTTACGGGTGACTGTTAATGATGTCGTGTTGCTGTGTTTTTGATGAAGTTTATGAGATTTTTGATACTGTGTGTACTATTTCAGTAATAATTTTTGCTACTGTGTGTACTATTCCGGTAATGATTTTTGCTACTGTGTGTACTATTTTGGTAATAATTGTTGCTACTGTGTGTACTATTTTGGTAATAATTTTTGCTACTGTGTGTGCTATTTCGGTAATAATTTCTGCTACTGTGTCTACTATTTTGGTAATAATGTTTGATGAATTGTTGAAAATTCTTTAGCGACGCTGAGCTCTTTTTATGGATGGAGGAAAAAGCACAGAGCTCGCGTGAGCGTGACCGACCTGACACCATGATCGCTACAGCGATATACATGTATACTGTGCATGTATAGTGACAGCCTCCGTGGAGTCGTTTATTATACGGACCTTGTAGAAACTAGAAATAATTTCCGTGCGTTCAGGTGCTTTTACCATACCTATTATTGGAATCAATTGTAACAGTACGTACCTACTTAGGAACCATTAATTTAATAAAATTTTATTCCGCGGTGCTTGGCAATCTGGGTTTCTCCCAGTTGCAATAATGTCTCTTTGTGCCGATTGGCCTAGTTCTGTTCTGTTTCCTGCTTGTTATGGAGGGAAGTGGAAAAAATATCGTTTTTCTTACTCCTCCGCTATTCTTTTCTGATTAATTTCGTTGCGGGACCCAAGACAGTTGAATCGTTTCTCCGGGAGTCGTCGAGCTTCATTGCTCGGCGTTTTTCTGGCGGTCTCCACTGTTGATTCTGGCTTTCAGGAGTTGCATTGGGTGGGATAATGTGTGGCGGGTTTTGTCCAATTAAAAAAAAATTACAGCCTCCGTGGCGTATCGGTAGAGAACGCGGCCGCTACGCAAGGAGGCGCGGGTTCGATCCCCGCGCTGTTCAAATGTTTGTATGCATGAATATGAATATTTGCACTATTCTGGTCGTGCCTCGGAAAGCACGATAAGCCGTTGGTCCCGCTTGCCATACGAACATCTAATGGCAACAATTGGTCTAATTACAGTGCTCCGATATCGCCTTCGGGTTGCGGAGGTCAAACGGCAGTCGCTTCAAGGAAAATATCGATGTTTAGCCAAAATCACCAGTTAGACTGGTAAAACGGACCCCAGATTCCACAGCTGAAAAAGGTTCGGATGCGACTGGGATTAACGCTGAGATCATGATGATGACTGTTTGTGTATAGTGTATACAATGGTATAGATTGGTACCATGATTGATACAAAGGTAATAAATGAAATATATATATATACCTACAAAGTCATTTTTTCTTTATACGGAACCTGAATCTAGTATATGTTCATAATGAGCAACTGAATCGATTCCAATCAGTTTTACACCCTGTCATATTTTTTCCCAAATATATTAAGAAAATAGCTTTCCGCCCGCGGCTTCGTCCGCGATAATTTCGGTTATATCGCGCTTTTTAGATTTCCCTCGGGAACATCAAATTTTTCCGGGATAAAAGGTAGCCTATGTCCTTTCTCAGGGTCTACAGATTGTGTGATTTCCGTCCGCGTCTTCGCCCGCGTGGTGTTCGGTTATATCGCGCTTTTTAGATTTCCCTCGGGAATATCAAATTTTTCCGGGATAACAGGTAGCCTATGTTTTTTCTCAGGGTCCAAAGATTGTCTGTGCCAAATTTCATCAAAATCGGTTGAGAGATTTAAGCGGGAAAGCGTAACAGACAGACAGACAGACAGACAGACAGACAGACAGACAGACAGACAGACAGACCGACAGCCAGAGTTACTTTCGCATTTATAATATTAGTATGGATTGTGTCGGTGTGATTACCGAGAGCGCAACATAGCTGAGGGTAGGTCATAGTACTGCGCGTGACCATATTTTTGTTTGGACAACCAGGTAAGATAACAAGCCCATAACTTTGTGGTTTTTCATTATATCTTTTTCAAATTTTATACATAGATTCTTTATAAAAAATTAACGTTGTATATTTCAGTCTCAATTCTATCGGTTAGTCCTACGACAGCAAATTTTTGTTTTAAAACGGTGCCCTACACTAGGAATTACTCCAGTATCGTGGGTGCAAAAAAAAAAACAATATTTAATAAACTCACATACACAAACAGCCAGACCCGGAATCCATAGGCTATAGGAGTAGAACCCACGACACGCAGCGCAGCAGTCGATCGTTCTGCCACCGCGCCAACTGTGTCGTCAGAATTTATACAACCTAGGTTTATTTATAACCTCTATCGATGATTTTGCCAGAATATTCTTTTTCTCAAGCACGATAAGCCGTTGTCCCGGTTGCCATACGAACATCTAGTGGCAGTCGTTACGGGTTGTTGGAGCCTCACAACAATTGGTCTAGCTGCAATGCTTCGATGTCGCCTTCGGGTTGTGGAGGTCAGACGGCAGTCGCTTCACGGAAAATTTCCCATACAGCAGTTACTGGTAACGGACCCCAGACAAAGCTGAAAAGGTTTCGGATACGACTGGGATTAACGCTGGGATGAATTGATTCTGTTTCCTCAATTTCTCCGTATTAATATGCCCACATTACACCAACACCATACATTACGAACAACAAACAATTAAATTAATAATTATAAAATTAAAACATCAAACAAACAATGTACAAACCAAGTGCGCTCAAGTCCAACGGGTCTGTAATTACTCAGAGAATCAACGTCGATGGCTAATTACAAAGAGTTGAATGGGGATCTGGTGAAAAGGATAAAAAAAAACAATTATG
Source organism: Sesamia nonagrioides (assembly GCA_017933935.1). Lineage (NCBI taxonomy): Eukaryota > Metazoa > Arthropoda > Insecta > Lepidoptera > Noctuidae > Sesamia > Sesamia nonagrioides. The sequence continues at coordinate 123,582 of JADWQK010002117.1, forward strand.
AACGATACAGTGGCCGCGCGAGTGGCCCGGTGTTCCATGTCGCATCTGTTCACCCCGCGGATTAAAGTGATAATTATTCTGCAGTCATAATTATTGGATTTTATTTTGTTATAACGCTTTTGATGGCAGATGTCGATTTTGGATGAACTTGTTTGGATGAAAGGTGTGAAGTATTTTGAATGTGTGATTGATTTTTACTAGACTAAATACTGATTTACGCGGTCCAATTACACGTACGATTGTTGCACGGTTTTGTTAATAATATTATTTGCTGGACAGCAAACGGCTTTGTTTACCTAAAAAACAATGAAAACTCCTCACAGATCCGTATAAACAACGAAGCGGACTTAGTAAAACTACGCAATAATGTTAAACCGCTGTGACTAAATTTGGTTCTAATATGCAATTCATCTCTTGTTATTTTAACCTTAGGATTGCATGTTAATCTTAATTTGATGTATAATTTTTTATGTTATTTCTACACTTACAATGCACAACTCAACGTCCACACAAAACTATTAACACATTCTATAGTCATAACCATAACCCAATTACACACCTTTTCATGTATAAACACCACCTATCTTTCAAACATATCTTTATCACACAACTCATTTACCCATCAAATTACATTCTCTAATAGTCTACACCTAAAACATAATCACATCCACTCTTTATCATTCTGCGTAGAAGCTCTATCTTTAATCGGTATACTTACCTTTAACACAAATTCCGCCTATATCTACTCTCGTATTAAACATTCGATCAAGTAACAGAGTTATCTGAAAATATTGACCAGTTATCCGTTTCACACTCACAATTCGCAGACACAGAGGAGTGTCAAAATATCATTACTTCTTCTACGGACAACCTAATTATCTTGACACAAAATATACGAAGCATAAACCGAAATGTGTCAGGGTTAGAGGTTTTACTACAAAGACTTAGACTTAAATGCGATGTACTAGTCTTAACAGAGTGTTGGCTAAAAAGTGAAACAGCAATCCCTCACCTATCTGGTTATTCTCATGTAGCAACAAATATAAATCAAATACAAAATGACGGAATAGTAATATACTATAAGGAAAACATTAATCTTACTATAATTGAACCTACATACCATGAAAGTAATTGCCTACTAGCCACCGTTGGAAAACAAATTGCAATATTGGCCCTATACAGATCGCCTTCCTACATTAAAATAGAGCCTTTCCTCTTGTCGTTGGATAATATTCTGCAGACCGTGTCTTCATTTGAGCACATTGTTGTTATAGGAGACATGAATCTGGCAATAAATTCCATCAAAATTAAATCGGAAGGGGAACGCTATCTAACCTTAGCTGCTTCGCACGGCCTGCTGCCAGCACACACCTTGGTAACACGCAGCGCACGCCAAACATGCTTAGACCATGTGCTCATAAAAACTAGGGCCTCCTCCAAAACTATAGTCCCTAATGCAACACTCACAGATCATTATCCCGTTTTATTTTGCTTAAATTTAAAAAAAACCACGACAACATGCAACTACAACAAAGGCCATCATTGACGACAAAACATTAGCACAAGATATTTCAGATATTAACTTTGATCCCATTTATCAATCAGAAAACCCTAATACTGCTCTAAATTATCTAACACAATGCATTACAAAAACTAATAGAAAAGAACACAAAAGTCGTAACACTCTCTAGACGCCAAAAAATCATTAAGCCCTGGATAACTCCAGGACTATTACGTTGCATGCAAAACAGAGACCAACTACACAAAAAGGCAAACAGCGATCCAGATAATGAAGTCTTAAAGATTACCTACAAACGTTATAGAAATTTCTGTAATTCTCTGTTACGAAGGTTAAAAAGAGCGCATGAAAAAAATCAAATCATTGAAGCGCAGAATGACAATAAAAAGTTATGGAAAGTCATCAAAAACATTACACACACAACAAAAACAAAACAACACCATGAAGATCTCCTAACTCTATCATCATCTCCAGATCAATCACTCCATGAAGCAAACAGTTATTTCATAAATGTGGGTAGGTCACTGGCTAACAAAATTAGTCAACAAAATATTCTTTCCGAACCTTTATTATGTAACATTCAAGACGAAACACTAAATGTCCCCAATTCTTTCGTCTTAATTGAGACAGACCATGACGAGATTGGATATCTTATCATGGGCCTGAAAAAAGATAGTGCACCGGGATGGGATAGTATCAGCAGTGGCTTTTTGAAACAACATAGACACATCCTTGTACACCCCCTGAATAAAATCTTCAATGATTGTTTAAGAACTGGAGTGTTTCCTTGTTCCTTAAAGCGATTAGAAGTCTGCCCGATCTATAAAAGTGGAGACAAGAGTCGTATAAATAACTACAGGCCCATATCTATACTACCAGCAATTTCTAAAATTCTAGAGAAAATCATTAACAACCGTCTAGTAAAATATCTTGAAAAAAATAATCTGCTTTCAGTGAACCAATTCGGGTTTAGGCACGGAAAATCTACAGAACAGGCAGTAAATAAATTAGTTGATTTTCTTAGCTCTAACTTGGATAAAGGGAAAAAATGTCTTTCTATTTTTCTTGACCTGGCAAAGGCATTTGATACGATTTCTATCTCACTCTTACTCAAAAAATTAGAAGTTCTGGGCATCAGGGGCGCCCAGCTGGAACTTTTCAAAAGTTACCTCTCTGGGCGAACCCAGTGTGTACGAGTGGGCAAATACAAAAGCACTTACCTTCCAGTTACACATGGTGTGCCACAGGGAAGTATATTGGGGCCCACCCTTTTCCTTGTGTACATAAATACGCTTACTTCTATTAAACTCACTAAAGGTGAAATTATCTCTTTCGCGGATGACACCGCGTTGGTGTTTGCGGGTGATAGTTGGGAGGAGGTTTTCGCTGACGCACAGGATGGTTTTGATATGACTAAGCGATGGCTGCAGAAAAGTGTGCTTACTTTGAATGTGGACAAAACCAAGTATATTTGTTTCAGCATTAGACAGGCGGTGGGTATTCGCGATGACCTAAGAATTGTTTCTCATGGTTGCAATTCTGCGGATAGTTGCTCATGTTCACCTTTAGAACGCGTTTCCACTTTGAAGTACCTTGGTATCACTTTAGACCAAAATCTAAATTTTAAAGAACATGTCAAAATTCTTTGTAATAGAGTGCGTAAATTAATATAGGTACGTGTTTAAAAATCTACGTCATGTTGCAGACCCTCCGCTGCTGAAGCGAATATATCAGGCCCTTTGTCAGTCGCTCCTTACCTATTGCCTCTCCTCCTGGGGAGGTATCTGCAAAACCACCTTAAAGTCAGCTGAGGTCGCTCAGCGAGCTATACTCAAGGTAAGCACATTCAAGCCAATGCGCTTTCCCACTTGCACACTGTTCCAGTTGTGCGGGGTTTTGACTGTAAGACAACTATACATACTTAAAACTATCCTAAATGAACATAAAAAACAGCCCTACAACCCGGTGTTACTACAGAAACGGCGTAAACATCATGTATGCGACTACTTAGGTACTTTTAAAACAACCTTTGGTAAAATATTTCTAAGATTTCTAGGCCCTTTCCTTTACAATAAAATTAACAAATCAATAAATATATACACATTGACTACAAAACAATGCAAAATTAAAGTATCCCAATTCTTACAGAATTTAAACTACGAGGAGACGGAACAATTAATATACGTACCTCTTTAGGAATACTGTTCAGAGAAGAGCTCAGAAAACAAAGATAAAACTACTACACAGCTCACCAACACACTCATCACTCACATTCACACTCATATCCACATGTCACTGCATATTTACTCAAACACACATACACACAGATTATCATAAGCCACTCACACAGCCATGCAATAAAAATACATATATATGCATGTAATCAACTTATTCCATTTAATTGATGTATTCAAATTATTATTATTTTTTTTTTCAAATTAATTATTATTTTTTTTTTCAAATTTTTTTTTTTTTCAAATTAATTTCTAAATTACTCAAAAATTATAATTTTGTATTTCTTTATCATTTTAATCAATTATTATTATTTTATTGTTCTTTATTATTCTGTATTTACACAGCACTAATGTAATTGTATATGCCTTTTGAATGGCACATTCTTGTTGTAGTTCACGAGGGGAATGGTGCTGATAGCCGAAATACAGGCTATGCCTAGTTCGGCTACAAACGCTAAACTCTCATATTTTGATTGAAATTGTTGCCGCATGTCATGTGTAATAGTAATAAGCTTTTTGGAAATAAATTATTATTATTATTATTATTATTTATTATTATTATATGTAGGTATATACATATAGTATTTTAAGTATTTTTATGTTAATATAGTATTGTATTTTTCTATGGGCTTTGGTGCCTGAAATAAATAAAGAAATAATTGCCTGTGGCTTCAATTAAGTTGAAGCAACAATAAAAGTTGCATTGTCTAAACATAATTGTCTTTTTTCTTTTTTTTTTAATTATCTTTTCCTGATAGGCCTGGGTCTTGGATGTTTATCTATATTCGTATCTATTATAAATAGAGTATCGTTGAGTTAGTATCCCATAACACAAGTCTCGAACTTACTTTGGGGCTAGCCAAACTGTGTGATTTGTCCGTATTTATTTATTTCTATTTATTTAGACGATGCAAGTCACGGCATATATTGCATGCCGTAGGCAATTAAATTGCACCGTGTAAATCAGCCTTAACTCTTTATTACAAACGCGAGTGTCTCAGTGTTTCTTTATGATGCTGTCATAGAAATCTTCTTTCCTAGCTATAAGAAAGAAAATACCTAGATTAAGATTTTCTATGTGTTTTGCTACGCAGATTATGTGCAGTCATAGAGTTCTAGATTCGAACCCTACTTCTTTTTACTTTTTGTAAATTATTTTATCATCACTGCTCTCAAATCGCGACAGCCTCCGTGGCGTAGCGGTAGCGGACGCGGCCGCTGCGCAAGGTGGCGCGGGTTCGATCCCCGCACAGTGCAAGTATTTGTATGCATGAATATGAATATTTGCACTGGTCTGGTCGTGCCTCGGAAAGCACGTTAAGCCGTTGGTCCCGGTTGCCATACGAACATCTAGTGGCAGTCGTTACGGGTTGTTGGAGCCCTCAAAAGTCCAACAATTGGTCTAACTGCAATGCTTCGATGTCGCCTTCGGGTTGTGGAGGTCAGACGGCAGTCGCTTCACGGAAAATGTCGAAGTTTAGCCATATCAGCAGTTGGACTGGTAAAGCGGACCCCAGACTCCAAAGCTGAAAAGGCTGCGGATGCGACTGGGATTAACGCTGGGATGATGATGATGATCACTGCTCTCAAATGGTGAAGGAAATCATCGTGAGGAAACCACAGCCTTTTTTTGTTGGGATGGGAAATCTTCAAATAACTTCTCCGGCTCTGGGCGGAGCGGAAGGCCGCGTCAGACTTTTACTGACGACTAAAACCCACCCGTGTTTCTTCACTTGCCTATGCGACGGCCAGGGCCACGGTTTCTTGTTTGACCAACCCGCAACCCTGACCCAGGAGGCATCGGAATTGCGTAACACACTATTATATTCAATTTCAATAATTTTTAAACATATTGCTTATCCATTGCCCCATGTGTTCGAAAAGTGTATCTACTCAACAAAGTAAATAACGCAATGAATGTTGTAGAACTGTCAAAAGGAAACCCATTGCTACCGACAGTGTATTACGCAATTTCCCTGTCGGAATGTTTTAGGATCACAAGACAATTGACATCTGAAAACCTGCACTGGCCTGTGTCCCGGCAGTGTGAACATTATAGGCTGATTTGTAGTAATACGTACGGAGGACGGGTCTGAGCAGTTGTGTTGCGATGTGTGCCGAGTACGATGCGCCAAATGTTGTTGTGTCGGTAGTTTGGTCGTGGAGAGTCTCTAGATCAATCATTGCATCACCTCGCTCAACTGCCGTCATCCTTCCTATTCCTAAGTTTTTTAAGGGAACAGGCTTAATAAGTTAGTGCGCTTTACCATCAACGATTGCATCACTGCTTACCATCAGGCGGGATTGCAGTCAAGCACTAGTTTATACAGTGTTGGATTTACAAAGTGTGGTTGGCCTTTTTCTTCCATCTTGAATAGGCACTATATCAGTATACATTATCACATTTTGAACAAAACATTCATTATTTCTTTAATCTTCCCTTACTTGAATAGGCACTATATCAGTATACATTATCACATTTTGAACAAAACATTCATTATTTCTTTAATCTTCCCTTACTCGTATAGTTTAAAGTATGGACAAATTCAATACATAAATGTTCATAACCTTGTTCCTCCTCAAGATAAATTCAATTACACATAACTCCAACAATATTCAAGATTACCACAAAAATTCACTTTAACACAGCTTAGCCACTGACGTTACATCCTTCGATGTTCTCTTCAATATATAAAAGTGAAATCATTCAATTTGAATAAGGGAACTACGTAAGACCTTACAGTCGGCGATCTCCGTGGCCTTTATTTTCGCGTAAAACGTATCGTTTCCAATGCCATGCGATGTAATTACTGTGATTCGGTTAATTGTTAAGAGTGCTTTTGTTTCCAAGCGCAATCTCGCTTTGACCGTGTTTTCGCATGCCATATTGAAATTGAAGTGTTCTTTATAACGTTTGCTATACACAGACATTTTTATTGGATCTGATAATATAACTTGCTTTTCAATTTCCAACTTTATGCCCCAAAACTTAGGTTTTAATATTGCTTTTAGAAGAAATTTTTTATACTTTTTATTTGGCAGGAGTATATTTTTAGCGTGAATTTGGAATTCTATGCGAACTAACAGACCATGATTTTCATCTTGTTGATGAATGCTTTTAAAAAATTTGCCTATCTGTGTGATGATAAAAATGTGGGTTTGGAGCTATGCAACTGTAATTTACTTTACGTAATTTTGCAGATTTGTTTTCCTATTTTGTGCTAGAAGCTCTTGATTATCAACTGTCTGCCTTTTCCCAGTTATGTTGTAGGTAGGTTTTTTTTTATAATGATAAACTAGTGCTTCATCGCAATCCCGCCTGATGGTAAGCAATGATGCAATGGTTGATGATAAAGGGAGCTAGTTTATTAAGAGCCTAATTATTAAAAAAAAAATTGAGTGAATAGGAAGGAAGACACGAAAGTTAAACCCAAAAACACGACCAACGATGCTGCGCCAGAAAGAGATTAATCTGGAAACCTTCCACGACAAAACTCCCGACACAACAACATTTGGCGCATCGTACCCGGCACACATCGCCACACACAAGCTCAGACCCGTCCTCAGTACGACTTCACAAGACGTACGGCTCCGTCCGGTGCCTAGTCTAAAGTTACATGATCTCCTCAACTTCGTGACTATGTAATAGGTACGCTTTGGTAAAACTAATTGTCAGATTTTCGGGTTTCTAATGAGCCATAACGACTATCCAAAATCGACCAATATGGTCCACGGACCAATTGCGGCAAGCAGAGCTTAACCTGATCAATATGCCAGTGCAACTGTTGTTACATAACCATAAGCCCATAGAGCAGCCCGTGTACTAGATGCTTTTGTAGACAACATATTACCATGAACTGTCGAAGCATCCTAGACCTCTATAAACATATTCGGAGTTCCAACGTCATTAACCTCAGTTTTAGGTTTATCGTCGCATTGTGTTGTAAGCATGTGTACGTAATTTATCAGAAAGAGCCCAATCTTCTTTACGAGCGATGAAGACTGAATATTTGATTACTGTGAATTCTTTACGTGGTTTGTGTAATTCTGAGTTCATCCATTAGTCAGTGTAAACATGACATTCTGAGTCAATCAAATCAGTGGTTTTGCGGTCCATTGACTTGAAATAGGTTATTACGAGCGACTTTTCTAAAAAGTAAGAAGTTATATTGAAAATATTTCTGATTCAAGCCTTAAAATATAATGGCACAAGATAGCGTTTACCAGAAGAGGTCATCGTAATAAGGGGTGTGCCAGAATATAGCAATTATTTCTAAATATGATACGATAGCCATACCTCGTAATATCATCTCTGTCATCGAAAGTCAATGAAACCGATGTGACACCCTTATAAAGTAACAGACACCAGCCAGAGTTCCACCTATACGATCTTTTTGGTGATTTCAGTACCTAACTTCGTCACAAAACCAGGGGTGCCACCTCGTTTTCTCACTCACTCTTGGTGGTAGGCCATAACATCGGCTGCCGGCAGAAGTTACCACCCACCAGACAAATTCTTGACGCCAAGCGATTCGTCTTGTTCCGGCATGATGTCTGGTGAAGCCGTACGGAGGACGGGTCGTCTGAGCAGTTGTGTTGCGATGTGTGCCGGGTACGATGCGCCAAATGTTGTTGTGTCGGGAGTTTCAACTGCCGTCTACTTTCCTATGCACCCGGTTTTTCAGTGAATGGGCTTATTAAACTAAAATAACTAAAAAAAAAACTTTCTGTGCCGTCACATACACATTTTTTTTTGCGACAATTCCCAAACATGCAAACTTGACTAGTTTTAACTCCTTGTTAACCTTATCACACTCAATAGGAATTGCTTCTTGTCATGTTTGGAGACCTTCGTATTATTGATTTGTACGTGTTAATAGCGCAATTGTTATTATTAAAAGTCCTTTATATTAGTCATCGACACTTTATGCCTAATCATTAACATAAAGTCTTCAAAACAAACCGTACGTATTGACTTTACATTCACGTACACCTACATTTGCTGAATATTAAAAAATATCAGCGATCGTAATTAAATATGTGGGCATATTTTTAAATAACTTGATGTGTTTATATCTTTTTGTAGTGATAAAGTTCTTTGTCAAAAAGGTTTATTTGTATTCTCAGAATTATTTCGCCATAAAAAAGCCGCTAAATATTCTTGTCACTTACGCTATTCAAAAGTGAAATTAATAACTTACAGGCGTTCAGGGCATTAATTTCTGCATTCAAAAGTCCGAACTGTCATAAATTATGACGAATAATGCCTACATTCAAGCAGTAAACCAACTAAAATTCTAACTAATAGACACAAGGATCAAAATGTACCTGCAGAATTAAAAGGGATCTAAGTATTTAGCATTCAAACCGTAGTTTAATTACACATTCATATGCAAATGAGTCGGGAATGCCGTAAAGATTCGTCCATACATAATCCATACACATTCACTGGTACTCATTCATGCGTGCTTCTGAACATGTTCGCACTGTAATTAGCTATCCTTTCTATACAACTTTTTATAGCGAGGGACCAATATGGAAATATCTGTATGGTCGTTGGGAAATATAAATCATTAATCGGTATAGCTTACTTTTGGTACAACTTTATTTGTTTATTAAGTTTCCTGTTCGTTGTTCAAGACAAAAATATGAATGAAGTCCTATCGATCGTTGAATTTTATACGTACAAAAAAGCTTAATGTAGGGACGGTTTAAAAAAATAAAGATACAAAAACGCACTTTTTAACTCTATGGAAATATTTATATGCGCCTAATTTCCGCTCTGTAATTTAATACCCAGCATAATTGTTACGATTACATTTTATACCAAAAAAAAAAAAACAAATTTTATGCATCGATGGCGCTATAAATGTAGGCGATTGGTTTTTCGTTGTCATGTAGGTACGATACGAGTCAAAGATCCAAATGCTATGCTTTGAGCAATAAAATAAATCTTGTCTTAAGAGGTATACCCGATCTGGGTCCCTAAACAAGCCTCGAGCCTTCGTTACGGGCTTAATTAAAAAACAAAATCAATTTTATTAATTGGAAGTGTTAAAAACGGGCGGAAGAGGCGTTCGAGGACCGTATCTTGCTCGTATCTCTTCTTTAATCCGACAGAGAATGTGTTATTTTTACTCTCCTCAGTGGATTTCGAATAAATTTTATCGCTCGGGACTAATTTGGTTACAAATTTATTTTGTTGTGGGATCGTTAACAAGGGGAATACATCCACATGGTTATCTGGACTGCACTCTTTAGTACCCAGGCATCGCCGTTATACCAATATATCGACACTTGAAACTTGATAAAATGAAGACGACACTTCACTTAGGATTAAATAATATGGTTTTTTTAAGAGCATATGCTGTGACAAATAAAATTTTTATTGTTAAGATACGATACAATTACTTTGGAGTTTTTAAAATTATATAAAAGGGACGAAATTGATACCCAATTGTTTATATTGTCGTTTTTAATAACTGTGTCACGGTTCCAGGCTTGTGCTGCAATAAAAAAGAAATTTTCACATTGAAAATTTACTTATTTGGGAAACTTTGAAATGGTTTTGGAAATTAAAACGTTAAAGGAAAGATGAAACATCGTTATGAATTTATTGCAATACTTTTATTCTGGGCAGCTGCTAAACGAGCCCTTTTTTAAATAAACCTAATTTAGCGGATTAAAGTTACATTTTTGTATGCATTTAGTGTTCATATAAATATGCATTTAGGGGCACACAAACTGTCGTTGTACCCGACGGTTGACCAAAACGACATTTTGAATGGGACTTTTTCGTTCAATCGTTATTAACTTTTATATTTCGTATTCTGCCTTAACCTCGGTGATCCGAACAGGACATTTAAATGTCATGATTTTGAATCAGTCTTACATTACAAAAAAATTAACCCTATATTAATAATGTTCGGAACAATACAACCGAACAGCTCAGCACTTTTGCTTTCGTGCATTCCTATAAAACTAATACAATTAATTATCAAAGTAAGTGCGTATTCGGCCGTCGATCGCGTAACCCAAACCATTCCAAAACCATACAAACCATATTTTAGATTAAACCAACATAGCTTTCTCACTTAGAACCATTATTTTGTCTAAACTATAAAATCATAACCGAACTTAAAGTCGTATCATTTAAACCGAACTAATACCAAGCCATAACCATCAACTAAACCAAAACCATCATTCAATCTAGAAAGTTGGTATCGCGCAGAATCCATACTTTCTACAAATAAAACAACTAAGTGAGCCGTGCGAAGCATTCGCACATTCAATCATAAATTTTCGAAAAACCACTGAAATGTCAGTAATTTGTATATTTTTCCGGTGTACCTAACCAAAAAATCTTTAACATTATGCCTCATTTATGTATGTTGGAAAAGTATCAAGGAAGTTATGACGAACCGACAACTAAAAAGAGAAAAATAATATACGTATAGGTATGATTGATCCAATCATTTCCTGGAAAGAAAATGTTAAATACTCCTAATTGAAATGTAATATTATAATCAGTTGTTGTTATCAGTAGTTGATAATCTGATAAGGAAAACGATTGATGTGCTGTCGTCTGTATAGGTACATTTTTCGTCGCCATGGTTTTAATTACGTCTAAACTGTCTATGAACTATCTCATTTTTTTTCATTGCTCACTAAGAATTTACCTGTATCGTGGGTGCGTTTAGAAACATATAACTCATTACACAAACAGCCAGACCCGGAACAACTACTTGTAGGGCGTACAAATTTTTGTTCCAGGCCATAGCTTAACCTCTGCGCTGACCGACCAGTCAGCAGCTAGAATCATCATCATCATCTAAGCGTTAATCCCAGTCGCATCCGAAGCTTTTTCAGCTTTGGAGTCTGGTGTCCGCTTTACCGGTCTAACTGCTGATTTTGGCTAAACTTCGATATTTTCCATTAAGCAACTGCCGTTTGACCTTCACAACCCGAAGGCGATATAGAAGCATTGCAGCTAGACCAATTGTTGGACTTTTGAGGGCTCCAACCACCCGTAACGACTGCCATTAGATGTTCGTATGGCAATCGAGACCAACGCCTTAACGTGCTTTCTGAGGCACGACCAGACCAGTGCAAATATTCATATTCATGCATACAAATATTTGCACTCCACGGGGATCGAACCTGCGCCTCCTTGCGCAGCGGCTGCGCTTACTACCGCTACGCCACGGAGGCTGTCAAAGTCTGCAGCTAGAAGACTAAACCTACGATTTATCTTGTATCCATTTCATAGTGAAATGGTAGGAAAACGATGGATGGAATTTAAATTTACTTTAATTTTTGAATAAGGAAATTGGCACGAATTTCTTCGAATTTTTATTTCTAGGATGCGATGGCTGCGTCACACTATTCTCCTTTACCGATTTAAATCCACAGAAAATTTACACAAACACACACAAAACTTGCAAATTCAAATATCTTTATTCAAATCATTCACAACCGCATTGTTTTGTACAAAATAAATGTCGTGAAGGCGATGGCACGCGCATTAACTCCTCATTGCATTCCTGAGACTCGGTCTATAATGTCTATGGATTCCTAAATATGTGCCCGCTAAAATTAATAGCTATCCGTATATTGACTACAAAATATCAGTCGCTTTCAATAGATTGTTTTCTATCTTCTATACATATACAGTTCTCGTGTCACAATGGCAGTTACCATACTCCTTCGAAACGAATAAAAACTTCCGATTTTATGATATTTAACATTTTTTTTAATATAAATTGTCAGAAATATTATAAACTAGCGACCCGCCCTGGCTTCGCAGGGGTGCAATGTTGATACTAAATACACTACAGAAAAACTGTGAACGTTGTATAAAAGACATAGCGGCCCGCTGCTTACGCCCCACCCCGGCCGGTCGGTGCCGTCGTAAACGTGAGGCCCCGCAATTTTTAAATCTGTAATATCTTCGAAAATATTTATTTAAATCATATGCTGTAAAGGGCAATTTAGATCTATATTAAACCAACAAAATATTTAAGGTATTAAATTGGATAAGGGTTAATGCTATATTGGTTTAAATCGCTTCGAAAATTAGCCGGTATTTGTCGTAAAAAGTAAATGACAAAAAAATGTTATTGTGAGATATTCATAAGAGATAGACATATACCATCGCGGACTTTTTTGTGGACCTTTTCAATGTGTACAATAATAAATAATAATAATAAATCGTTTATTTGCATTAAACATGGTATACAAAGGTGTTGAATAAAAATACAGTAGGTATGTACAAGCATGTTTAGCTAAGATGAACATAGCACGCAAAATTTTTAAGGTAAACTAAACTTTTATGATCCATAAATTCTTTTAAACTATAAAAATTATATTCATTTAACCATTTATAGAATGCAGTCTTCAATAATCTTATATTTAATACTTTGAAATGACTTGGCATCTTGTTATATATCCGCACACATGTGGCAAGACAATTTTTATTGTATTTGGTCAGTCTTGGTAGATCACTCTGTACTAATCTAAAAGGATCTCGTCTGATCCGTGGACATATTTCACTTGCAGTTTTAAACAGCTTTATGTGCTTAACTACGAATATTTAGTACATTCTTTTGATAAATCTCATAGGGTTCAGCCAGCGTTTCACTGCAAACGCGGAAAAAATGTGATTATTTACGACATCAAGGAAGAAACCTCAAAAATAATAGTACTTCGTCACAATGTAATTTATGTTATTATACATTTAAACCTTTTTCTTTAATCTATCTATTAAAAAAAGTCGGATCAAAATCCGTTGCGTAGTATTAAAGATTTAATCATACAAAGGGACATAGGGAAAGAAAAAGAGACTTTGTTTAATAATATGTGTGTAGTGATAAACATTAAATTAGTTTTTTATTTATTTATGAAATAATAATAAGAAAACATAGGTTTTCCTTGAACATCATTTATTTTAGTAGCTGTTTACGGAAATTAGAGGGAATTTCGATACTTGTGTGTTGTTCTTATGGGGTTTCAGTGGGTTAGAAGTTAATGAAGATGAAGTTGATACTCAATTTGCAATAACTATGTAGTTCTAATAATCACTATTAACACCGATTCCTTTGCTTCAAAACTAAACTCAATTAACGTTTATTCTGCTGCTTCTAAGTACATATATCAACCCATTTAGGATCTGTGCAACATGATATTTTTTCCGTACCTACTTTTCTATTTTTAGTAGTACTTATTTTATAATTATTATCAAAAATCCTTTGGTTTTTGCTCATAGGAAGCCCATTTTTCTGGGGAAATGTGAATAAAGTTACGAACTAGCCATGATAATTGAGCACATACGTTTTTATGTACTCCGCTGTTCATAAACGTTACATTTATGGAAAAATTAAACTCTTAACTCGAAGACTTAATTCCAAGAAACAGCCCATTTACTTTATGACGTACATTAAGATAAAAACTAGATTCCTAATTCCCATTTTTATCCAAAAAACAAAAATAATTTAATATTAAAACTTTCCAGGTATTAAGATGGCAATCACCCAAATGGAACCTGAAGACCGGCATGGACCATGTCGTTAGTAAAGATAACAAAATGGTAATTTTTCTACATAACTACAAACAGGTTCTGAAATAAGACCGATGTAGACCAAATCTATTGTAAAGGGAACAATAGTGTGGACACGTCGTAAAATGAAACAATGCGAAGATAGGTTGTAGATTCTCTAGATGTGGCATCTATTTTACCTGAAGTTGATGATTTAATTCCCCCATCTCCGTTCCACCAGTGGACGACCCGTCGTACGGCTGGTTTCCACCCTTACGTTGTTAACACCACTACGATCCGGACGAAGCGTTTCGCCTCCTCCTTTATACCGCGTACATCGAGGGACTGGAACAATTTGCCAGCGGCGGTGTTTCCGTCGGACTACAATTTGAGTGTCTTCAAGGCTAGAGTGAATAGGCTCTTAATAAACTAGTTCGCTTTACCATCAACGATTGCGTCACTGCTTACCATCAGGCAGGATTGCGCTCAAGCGCTGGTTTATAATAGGTAAAAAGAAAAAAAAAAGTTTTATTTTGAGCGCACTTAAAGTTTCGAAACAACGCGTCATACTGACGTCACGAAAAATCTGCATCTCGCAAGCAGAGTTTACTGTGCAACTAGCACGCATACAAGTCCACGACATCAACCGGTAGGCAAAGTGTCTGCCAGACAACCAGTCTGGTCGGAGGATCCTCCCTTTTCTATGGAGAATGAGTGAGTTTGACACGCTGCTCCTCATACCTCCTTAATGGTATCGTCATAATGGGCTGTGCAACGAAGCTCCCAACGAATTGGCCCGTAGCGCAAAGAAGACTCATTGGTCACAAAGATAAATATAGACAGGGGGGATTATAGCCAAATTAACATGGTTTTAATGTGACTTGTTTGATCAAAACTATATACTGTAACTCTTGAAAACCTAGGTATTTAGGTACGCGCATCATTGACATATTCAGCAGAACTATATCTCTTATAAAAGATACTAGGAATGTCGTTAATACATATATGAACGATAACTAACAAGCAGAATCCATACTAATATTATAAATGCGAAAGTAACTCTGTCTGTATGTCTGTTACGCTTTCCCGCTTAAACCTCTCAACCGATTTTGATGAAATTTGGCACAGAGAATTTTTAGACCTTGAGAAAGGTCACAGGCTATCTTTTATTGAAAAATTTGATAATCCCGAGGGAAATCTAAAAAGCGCGATATCACCGATTCCACGCGGGCGAAGCCGCGGGCGGAAAGCTAGTAGCATATATTGCACAAAACCAAATGATATTTTTAGTCAAGTAAATAATATATTTAGTCTGAAAGAATGTTTTGTCTTTGTGAACTGAGGAGTCAGTTTTCTCAAGTACTTCTACTATCTCTTTCAGTGGTATTGCTTTAGGTCTTCGTGTGGTACAATAAACAGATGACGCGGTATCGGAGTGTGGGCCGCCGGTGAACACGCTGCGGCCGCACCGCCTAACTCTTTGCTCTGCTACATCTCTACAGGGACATATTTGGAGCAATATGTAGATTCCTATAATCATCGTAAAGCTAAGAAGTCCTTCCTGTGAAATCCTCAGATTAGTCCTCCTTTTTGTGCCTCTATGGCGAGAACATAACAAACTCCTCGAGAACTTTCTGGAACCATTTAGAACATTCTAAACTACCACGAAACATTCTATACGATTTCTGGTGCGGCTAATAAATTACAAACATCTGTATATACGTAGTTACTTTGTCTCTTTTTTTTCTCAGAGTTTGTCCCAACTTAATGACTATAGCAAACTGGTTGGTTTTTCAGGAGGTTCCTGTTCCGGATTAGGCGGGAAGAAACTGAGGGTTGGGGTTACCACTCTGGCGATCGCCCCGAGGAGACGGTGGAGCATACGCCCTAGTTCTGCCTGGCTCAGGCGGAGCACCGCCGTGTCCTCGTGGCGACAAGCGGCAGCGGTCAGATCAGCCCTCTGTTCACCCGAAGAGTCGATTAGTCGCTTCGCGATTTTTCGAAAAACCAGGTGGGCGAATAATAATAACAATCTATTACCCTCCCAAGTCCGTCCCTCGCTGAGCGAAGTGCAAAACACTGTCGACGCAGGGGCAGCGTGAAATACTGCGCGGGGGCACCCGCCTTGTGGGCCGATGCATCCAACTATTGTGCAACCACAAATATTTGTCTGATAGGTTTATACTTGAAGAAAATTGTCTTATACGCATTTATCGGAAGTGTTGGGTGATAGATAAGTTGTTTATAGAAATGGAAATGGTGTATGAAGGGAAGTTATTATAAGGATAATGTTTGTGAGACGACTGATTTATTGTAGGATTGGATTAGATTAGGAAATCCTTTGTTTTGGGAACAAGCTTTTGTAGAAATCTTTGACGGAATTCATCTCTATTACCATTTTCCTGCCCCTCTTAGTGCCTAATATATTCGAAATCGGTAGAACGTGTCTTCTTAGTTTTTCTTTAATATTTCTCTCTTAGATGTCTCGGCAGTCTTTCTAACCATAACGTCAATAAATATAATAACTAATAATAAATATAATATACATAACGTCATTAAATGATAATTAGGCTCTTAATAAACTAGCGCGCTTTACCATCAACGATTGCGTCACTGCTTACCATCAGGCGGGATTGCGGTCAAGCATTAGTTCATAATTTATAATAATAATATTTATAAAAGTCTTTTTTTTTGGTCTTCCACTACCACACTTTCTAATTCAAAATATTTTACGGAATCAATAAAGTGAAATGAAGTTCAGTTGACTTCTTCGTTATTTCTTTAATAGCAAAAACTACCAGACTTTAATGGAACCTTATTTTATACAATATGTAAAGAAAACCCTGTCCGATCCGTGAAGGTATTGTTAGGTATCGATAACTGATTCTAATAATGCCCATAAAGACAGGCAAAACTTAAAAAAAAACCCCTAAAAAATAAATATTATTTCGCAAAAAGAGGTAACTTAATACATGTGCTGTAAGCAACCCTTTCCGCGGGCGGCGGGGAGCAGGGCACGCGGCACCTGTGACGTGGTCGCGTCGCTATTCGCTTATAATAATATCGGTGTTGTCACTTTTTTAAAAATTACCACATTTCCGGGAAATTGGAATTAATTCCCGGGAAAAAAGGATTATTTCAAAATTCATTAGTATTGTTACTATGATGATTATGTAAAATTTTATATTATATTTGGTCAAGTGTTTACCTAACCTTTATTATCCTTACGGGTCGGACAGGGTTTTCTTTACATATTGTATAACATTTAAAAAAAAAAACACGTCTAATTAATGA
The DNA here is from genome assembly GCA_017933935.1 of Sesamia nonagrioides. Taxonomy (NCBI): domain Eukaryota; kingdom Metazoa; phylum Arthropoda; class Insecta; order Lepidoptera; family Noctuidae; genus Sesamia; species Sesamia nonagrioides. The sequence continues at coordinate 141,163 of JADWQK010002117.1, forward strand.
TACACGAAAAATGATTGGCTTCAAGAGGTAACATAAAAAAAGTAATTACAAAAACAAACCACTGCACTCAAAACTGAACTGGAATCTAATAAAATAAAGAAGCCTATAAAACAATAATTATCTAATCTACGTACATCATAAATCGTTTGCCAGTTTCATACGTTAGCCTGATGTATAAATTAACAGGCGTGTTAAATCAACTTCGAATCATTATGATGTTGATCACGAGATGCTTGCGTTCAAGACCAGAGAATAAATCTGTACAGAAAGCCAGCTATATACAGCGATCCAAAACAAACGCACACAACTCGCCTAAAAATATCTACATACAGAGATATCAATATATCGCAAAGAAATGACTGTCTTTCTTTCTTTCTTTTTTGGCTTCGCACGATTTGTGCATTTAGCCAATGTCACGTAATGAATTATTCATGTCGAAAAAGACGGCCGCGTGAACCGTCTTACGAGGGAGGTTTGAGGCAAAGTCATGATGTGGCGATTGTGCTGCGACATTTCACTGTTCTTTATGAATTATTTACTGAATGCACTTTTTACTACATAAATCACGCACTTTTAGTAAACAATACTATAAATAATTATAAAAGTCCAATAAAAAATAAGCGTGACAATCGGCGTGACTTTCCCGCTAAAACTCCGAAATGACAGTCGCGAATTCGCTCACAGTCACTGTATGTGAAAGGTGTTTATGTGTGCGTGCGCTTTCGCTCCTTGTTTAGAACCGAACTTCTGTGTTTATGCATTCTGTGACGATACTTTGAGTCTTCGGACCGAAGGTTTTCGATCTTGTGACGTCATATGGACAGGTTTTTATCTATGAATTCGTTTGACCCGGGGTCTCCCGCCCACGACGCTCGCTTATAGTGTTTAATATGATTACACGGTGTATAGGTGGGAATGTACCCTTGTTGGTATAGTTCTGAATTAAGTTATGAGTGTCAAAAGAACACCTTCAGCTGTTTCAGCTGTTGTTTGTTGGATTGGAAGTGGTGATTAGCGTGGAGAAGCAAATGTATGGAAAAACAAGATGATTTCACAAAGGTTTTACAAATAAATTTTATGCTGACATCGCTCAGCAAATCTGTAATTTTCCATGGATGCTGTTTATTTATTTTTAATCACTATAAACTAGTGCTTGACCGCAATCCCACTTGATGGTAAGCAGAGATGCAATCGTTGATGGTAAAGCGCGCTAGCTTATTTAGCCTATGAAGTGCTGACTCTCAGCCTAAATTGAATAAATGACTTTTGATTTTGATTCACTCAATAAAACCGAGTAAATAGGAAAGAAGACGGCAGTTGAGCAAGGTGATACAATGTTAAACCCAACAACTCAACCAATCATGTTGCCCCAGAGGGGGATTGATCTGGAGACCCTCCACGACCAAACACCCGACACTACGACGTTTGGCGCATCGTACCCGGCACACATCTCAATACAACTGCTCAGAGCTGTCCTCCGTAAGGCGCACGTTTACCCCACCTTGTCCTTTTTTATTTAGTTTTCTTTTCGTCTATCCTAAACGTCAGTGAAGAAACTATAGCTAGAATTAAAGGGCAACTAAAGGTGAAACAGGATTAAGATACGCTAATGGAAATCATAAGAGGCCAATTACTCCATAATAGAGAGAGATTTGTAACAACCTTGGTATGTCTTTACTGATATCAATAAAGAATATCAGCCACACACATTATAAAGTAATCAAGAAGAAGTAAAGGTAGACCTAGGTACATTAATGTATAGAAAACGTATAATCATCACCAATTTCAGAACAATAAAATTATCATTTGGTTAACATTTCGACAATCGATGAATGCTTTCACATTCTAAGCAGTTTCTCGAAATTATGAACAAACATATCGAGATGTAATGAGATATAATCGGAATGGGGATGTGTGTATGCTTAGTGAGTAGTGTTCTTGCTAGTGTTTTAACCAGCGCGCAGCGTCAGACTGCTTAAGGTGGAGGCTGAAGCGAAATGCCTTGCATTAAAAATTATTATATTCCACTATCATAATTAAGAGCAATGTTTCAATTGTAAGATTAATATATAGACAATAGGATAGACAAATAGGACAGTTTGACACAATTATTGCTGCACAAAAGTTGTGAAGACGCAATATTTATCTATCTATAGGTACTAATATATAAAGCTGAAGAGTTTGTTCGTTTGTTTGAACGCGTTAATCTCAGGAACTACTGGTCCGATTTGAAAAAATCTTTTTGCGTCGGATAGTCCATTAATCCAGGAAGGCTTTAAGCTATATAACATTACGCTGCAACTAATAGGAGCGGAGCATAACTAACTCCACGCGAACGAAGACGCTGGCGGCCGCTAGTATATTATAAAGCTGAAGAGTTTGTTTATTTGAACGCGCTAATCTCAAGAACTACTGGTCCGATTCGAAAAAGTCTTTTTGCGTTAGATAGGCCATTAATCCACGAAGGCTTTAAGTTATATAACTTCACGCTGCGACTAATAGGAGCGGAGCAAACCTAACTCCACGCGAACGAAGTCGCTGGCGGCCGCTAGTTTCTAATATTAAATTTTTTCGTGACACTGCCAAGAAGTGGTTTATCGACTCTTCATGTGACACTAGTCAGCTATTTTTATAAATTTGTCATTCCAACACGATTCAGTTGTCATTGTGCTTAAAAGTTCTTCATCTGCTAAATTCATAATGATGTCTCAGTCGTCTCGTAATGGAACGGTGATAGAATGTTGTTGCCGTATTGCCATTATTATAAAACACAATCTGAACATTTATTAATATGCAGTGAAGTGCCAGTGATTGACTATTGGAAAGTCATAATAACGCAATTTTGTTAGAGGATTACGAAGCTTGTCAAAATCGATTATTCTGATACTACAATAGTGTCACAATGGTAGATCGGTAGCAGACTAGGGACCCAGAAGGCTGGCCTATTTTTTGGCCAAATGATCAGCTTTGCCATATAACTTGCCAATGCTACCAGCCTTTTAGGCACTGTTCCTGTTAACAACGATGCGGAAAAATGTTTGATGCCATTTAAGTAATTGTTTCCTTTATATGTACTTGTAGGGGAATACCGTAGAAACGATGGATGGAATGTATAAATGATAGTATGGTTATAAAGCGGATGGTTACTGAGAATACTTCTAATAGAAAGAAAGTATGGAAGGCAAATACATGTTGCGCTGATCTCCAATAAATCGGCATAAATGTACTTGTACAATTTACAGACAACACCACATCAAAATAATACAATCTGTCCAATTTTTTTATTATATTTTCAACTTTATTGGTAAAGTATCAAAGCTTAGGGAATATTTCACAGTTTTGGGTAGCTTGACCTGCTGTCGTCCATACATTTTAAGACTTAGTTTTTAGATTAGGTATGTAAATATTTTCATAAGGTAAAAGTTATCTGACTATTTTAAAAACAGTTTTTATTAATGTTGTTTTAACTGTTTAAATCTTATTAATGTCTCTGTCTTATATTATTAGTCGAGTCGCTGATCACTGGCTAAAAGGAACAGCTTTCACACAAATGAGCGAGCAAGTCAATCAATTAAAAACCGATCAACCCATTGATTGTAGATCTATGCCAGCATGATAACATAGCTCTCATACCAAAACAATATGCTTAAATACAACACAATACATTCAATGAATAGAAAATGTATTATTCTTTTTTTAAATCTTGGTCTTCGGCAAAATATTGCAGAACCCGAAAGTTTTGCCGAAAGTGCTGCACTAAGCACTATTCGTCATATGTGCCACATTTGGACGATGTGACCCGGGGTCGGGCTCTCGCACGCCGTATCATAATTACCAGTGAAATAACCTGATTGTGATCACGACACGCACACACACACGCTTTTGTGTTTGTTAAGGTAGTGATGCCCAAAGTTCTAGTCAGGTGATCTTGGGGTTATTTGCTGTTTGAACATTAAATTATGATCAAAACGTTAAATTGCAAGGTAGGAAAATGTATACGTAGTTATAACTAGAAACCAAATATTAGCTGGCAACAGTGATCTTAGACAAACAGCCAGACAATCACTAAAGATTTTTAATGTTTGACATGCCTGCTGAAGATAATTTAATCAATGCAAGTGTATAAATATATTTTTTATCGTCCTTAGTAACAGTTTAATTGCTGTTTTGAAAGACTTAGTTTATAGTTTTAAAGTCAAAATTCATTGCATAAAATTTTATATAAATAAATATATAACTGGACACTGCCCCCTAAGATACAGGTCTAGCCTAGTTTAGGGGATAGGGATAAACCTATTGTACCTACCTATTTGTAATGCAGTTTTAATGTACACGAAAAGTGAAAAATGTATTTTTGTCCCAATAAATATTATTATTATTTTATTACTTGTTTTTTTATCATTATAAACTAGTGCTTGACCGCAACCGCGCCTGATGGTAAGCAGAGATGTAATCGTTGATGGTAAAGCGCACTAGTTTATTAAGCCTATTCACTAAAAAAAAACTGAGTGAATAGGAGGGAAAACGGCAGTTGAGCGAGGTGATGCAATGTTAAACCAAATAACACGACCAACGATGCTGAGCCAGAGGAAGATTGATCTGGAGACCCTCCACGAACAAACTCCCGACATAACTAACTACATTTGGCGCATCGTACCCGGCACACATCGCAACAAAACTGCTCAGACCTCCGTACGGCTTCACCAGACATCAACATCACATCAGATTTGATAACTGCAACTCTGTAAAAGGTCTTACAAAAAAATCTTCTAAAAAAAAGTAATTAGCCAAAAACTTTGAGCAACACACTCACATTATACGCCAAAGTACGTACAAGTTGTATTGGTATGGCACCCCGACGTCTCACATACCTCGACTATTTTGTCTAACCGACTGTTAAATAGCCGACTCGGGCCGTCGATACATCAATCACACAAACAAACACATATCATTTGAGAATCATTCCTTTTTTTCACTTCAATTAGATCTTTTGTGGCTCAAGCACAAAAACGAACACACGTTTAGATATGGAATTAAATGCGTCGTTGGACTTTTAAAGTTTGGGATCCATTGTTGTGACTATTGTCGTATTGTTAAATGATAGTTTGAGATTTTTTGTGTTCGATTTTAGTGGTTTGAATATTGATTGCAACTTTTTTTGCAACATTTTCGAAATTAGAATTAGGTAGGTTATTTAAATTCCATTATCATTTGATAGGTATTTTTTGACGCAACTAAACCAGAACAATTAAAAGTCACAAAGAAGAGAAAGAAAACAAAGTATAAGATAGGACGTTATGGTATACATGGTATGGTAATGCCAACTAAGGCAACAACATCAGCCGCCGGCATAAGTTACCACCCACCAAACAAAATCTTGCCGCCAAGCGGTTCGTCGTGTTCCGGCATGATGTCTGGTGAAGCCGTACGGAGGACGGGTCTGGTCAGTTGTGTTGCGATGTGTACCGGATACGATGTGCCTAATGTTGTTGTGTCGGGAGATTGGTCGTGGAGGGTCTCCAGATCATTCTCTGGCGCAGCATCGTTGGTCGTGTTGTTGGGTTAAACATTACATCACCTCGCTCAACTGCCGTCTTCCTTCCTATTCACTCAGTTTTTTTGAGTGAATAGGCTTAATAAGCTAGTGCGTTTTACCATCAACGATTGCATCACTGCTTAGCATCAGCCGGGATTGCAGTCAAGCACTAGTTTATAACTAATAATAATAATAAAAAAAAAAAAAAACTAAACTCGGTGGTCGTTGTAAGATGACCTCGGTGTGCTGAAAGGTGAAAATGATGATGTAGAAGACATTTTTTTTATAATCCTTATCTAGCGCTTAAACGCCATCCCGCCTGATGGTTGGCAGTGATGCAACTATTGATGTTATAAGAATATTAAGATAATTATAAAAATGATAAAGGTGTAAAGTTTAGAAGTTAGTAGTTTCTAAAATTTACAAGACCGCAGGCATAAAGCCTACCATAGCTGATTAAAATGAAAATGATGTATAAATAAATTAAATTTGTAACAAACATATTACAAGAGCCTGCTGCCACAAAATGAGTATCATTCAGATTAAGCCTCCGATGCATATGATTCCCAAATCGCCTCAGTCAAACGTCGATCAACTTAATTGATCATTCAACGTGGATTGCGCTAAACGGGAAATATTTAAAAATCAGACACTTAATCAATTTACTGAGATCGCAGCCACCACTCAATCATTTGAGTTTTTACCTAAGATTAAAGATGTCACAGAAGCGCTATAACAATTTTATTAGAGTAAAATGCCTACGTACCTTTCACACCCAAATTCAAATGATATGATAATTAAACCACAAGGACACATATCTGCAGTCTTCTTGGAAAATTCATCAAATGAAATCAATAAAAATGAAGGTTTTTTAAATATTTATTTATGTTTCTTTCGTGTGTGGTCGGAGGTAATTTTATTCAAGTTCATAAATTAAGATAAGGGCTGTCAATATAAAATGTCCATTAGTAAAAGACGTTTAACAAATCTATTAGATTATAACTTATATATAGCTGTAATTAATAAATAACTTTACTTTATTGAACCGTTCATATTCACGTTCGTATTGTTCAAATCACAGAGGCTAGACTGAGATGGTATGGTCATGTAAAGCGAAGGCCGGACGACCATGTCGTGAAGAAGTGCCTTTCCATGGCTACAAAAATGAGAGGGAGGGGAAGGCCCCCAACTACATGGATGACGAATATCCACAAGGATATGAAGCAGTTGGGGCTTTCAGATGACGACGTATATCAGCGGAATAAGTGGCGCCTCAGAACCAGGAAAGCCGACCCCGCGTAACGGGAAAAGGCGAGGCGAAAGAGAGAGAGAGAGATTGAACCGTTCATATTAACAACGATAACTACCAATTGGTGCCGATTCCCTTTTTCACAAATTAAATTAAATTTAAGTGCATCTTTTTCTCTCTACTTTATTAAGAAAAGGACAGAAGATAAAATGTCAGTTTAAACTTGTCAAATTAGTGCACCTTTGACATAAACTGGCGTATTTTTAGTCGCCATGTTTATAATCGAGTCCAAACTGTCTATCTGTTTCTTCTTCTTCAGCCTATAGATGTCCACTGCTGGACAAAGGCCCCCCCAAGGCTTTCCACGCCGACCGGTCTTGTGCTGGCCGCATCCATCGGCTTTCCGCGACCTTCACCAGGTCATCGGTCCACCTTGTTGGGGGCCTCCCTACGCTGCGTCTTCCAGTACGTGGCCGCCATTCCAGAACTTTATTGCCCCATCGACCATCGGTTCTACGAGCAATGTGCCCTGCCCACTGCCACTTAAGTTTAGCGACTCGCAGAGCTATGTCGGTGCCTTGATTTTTCTGCGGATCTCCTCATTTCAGATTCGATCACGCAGAGAAACTCCGAGCATAGCTCTTTCCATGTGTTTTTGTATGACTCTGAGCCTTCGTATGAGGCCTATTGTGAGCGTTTCAGTTCCGTAAGTCATCACTGGCAACACACACTGGTCAAAGACTTTAGTCTTGAGACACTGTGGTATCTTGGACGACGAGGAGATATAGTGAAAAGATATCATCATCATCATCAGCCTTTACTCGTCCACTGCTGGACATAGACCTCTTTCATGGCACGCCAACAAGCTCGATCCCGAGCAGTTCTTCACCACTACCAGCCACCTTTTTGATGTCGTCGCTCCATCTCGCTCAAGGGCGTCCCACGCTACGTTTGCAGAGACGCGGTCTCCACTCAAGGACTCGTTTACCCCAACGGTTGTCGGTCCTGCGGCATATGTGACCAGCCCATTGCCACTTCAGCTTGCTAATCCTCTCAGCTATGTCGGTAACGGTGAATAGATATATAAACTGTCTATGGAATATCTTAATTTGACAGGATTAAACTAAAATGTTATCTTCTATCCTTTTCTTAACGAAATGGAAAGAAAAGGATGCACTTAACTTAAAGTTAGTTTAGTGTATGAACAAGACAATCGGCGCCATTATTTGCCTTATTTTTACTAAATGAAATATTCCGTTGAACTTTGAACACGTTGAACACCACACATGCATACCTACACACCCGTACCACTTACACCCATACACGCACACATACACCTTACACACATCCACATTCATTTACATAACACACCTGCATTTAATAATTTAAGCAAGATTTTTATACAATTTAAAAGTAGTATTTACTCACAATACTTAACTGTTAAAATAGTAGTGTCAGCACAAGTACTATACAATATTATGTTATATACCTCTACCATAGGCATAGGGGAACGAGACTGCTTCTCCTTAACACAGGTTATTCTGTAACCTAGCTAGGGGAACAGTGCTTCACCCACTCGATTGTAGACTCATCATCATCATCATCCCAGCGTTAATCCCAGTCGCATCCGAAGCCTTTTCAGCTTTGGAGTCTGGGGTCCGCGCGCTTTACCAGTCCAACTGCTGATATGGCTAAACTTCGACATTTTTCCGTGAAGCGACTGCCGTCTGACCTCCACAACCCGAAGGCGACATCGAAGTATTGCAGTTAGACCAATTGTTGGACGTTTGAGGGCTCCAACAACCCGTAACGACTGCCACTAGATGTTCGTATGGCAACTGGGACCAACGGCTTAACGTGCTTTCCGAGGCACGACCAGACCAATGCAAATATTCATATTCATGCATACAAATATTTGCACTGTGCGGGGATCGAACCCGCGCCACCTTGCGCAGCGGCCGCGTCCGCTACCGCTACGCCACGGAGGCTGTCGCCACTCGATTGTAGACTATCTAACATATTTTGTAAGAAACTTTTTTTTTAACCATGTGTACCTACTACAGTCTGTCTCTTTGAGTAAATAAATTTATTATTATTATTATTAACTTTGAATTTTTTTCTTCATTCCGCCTACTATAGAATTCAGCCTGTGTTTCAATGTTTTCATCTAAATCAAAAATATTGTTACCAAGCGTCGTATCGTCCTGTCACCTAATCTTCCCACGTTCGCCTGACAATTCGTCAGCATTGTAAATTCGGTAAAGGGCAATCTTTAGACGATTGGGTGCGACCTTATCTGCCTTTATGGTACGATCTTAAAAAAGATTTATGATAACGCACGGTCAGGACGAGGCCCGCAAACACTTTAAAATAAATGACAAGGAGTCACTTCCAATTGTGATGGAAATGCTTTCTGCAGTAAAATTAAACTATAACCCTGTCGTTTAGAGAGATTTAAATGGCTTAAGGGCTTTTATTGGGTCTGCCTACGTTTAGTTTAGGTGGGTTGTGATCTCGGCTGGTTTAATGTGTCCCACCTGAGTCGCCTCTATAATGTTATGTTCATGTTCGTGATAAATGTTTGCTATCTTTTTCTGTTTACTCTTATTAGATTTTTAATGCTGAATTTAAATTCTGCATTAATTTGTTCTGTAATCGAATATTTGCTTGGGAAAAATTAGAGTCTGCATACATTAAGGTCTGGTTACATTGGTTTTAGATAATAATTTCAACTGCTAAGTGTTTTGCATACAGCGTCTTCAGCATTTTTGGTATAATACCTACTTTATTTATATGTCCTATTTGTTTTTGTGTTTATTTATGTGTCTTTATTTGTATGTCTTTATTTATGTGTCCTACTTTATTTTTATGTGTGTTTGTTTGTCCTTTATTTGCATGTTTGTGTTGTCATTTAATGCACTTTTTGGTTTATTAGCAACTAGCTTTCCGCCCGCGGTTTTGCCCGCGTGGAATTCGGTTATATCGCGCTTTTTAGATTTTCCTCGGGAATATAAAAATCTCAATAAAAGGTAGCCTATATTCTTTCTCAGGATCTAAAGATTATCTGTGCCAAATTTCATCAAAATCAGTTGAGAGGTTTAAGCGGGAAAGCGTAACAGACAGACAGGTAGAGTTACTTTCGCATTTATAATATTAGTATGGATAACAGAAAATTTTGGTATATTTTTTTTTTTATATCTCTACTGATTAAAGTCGTTTACTGGTTTGGTCTATTTCGTAATTTAGTTTGCCTTTTTGATTATCCATAGAACTATCTCCATTCATGCGGTTTAGACTAAAAACTACATAAGCTATTCCAGAAGAATATACTCTAGCATTAGAACCAACTTTTATCCATCACCAGCTCTCCTTACCCAATTAAAGTGCTCCATATCATCTCATACCACCTATTAGATTTTATGATAATAATCGAGTTGCATACGGTGCATACCCGTCCTATCTACCTTCAGAGATTATCTCCGTCCAGCCACACATAGCTATTGAAATTATTTTATCCGGTATTGAAAAGGCAAGGCTCTGGGTTATCATATGAAATAATAATAACATTACAATATTTTGTACATTAAGTGCATTCGGGGTGTGGCGTTTCGGATAAGTAAGAAGATGGCTTATACCTCGAGATACGGGGTTGTAGTGTTCGGAAATTATAGAGGCAACATCTTTCTATATTAGCTCGAGCGCTTGGGCTAAAATATTTTTACTGTGCTTTCGTTCTTGGGATGGTATAATTAATTATGTTAGTTATGGCGCGTAGAAATATTTTTACGTCGCAAAGCTCTTGTAGTCACCAGTAGGTACTTAATGCTATATACAATATGTAAAGAAAACCCTATCCGATCTGTGAAGGTATTGTTAGGTATCGATAACTGATTCTACTACCTAATGCCTACAAAGCCGGGCTAAACTTTAATAAAAAATCCCCCTAAAAAAAATAATATTATTTCGTAAAAAGAGGTAAATTAAAACATGTGTGGTAGGCCATACAGGCGCGGGCGGAGGGGAGCAGGGCACGCGGCACGCGGTCGCATCGCTATTCGCTCCGAATTATACCGTCAAATATAATGTTGTCGCTTTTTAAAATTACCAAATTTTGGGAAAGTTGGAATTAATTCCCGGGAAAAAAGATTATTTCAAAATTCGCTAGTATTGTTACTATGATGATTACGTAAAATTTCATATGTTATTTGGTCATGTGTTTACCTAACCTTTATTATCCTTACGGGTCGGACAGGGTTATCTTAACATATTGTATACATATATGCTATTTAAATAGCTTTCTATAAAAGTAGTTAAAATGCTTGCAGAAATCTTGAGTTGATTTTATGCCAAATTTAATATACTTATTTCTGATAATCTTAATAAATTCAGAATTACAGACGTCTTCATTTATTGCAAAGAGGGGTACTATAAAATCACTGATTATTTAGAAGACAATAAAGCTTGGGACTGAGCTGCTCGCTCTGCTAAGCATTGTGATTAAGCAATATGCGTAATTATGCTACAATTATTTTAAACACTGTTTTTTTTAAATCACGGAAATTATTATAAACAGTTTCATTTTCAATATCTGGACTTGAAAAAAGACTACGATCCCTGAGTTTGTTTCGGGTTTTCCTTCTCAGAGGTAGTCAGAAAAACCGGCTCCATCTAGTTTAAAAAAAGTGACGTATAAAAGTGATCAGTGATCCTACTTGCATAATAAACGATTTCATTTCATCAATCTGCATGAATTTACATGATAAATTTCAATGGACAAGGACGTCAAAAGATATGTACTTAAATATATTATGACTTGATTTAAGATCTTTTTGTCTGCCAAAGTTCTCTACCTTAGTTATAAAGGTCGTTGGACCTATACATACGACCTGCTGCTCCTAAGGTCGAGAGTTGCAGTCATAGAATCTTTCAAGGAACTCCAAAGCAAAACAAAATGTTTCCCAAAACGTTATGTCGCCTAAGCAAGTTATACCAAGCATATGACCATGTGTTTATTTATACCCTGCCATCTCCAGAGGACAATCCGTTTTTACAAACACTCAAACGTCACTTATTAAAATGTAGGCGTGAATTTTATTTTATTTTAGGATTTCTTAAGGTTGACACTAATTTAAACATATTTGAAAAATAATTACATCGACAACCTAGAATAACAAGAAATAAAAAACCAGTGTATTTATATATTTAGCTCTGTTTGTTGGCTTGGCACTTCAATTTTATTACTTTGATTATAAATTATTTTTTTTAAAATTATGAATTACATATTTACCTTTTAAATACACAAGTATGGAATTCCACACCAACCTTGTTCTTTTATATTTGCAATCATCAAATTTTTAGGTGCAATTTTATTGAATGGTGGCAACCCTATCATTTATTATGTGATACCGATTGACCAAATGTTATTTTTGGGCCAACTTTTAATTTTGAACAAACTAAAAGATGAAACACGCAGAACATAAGCACTTTTTAATGCTGCAGACAATTATTTGTATTTATACAAAACGTATTGGATTTCTGTTTATGCATTTGTGCCGTAATTCTGCAATTCTATTTCATTTTGTGAATGAAAAAGCTGGATTTTTTTCAATTTTATGCCTTAAAATTTGTTTTTTTTTTTTACGAAACAGTTAAAATGTTAATAAGAACATCAAATTCGAAATGGTCTCAACTCAGATAAGTTCATTACCGCTGTAAGGTGAGCCAATTAACCTTTTTAATGTTACGTTGTTTCACTAATGTGAAAAAAGCTAAGGTTATCTTTAAAAGAATTTACTAAGCGCCAATATGTCCCGGCCATAATAAACCTTTTTCACAATACAGATAAAACATTTTCGCTTAATAATTTATGGCAATTAAAACAGGCATTTACATAATTAGCACAAACAAAACTCGTGACTGAACGACGGATCGATAAAACATCGATTCAAACTAAGTAGAATCGAGTTCTCGATTTGAAATACTAATCACGTCGTTAGTTGACCTCTCATTGACACGGCCGCTCCTCGGTCTCATCTCGAAACAATTAAAACAATCGACTTCGATGGACCGATGAGATCCGCATTCCCCTCACTGAGGCATCGACCTCACACTGCGTAGGTTTTGAGAAAGTCTCTCTTAGTGTTTTATGATTATTTTAATAAGAAAGCAACTTGCAATGTAAGTGCGGTTATGTGTACGCACTTGTGAATCGATTGGCTTTACTGTACAATAAATGTTATGGGAATTGGCTGAGTAGGTAAATTGGAATCTTATTTGCAATTTTATTTATGGTCTTCCTTGTTGTTATACAAAGGTTCAAATCAGAAAAGTAAGAGGTTTACTAAAAGAAATGTTAATATGTGTTGGTAGGTATGCATATGCATTAAGTTAATCTAGGGGAGCATTATTTTATGTCAATAAACTAGAACCACTACAACTCGAAACTATGCGTGACGAGACGTGATTTTATAGCCCCGCGGTTTCACCCGCGTAAGCTTCTAGCCGAATGAGCTCAGTTGATATAAAATAAGCGCCTGTTAATTAAAATAATGGGAGCAATACTATACGTTTTGTTTTAATACTCTCGGTGGTAGGCAACAACATCAGCCGCCGGCATAAGTTACCACCCACAAGACAAAGTCTTGCCGCCAAGCGATTCGTCGTGTTCCGGCATGATGTCTGGTGAAGCCGTACGGAGCACGGGTCTGAGCAGTTGTGTTGCGATGTGTGCCGGGTACGATGTGCCTAATGTTGTTGTGTCGGGAGTTTGGTCGTGAAGGCTCTCCAGATCATCCTCTGGCGCAGCATCGTTGGTCGTGTTGTTGGGTTAAACATTGCATCACCTCGCTCAACTGCCGTCTTCCTTCCTATTCACTCAGTTTTATTGAGTGAATAGGCTTAATAAGCTAGTGCGCTTTACCATCAACGATTGCATCACTGTTTACCACCAGGCGGGATTGCAGTCAAGCACTAGTTTATAACTAATAAAAAAAAAAGCAAAATTGTAGTACGTTCGCGTTTGCTACCGTTTCCGCAACAATTTTTGTTCCTGCTCTGCTCCTATTGGTCATAGCGGGATGTTTTATAGCCTATGTCCTTTCTCCGGCTCTAGACTATCTGTGTACCAAATTTCATTACAATCGGTTTAGTAGTTTTGGCGTGACAGCCGGGCAGACAGACAGACAGAGATACTTTTGCATTTATAATATTAGTATGGATAAAAGCTACACACACTACTATAGTGGTTTGATTCAGTTTGCAAAAGATCATTGCTGGAACTTTCAAAGAAGATAAAAATGAACACAAAGAAAAATAAAAACAGAATCATCACGAAGTCGGAACGAGAAAAAGTATGTTCACATAACACCTACATATATTAAAAAATTGAAGTGCAATAAGTCATAACTTAAAAACCCTTTAAGAGCTGATGGGATTTAAACAAAATAAAGCATTGTTTTTATTAAAGAGACTTTGTTTTCTGAGTGACAGGCAGATTGGTAAAATGACCTTTGTAGAGGCGGTGAAGTTCAATTTGAAATTAAGATTTAAAATGTTGTGATTGCAAAGAGATATGTATAAATTCGAACCAAATGTCACTTTTTCAAAAGTGCGTTTTCATCAATGGCCTAAGTTTTTTTAAAAAAGGACATTCTTGTTTAAAAAAATTAGGCCATTTGATTTTCCATTTGCCATTGTCGTTTATAATAATATATAATATCAATGTCATTGACAGAGTAGGGATATATTTTGTTGATTTGGACTCAAATGTACTGTTATTTCTTATATCAATAATAGCTATAATAAATGTTAATTCATTTAAACAAGACAGCCGTAAAACATCAACATTCAAAATACAATATTTAAAGAAAACACCGTCCGACCCATAAGGATAATAACGGTTAGGTAAACACATGACCAAACAAAATATGAGATTTTACATAATCGTCATAGTAACAATACTAATGAATTTTGAAATATTTTTTTTTTCGCGAATTAATTCCATTTTCCCCAAAATTTGGTAATGTTTTTAAAAGTGACAACACCATTTTCCATGTATTATTATGAGCGATGCGACCACGTGCCGCGTGCTCTGCCCCCCTTCGCCCGCGCATGTATTGCCTATTTATTTTTCTAGGGGTATTTTTTAAGTTTTGTCCGGCTTTGTAGATATTAGTAGAATCGGTTATCGACACCTTACAATACCTTCACGGATCGGACAGGGTTTTATTTACATATTGTATATTTCATGATTTCCTTAGCGTCTTCACTTTTAATACTTTCGAGATCAGAAACGTAGTCAAGCCTGACAATCGTATTTGGGTAAGTCTGGCTATCGTAAAAGTGCCGAAACAACTCCAACAATGAGAACAGATGTATTTATTGGACGATTTTATTGGTTGCTTGAAAGTATTAAATGCGATCGTACATCAACATGACTGATGGAAGAATCTTATACAGTAATTTATTTTTAATTGTGTGCCACAATATATTTAAGGGATTTTGTTCCTTTGGAAGTTTATTGGGTGTATGTTTTTCGTTTGGATTGAATGTAATCATGTCAATAAATAGAATTTGTCAAAATATTTAAACGTGTATATTGAAACAAGAATTGTGATCGTGAGTTTTCAGACAAGCACTTAATATTTTTGTGTTGATATATTATCCCGCGTTAGGCTCACTCCCTCCATAGAGACCAAGTCGGTATCCCACCAGAGAAAACATTATAAGCTAATTATACTACGGTAAGGTTGTTAATAATTCTAAAATGAAAGTTCTTGAAATGTGTGCTCACGTATTATTGCTCCACAATAAATTGAAAACAGTAGATAACGTTTGTTATATACCAGATTACTATCAAACAAAACAAATATATCTCACGGAAAATTACCATAACCCAACAATGAACCAATAACCAATAACGTAAAAAGGTTGACACTAATACATATTAATATATTTTGAACTAATTTTAATTCAGAGAAACACATCTACGATTTTGACAAACATATTATTGCCGTTCACGAAAACAAAACTTAAAAAAATAAGGTTCATTATTCTCTTCATTTTGATTTCTGGAACGGTAATAGTACCTTTGTAGATGAGCAACCGGCTTCGAATTTGAGTGTGAGGTGTCAAGTCATCGGTCGTTAATCTATATTAAAATAAACCGCATTGTTTCTCTTTATTACCAAAATTCAATTAGAGGATCCCTTATGACAATGCAAGAAAGATCATGGTCAAGTCTAACCAGTTTGTAGTTGTGATGATTGAAACGTAGATAAAATATATTATACTTAAGCTTATATTGTTTTGAGTGAATCTTAAAGTACAAGTACAAACAATGTATAGTCAAATCATTTAAACATTTAAATTAATTTTATTTACATCTTTTGTGACAAGCATTCCTACTCGGCACTGGTGTAGCTCGTATTGACAGTTAGACAGACATTCCAAATTGTTATTATGAGCTCATCGATTAATATTTATGCCAGGTATTGGATTAATGGAATTGAATTATTGATTGGACCTGACGAGAGTAGAAACCAAATTGGCAAACATGGGAACCATAGAGGCCTCTGGAGAAAGTCGATGGTGGATTCAGGGTAAAAAAATAAGTAAGTACACTTTTGTAATGATAACACACATGTATTGTGTAACATGGGATTGCTATAAAATTATATGTATATTTAACCGCAGACCTGAGGACATACATAAAGCGACAATTCGTGATAACGAAGATGATAAATTGAAAAGGAAACGTATTAGATTAATATAACTTACTGAAAGTAAATAAATAAAGTCCTGATCAATGTTTCAAACTAGAGAACGCAGATGAGCAAATAAGCGAGATGCAATACGAGATGCTTGGTTTTTAAGCCTTTCGTATTAATTTTGCTATTCTATTATTTCGACTGCTCTAATTCTTCAATATAGTGAAAACCAAAATTTTGAAATTTACTATTGCCTATAGCAGAGATATTAGCATTCTCAACTCCTGCGAGTACAGTGTGACGTAATATTATAATTTCTGTTATTGTCTTACGTGTGACTGAAACACATCATACATTTTAAGTATAAGAAACTTCCTAACAATTCAGAAGTGGGGTGAGAATTTCCATTCGTTGCAAATTTAATTTTTAGATTGTCCTTATTGCTAAGTGTCTCTTTTATTGGATTGTAGTGTCTTCCTGTATCATTGAAATTCTTATCAAGTTTAGATTAAGGAAAACTAACATCATTTTAACAGAAAAAATAAAAATGGTAATACCCAAATAAAAAAGACATTGGGTAATAATTATACGTAAATCGGTCATAGATTTCCCCGAAAGTTACTCATACGTACGCATAATTCAATATTCTAACGGGTTGTTTGAAACAATTCACAGCGGTAAAGCTCCAAGTTAATCAGAACGCTAAAGATTGTGTCGGAAGACAAGAAATAAAATAAAAAAACAATCATAAATACAATAGCGCAAGTCATATAGTTTCCAGCGTCGTTTCTCAATAGATGGTTCTGATAGTCCAGCCTGGGTGTTTGCCAGTTCAATTATCATTACGAGTCGATATTCCGTCGAGTCACTGTGTTGTGGGTGACCCGTATTAGATCGGTTAATTCAAACTATTTATCAACTCCATTCGTTATGCATAGGATCAGATTTTGAAATTGTTTGATGATGTTGTGGCATACGGTCTATTGTGTCACTACCCCGCCTGGCTTAGTACGATGGGTGTGTACTATGTTAATCGTTGTATCACTGATTGAATCTATTGAATCTGTAGTTAAATAATACTCGTGCATTATGAGGCACTCTCGTTAAATGGTCCTATACATATTTGGGACAGCGAGAATGGCCCGTGTGTCGATGTCAATCCTCTTTTAAGTTATCGAATTCTAACCTTTCTCAAAGTTTTACTGAAAATAGTTTACAGTTTTGACTGACAAGACTTGCAATTTATTGGTATTGTTAAATTGACATAATATAATCTTCTCTATTGGGGAGTGCAAACATTATATCATGTGCTAAAGCTAGAAGATTGGACGAATATACAAAGCATATCTAACTTTTCCTAGTAAATTGTGAAATTAGCTTTACAAAACGAAATGCTGTGAAATGTATTATAGGGGTAAATACGAATGAAGAGATAACGGTCCGCTGGCTAAGCTTAGACTTAAGGTTCGAAAGTTTTCAGTTCGACCATTTAAAGAGTTGACGGCTAGTGTATTTTAAATTATTTAGATTTACAAACTGCAATTTTTGGACAGAAAAATCACCAGACTAGATAATAGCATCGAATCAAATAGCATAAAATAAAATGAGCAAGCGTAAAACAGAACAAAACCTAGTGATTTTGAAAACTAATAGGTAAACATATTCACAATGAGTCGATTGTTCGCCACCAATGAATGGCAACAATACCTGACTGACACAAATGAGCACCTAATTGGAACATTGCGACATCACCCAAATCCGTGCAATCGTGATAGTCGGAGTTCTCACACTCCGATACGATTTAATTTGTGCTGCAATAGTTATTACGTATTCACGATGATTTAGATTATAGTAACCACAAAAGTCATGCCTGTGGGTGTAGTCGGCGTAAGAATAGTGCTACTGATGACTATTAATAGGAACGATTCAACATAAAGTTTCTGTAACCACATCTTCACGTCTATAATCTCTGAAGGATTGGTTAGATATGTAGAAACCTGTAAAACACCAATTATGTTTTAGTTCCATGTAAAAGAAGGTGAGCCTATTACCACCAAATTCAGATTCCGGGCTGCTACTGCGAAATTCCTGATGGTAAAACCAAATAACATTTTTCATGACTTGGGTATCTAAGCAAAGCCGCTCGTTAGCGCTTGCAAACATTAGAACAACGAGGCACAAATAAACAATAAGTACAAGAAAAATATATACCGTTCTGCATCAGATGTATATGTATAATTGGCGAAGGACGTATATGTGATTTGACATTAACTCATCACCACCTAATCTACGTCTAGTAATTTGCAATCGAACCACGCTTAGTTATGCATTGGTCCCTCCGAAGGGTGAGGGTATCATGATCAACATGGATGGTAAGTAGAATTGTAATTGCAGTATCATGTCGATTCTAAGTGGATACTACTAGACAGAGATTTTGTAATATAAAGATGAAATAGGTAAGATTATTGCTGCAATTTATTCAAACACAAATCACAATGGCCTTAAAATACGTCCTTGTAGCGCTCTGTAGAATCATGTATTTTAATCTCCACTCTTCCTCACACAGTACTTAGAACCATCTAAAAACATTACTTAATACCTTCAACACGTTTCTCGTTAAGTTTATCTTTCGCATCAGAACCTAATTCCTCATGTGGAATTAGACACACAATCCTCGAAACAATGACGGTCAAAAGGGTAGGCTACCGGTAGCGATCGCAGATAATCCCAATGATTTGGTGACATTTTGAAGTATGTCAGTCAGTACTCTCGAAGCATCTTGTCGTGACACCCGAAGTGGCGACTTCGTGAACCAAATTAATTAAAACACAGACACAAAACTAAAGCTATCACGATTGACTTAGACGACAGGTTAGTGTGGATACGACTGGATTTGTAATTTATAGTTTACTGGCAGGTCACTCTTTAGTTCCTGGTTGGCTTTTATTAGGTGTCATGATGGCATTGGTTTATTATCACAACTTATGATAAGAGCGTTCAGAAGCAATCAGTAGTTTCACCAAAACATATCTAAAACATCTTTCTCAAAAATACTGCACCAGATTAAAACAGCATACATTCTGAACCTGTGAACACAAGTATTAACAAAGTAATTAAAACCAATAACCATGATTTTATTCATGTCAAGCTGAATCAAGACACGTCCACACATGGTGAGACTCATAAAAATCCGAGACTCAAGCCCACCGCTGAGGGGCATGAAACTCTGCATGCAAACCGTCACATTTCAAAATACAATATGCTAATTAACAACTTTTTTTCTACCCTACGAGCTCTCAGAAACGAATGCAAATTCCCTTCGGACCTTTAATTACGCTCCGAACACGACTGACGACGGTGTTAAAGATGCAGTTTTAAGAATTGTCAGTGTTTGCACTGCGCGTGCGCATGGAGATTTAAATGGTAAGAGGATTTAGTGAGACCATTGTGAGTGACTATGAAAATGTTTACTGCTATTTAGGGTTGCCACTGTTTGCTGTTTGCGTTTGTATTAAATATAGATTTTTTATACTTAATTTTGACAAGATAGATGGTTTATTTTTGAGGTGCTTTCTTTATTGAAACATTAGATAACAAAGACTGTTACAGACATCATTAAACACACACCTTCGTGAGATTTTGTTTCATAATGATCCATACATCACAGTAGCAAAAACAACCATCAAGCCCTTCTCAGAAAACCATTTAAGGTAGGTATCAAACCCGAAATCAATGCGACATAATCACAGTAGACGTGTCCCAACCCATTGAAAGTGTCTCCAATCAACAATGGGAGGCGACATTAATTCTATCCATCATGTCGATCCCAAAAAGGGTGGAAGTTCATTAAGAGATGCATTCCTCAAGTATTATTCTTTGAAAACTGGTAATAAAAATAATAACAAGCCGGCCACCCTGCCAAGTGCTATCAGCTCCATCTGTTGTCGCTGCGGACAAACTCGCCTAATGAACGATGATAAATCATATTCGAGAGGCGGCTCGTAGCCCGTGCCATGCTATTCTTACGACGGATGTATACACGCCAACTTTCTGTTGTTAGCTGTCCATTACTGCATTAGTTTTGTTATAAATTTGACGAGTCTTTTCCAACAGGTAATGGAAACTGTGTAATTTGTGTTTGTTGATGTTAGTGGTATATTTAAAAGCAACTGTGAGGTGTCTCTCGGGCCGTGTCCCTGCCCGCACACCATTGTGCTTACTAATGATTTTATGCAAATGCAGCCTCTTTAGATCGAAGTCTTAGCGCGATCTCAAACCGTCAGGTACCGGGCTCATTATTAACAATTTGAAATATGACTTGGGAATTTTCAACAATATTATCGTGAAATAAATTAGTTTTTTATTAGTTTATCGATTGACAAATGGAATAGTCTAGTGTTTGTTTTTTTTTGGTGTTTTATGTTTGCATTCTGATACTTAATTGTGTATTTCAATACAATTTGAATTGATAAAAAAAATTTGAAAACAGATATACCAGGGATGCTTTGTTTACAGTTCTTTTTTTACGCCAAAAACTGGTTTTTCTTCACAATAACAATTATTCACAAGATCCAATCCATATTTGCGTCAAGATAACAATACTTGCAATGTACATAGTACCGATTGATATTTTAAGAACAATATACAATCTAATAGTAGTGGTGTACCTCTCAAGTATGAGTGTACGGGTTCTTATCCAGGTCAGGCAAGTACTAATATAACTTTTCTAAGTTATATGTACTTCCTAAGTATATCTTGGACATCAATGACTGATTACACGGTGAAGGAAAACATCTTGAGGAAACCTGGACTTCAAGTCTGAAATCGCCAACCTGCATTGAGCAAGCGTGGTGATTACGTTCAACCCTTCTCTGTATGAGAGAAGACCTGTGCCCAGCAGTGAGACGATAAAAGGTTGATGTTGACGATGATGACTAACTATATAACTAGAATCAACTAAAATATCAAATATTTAGTTTTTTCATTAGAATCACTATGTATTTTGGTGTTCACAAATTATACAGTCATATGATACAGCGTAGTTTTTATCTAATTAATAAAGCTAACATCTATCATGCCCTCGTGCATTCGTTTTTAGATACTTTATTAAATACGTATAACTTTATTTGTTTTTACGTAGTGTTTGCCTTGAATGTTGTTCGGAATTTGACTGTTTAATTTACTTTTTCGCTTGGAATTTACATTCAGATCTTGATTTGCGAAGTCCAAGCAACAGAAAAATGTCGTTTTGACAATCATAATGAATACATTGCATAATAATATATTTCTTTAAGGTGGCTGCCCCACCACTGCACGTACGAGAATAAGAGCTATTATGGTTTTATTGCTCAAGAAATTATTTTGTATGTAGGTCCCTCATAACATATGAAGGAATTTGAAGCTTCGATGTATAGGTTAATGGACTGTAGTTGCACTGGTGAATTAATAAAAACCACGAGCTACGATACAAGACGTGCGGTTTATTCAGAACTTGACACAAGAGAGATATGACAGACAAAACACCATGTTGCCATACATAAACACAACGTAGTAAGTATATCTTAATATAGTATATCTAATTATAGTCTAAGTATATCTTGGACACCAATGACTGAAGGTGAAGGAAAACATCTTGAGGAAACCTGGGCTTTAAGTCTGAAATCGCCAACCCGCATTGAGCAAGCGTGGTGATTACGCTCAACCCTTCTCTGTATAAGAGGAGACCTCTGCCCAGCAGTGGGACGATAAAAAGGTTGATGATGATGATGATGATACATAAACACAACAGAAAATAAAAAGGTTAATGTTGGTTTCCCAACAACATACAACATATGTAAAATATACAACAATATTTTTTATTTGTGCGAAACCCGAAACACGTGTCAATTTTTAAGCAAAGAATCTTTGGACAAAATTTCAAAAAGATGTCATGAAAAGCCACAAAGTTATGAGCTTGTTTACTTGTCTGTCCCAACAAAAATATGGCCCACGCTCCCCTCGGGATGGCGAACGGTGTGCGCTCGGTAACCACACTGCAACAATTTCTAAATGTATTTGGGATAAAACATAACATGGTGTAGAAATGATTGGAATCGATTCAGTTGCTTATTCTGCTTTAGTCAGGTTTCTCATAAACAAAAAACATCGTTGTACACATGCATACTTATTTTAATAGTTGATAGTCGACTGTTTATACTGCTAGCGAGTACTAGGGGCCCTAATCTGCAATTTTTATAGTTTTGTCATTCCAAAACGGTTTCATTATCATTGTGCTTAAAAGTTTGTAATGGTCATTGATTGACCCCTGAGAAGTCATGATGACGCCATTTTTATAGTAGATTGCGGAACCTATCAAAATTGATCATTATAAGATCACTGGTCGACCATTGTAACACTATTGTGATAGCAGAGTAGGACCCCTGCTCGTTTGTGGTAGCGCCAAGAGCTATCAAATCTCGCTTGGCTGGTAGACTCGCCGAAGGATACACAGCGAATAGAAAGAAACAAAATTGCAGTTGCGGGGACTGACACACAGAAGTGAAAACTGAAATCGTTATCGTGGTGGCCTAGTGATTAAAACACCAGTCTCTCAAGTATAAGTGTGCGGGTTCGATTCCAGGTCAGGCAAGTACCAATGTAACTTTTCTAAGTTATATGTACTTTCTAAGTATATCTTGGACACCAGTGACTGATTAAAAAGTGAAGGAAAACATCTTGAGGAAACCTGGACTTTAAGTCTGAAATCGCCAACCCGCATTGAGAAAGCGTGGTGATTACGCTCAATCCTTCTCTGTGTGAGAAGAGACCTGTGCCCAGCAGGTACATATGTATATCTCGCTGTAGCGATCACGGTGTCGAGTCGGTAACACACACAAATTCGATCCAAAAAAGTGCTCAGTCTTTAAAAAGTTTTGACTTCAAAAAACGTCTATTTGCGGTAAACATTACGTAAAACTTTAAAGACAAAAATTATAAGAAATGGTTGAGGGAACATGCATCGCAAAACGGCTGTCACTCAGCATTATGCTGTGTGCCTGTGTAAAACAAAGCCCAGCGCTGGTTTTCAACGACAGGCGAAAACCAATGTGTGTTCGCTTATCCCGTCGCGCAATTTCTACTCGTTGCTTGTCAACTTATTTTTAGTTACTAGCTCTTTTAGCCTCTCGTTAATCGCCGGCGATAGAACTGGTGCTTTAGGGCCGGGTTTATGATCTGTAGTTAACGAATTATGAGAAAATTACTAATGTTTATTTATTGAAATGAAATACTAATAGATATTTAATTGAAAATTAGCAATACAATTAATGGTTTTTTTTTTACTATTGTTAACAGGAGGTTTTAATTATGTGTTAAATGATTGTTTTATTATTTTAATGGAAACGTTACCCCACTAGGGGTGCTCCTATATCGTGGGTGCGTTTAAAAACATTTCAACTGACATACACAAACAGCCAGACCCGGAACAACTACCTGCAGGCCATACAAACATTTGTTACGTGAGGGAATAGAACCCGCGATACGCAGCGCAGCAGTCAATCGCTTAGCCACTGCGCTAATCGTGTCGTCACTGATAGGCCTTTGTCTGCTTGTTTTGTTAAGTATTAATTTCATAAGACCTTGGTTTCTAATTGGCCAGCCGTATTAACTTGTTTGTAAATGTATTGTATAACTACCCACACTTTAATTTTTGCTTTGTTATCGTTTTACCTATTATGTACCTGCATTCTACGTCACTAGATGAAATAATTAGTACATTAAATGTTAAATCTCATGTAAGTGAACTGCATTACCTAAGTTTTTTTTTTTGAGAAATAAAGTTTCATTAAACCTAAATAATATCTACTTGAACAGTTTTCTGAATTTTGAAAATCGGCGTATCATATAGGCGCCCTGTCTTCAACTTTGAACTCACCAGTTCAATTGATACACGGAACAAAATTTAGCTAAAGAACAACACTGTAGCTACCAGACATATTCCCTGACTTGAGGAAAATACGCACAAAGATAAAATCATGTAACTGGCTAAGAGTGAATGATTTATCAATTGCTTGTTAGCGATACCTGACATTAACGTCTTTTTAACCCGACTCAAGTCCCGAATCTCAGAAGTGATGCTCAAACACAAAGTAACAATGGTCTTCAGAAAATCTTCATTCATCTCGAATTCCGAGAGTAGTGATTCACCGAAACAGTTCGGTCCCACGTTTCCTCTTATAGAACAAAGCTAATCGTTGCTTAACCTTAATTGCGATAATTACCAGTCTTCTGTACCGACAAAATGATTTATTATCTCAAAACGGTAGCTAAATATTTAAATAGAGTGAAACTCCAAGCAAAAGATCGGTACAGAAGGTTTGTTTTAGGGGATTTTTGGGTCGCCCTAGTGTTCCACGTCCTCCCGCTATTCCTACATGTGGTCGAGGACTTTAACCTCCAGATCCCATGGCGGCAATCTGGCAAGGATTTCCCGGTGGATTGGTCGCCGCCTCAAGATCTGCGTCCACCTTAGTGCCCCAGCCGAGCCCCATGTAGAGGCTCCATCAAAAGTCTTTCGGGGTTGCGCCGGCTCGCACAAGCTTGAAATGCTCCACGAAGTTCTACCGGCTGTTAACATCGAATCCGTGGTTCTTCATCATCGACTCGCCACTGGTGTAATTCTGTACTACGTGTTCTTAATTAAAATAATTTAATATTCTGAAATCATCAACTTTTACTATTGAATATGGTTTCATGTGTGTATGTCTGAACCATGTATGAACCTTCTATTTCTATTCTGTATCCAAACATTCAGCTAATGTTCGCCTTTCGTCGTTGACCGTGGGAAATATTTAAGTTTGCGCTTCAAAATATTAATGAATAGAGTCATTTGTGTAGTGTTGATAATTGAACATCTAGTGTTAATGGGCAAGTGCGATTGGTTTTACTTAATAATTAGGTTTAAATGTTTTTTTTTTTTTATATTTTGTAGGTCTGATTTTCTCACGCCTTGTTTTTCATCAAAAGGAAAAGTGAGGGTAATTTTAGTATATTGTTAAGTGAAATTCAGTTTCTTTTGGTTCAACTTCTTCATAATATTATGTTTGATTCAAAGTTACCTATGTTTTTTTTTTTTAATATTTATAAACTAGCACTGACCGCAATCCCGCCTGATGGTGAGCAGTGATGCAATCGTTGATGACAAAGCGCGCTAGTTTATTAAGCCTATTCACTTAAGAAACTTAGTGAATAGGAAGGAAGACGGCAGTTGAGCGAGGCGATGCAATGGTAAACCCAACTATACAAACAACGATGCTGCGCCAAAGGGAGATTGATCTGGAGACCCTCCACGACCAAATTCCCGACACGACAACATTTGGCGCATCGTACCCGGCACACATTGCAACACAACTGCTCAGACGCGTCCTCCGTACGATCTCTTTTTTCCTCTATTATTTATTCAGTTCCACGTGGTAGCGGAGACAAGCTTCCATGATTTTTTTCTTTTAGTTTCGGAAATTTAAAATCTCTCTCAATTTGATCGAACTTAATATTTAGATGCACTTTTGAAACCATTGCCAATTGTTATATATTCAAAGTCCAAACAATAATTTAATAACCCACTTAATTCTCAAATGGTTACTCGTTACTCCACATCTACACGATACACTAATGAACCAAGAACTCTAAAGCACACACAGACACGCAGGCACAATACACGACGTACAATCAAGATGGCAGTGACTAATTCAAAGAATCTTAATATCAATTTATGATCACGACTTATTAATTGGCGGCGCAATCGATCGCTTGGACAATTCTTTAGGGTTATACGAGATGTGAACAATGTGGTAAGGTTTCTTTGTTATGAAAGTTTTTTTCTGCCTATTTTTGGCCTTTGTGAGTGACGATGCATACATACGTTTGGCTTACACTAGCTCGCTAGGTTTAAGCTTCATTTTTGCTGCTATGATACTTCTTCTTCTTCTTCATAGCCTATAGAGGTCCACTGCTGGACAGAGGCCTCCCCCAAGCCTTTCATTTCATTGAGGGGCATTGCCATAGTCCCCATGCTTGGCAGGCAGGTTGGGGTTCGCAGTAATTTGTTATTTCACAGAAGAAGCACTACTATCCACTTCCCTGGTGAGAGATCCCTTCGTCGCCTCTTACGACACCCACGCGAGGATATGGGATGATACTATTTTATTTATACAACACGTAAAGAAAACCCTGTCCGACCCATAAGCATAATAAAAGTTAGGTAAACACATGACCAAATATAATACTTATAAAATTTTACGTAATCATCATACTAACAATACCAATGAATTTTGAAATAATCTTTTTTTCCCGGGAATTAATTCCAACTTCCCCGAAATTTGGTAATTTTAAAAAAAGTGACAACACCATTTTGAAGGTATTATTATAAGCGATGTGACCACGTGCCACGTGCCCTGCTCCCCGTCGCCCACGGAAGGGTTGCCTACCACACATGTATTAAGTTACCTCTTTTTGCGAAATAATATTTATTTTCTTAGGGGATCTTTTTTTAAGTTTAGCCCGGCTTTGTGGATGTTAGTAGAATCAGTTATCGATACCTAACAATACCTTCACGGATCGGACAGGGTTTTCTTTACATATTGTATATACTAATCTATATTCTATGTGATACTAGTGCTATGTTTTAAAACAGCCTTATTGAGTGGCATCTTTACTAATGGGAAAGACGTTATAGAATAGTCTGGAGACACAAAAGATTATCATTAGTCATTTGTTTATTCCTCGCCGTTTTCATACTGTATCTGGATGTGGCTTTAGCTGATGTGGTAATTATGACGTACAACAAACAACCTGGAAGAAGTAATTTCTATATAAAATTGACAAGTGTTCTAGTTGTTTTTAATAGAGGGTTGCGGTGGACTCATTACCTCTGGGTGTGCCTTCATCAGAGCTGCTATTGAAAACCTCAGAAGAAATAATTTCATTAGTATTAGAAATTAGAAATATTTTATTTAGAATTAAGACATGATTTGTAACATCCTAATCTAATTTCATTTTCGGTGGAACTGCGTTGAAATCATAAACAATGAATCATTTTATCACATGAATAATTCGAAACCGTCTGCAAATGAGCTCATTGGATACAATTCTAGACTTGACAATAAATTTTATTAATGCCAAGCAGAAATAACTCAATTTAACAACGAATTCATTACAAGATTATTTAGAGAGGAAAAAAAAAACAGGATGAAAAATAACAGCCGTGTCTTACTTAAATTAATGTTTGTACAAAAATACGCAATACTGCTAATCACAAGCTTGTAGCCTAATACAGGCAGTAAGCCAGAAATATCTCCTTTAATAAATTAATGAGTAAATCTGGTGGATCTGATGGTAATATTAAGAGCATACGCGATAGTTTTAGTATCAAGAATTAGCCAACGCTAAGTTGCGTTTTACGTCATCATCATCATCAGCTCAGCGTTAATGCCAGTCGCATCCGAAGCTTTTTCAGCTTTGAAGTCAGGGGTCCGCTTTCCCTGTCTGATTTTGGCTAAACTTTGATATTTTCCGTGAAGCGACTGCCGTCTGTCCTCCACAACCCGAAGGCGATATCGAAGCATTGCAGACCAATTGTTGGACTTTTGAGGGCTTCAACTACCCGTAACGACTGCCATTACATGTTCGTATGGCACTCGAGACCAACGGCTTAATGTGCTTTCTGAGGCACGACCAGACCACCTCATCACCACCATCATCAACCCTTTTTATCGTCCCACTGCTGGGTACAGATCTCCTCTCATACAGAGAAGGATTGAGCGTAATCACCACGCTTGCTCAATGCGGGTTGGCGGTTTCAGACTTAAAGTCCAGGTTTCCTCAAGATGTTTTCCTCCACCTTCAGTCATTGGTGTCCAAGATATATTTTTCTATGCTGATATTTTTATTTTAATCTATTAGTGATATATATTAATGAGTTTAAGGGAACGCCCTCTGTTAGTTAACATACTGTGTGTACTTAGAAAGTACATATAACTTTAGAAAAGTTACATTAGTACTTGCCTAACCTGGAATCGAACCCGCGCACTCATACTTGAGAGGCTGGTGTTTCAATCGCTAGGCCACCACGACTACAGACCACGTTTTACGTCATATTATGTAAAAACATAATTAAAAATATATTTATACATCTTTCAACGTACGTCAGACGTAATTAGATAAATATAGATCTTTGCGTTGTTATTGGAACGTTTTTGATATAATTAGCACTATGTTGTAATTTTGCGCCACTTTAATTTACGTATAGTTTGCTTGCTTCGATACTGGCGCCAATTTCCTTATTAGGAAACTAAACTAAAGTTTTTAACTTTAGTGCATTTTTTTCTTTCTTATAGGATATAAGATAAATATTAGATTAATAAACTGACTTAATATTAGTTTTAATTCGACTAACCTTGGTCGCTTCATAAGATAGACAAATGTCTATAAGACCTTTGTCACCCATCTTTGTATACTTCATTCCCAATTTTTATTCAAACGTTTTCCCCATTTCCTTGTCTAATTTTCAATAATGTTTACAAAAATGTTATACAAAATAAAGTGCGTTGATTTGAATTCGCATCATTACGAATATTTTAAAACAAAAATTACAATCAGTCTAGCCATTCTCAAGTCTTACCAACGAACAGCATTATATTTTTATTAATATATTAGAAGAAGATTTACATTTGAAGTATACCGAACTTCTTTCTCGTTTATGTCTATGTGAAATCTTAATTAAATGAATAACTACCTAAGTAAGGACACCTCTTTCGTATTCCTCATATAGCTTACCAGCAATTAATCCTGAAAGTTCGTGCCCAAGATATTATGTTTCGTTTTCATTGTGTGCCTATATAAATTGCGTATTCCCAGGTAGGTAGCGGATTGATGCATTACTAAGGTTTGGTTCAATATTAAACCAACAGTTATGTTCTCATCATTATTCTAGTTTTAATTAGCTTATAATTAATTCATTCAATTCAAACAATAGTAATAATTGATGTTATCAAACAATGTAGTGTAACATTGATGCATGTTGGATTGGATGCGCGTGCGACAAAACACAAATCACAGACTATGTTAGAAAATGCTGAATGTCAAACCGGAACCAGATATATGTCATTTTTGAAGATGATATTCTCATAGTTTTTATTTA
The DNA here is from genome assembly GCA_017933935.1 of Sesamia nonagrioides. Lineage (NCBI taxonomy): Eukaryota > Metazoa > Arthropoda > Insecta > Lepidoptera > Noctuidae > Sesamia > Sesamia nonagrioides. The sequence continues at coordinate 170,829 of JADWQK010002117.1, forward strand.
ACCTGGGTATTTTATTTTTAAATTTCTGTATTGTGTTTGTTGAAATTGTACTCTCACCATTTACTTTTTATATTCTTTTTATTATTACGTTTTTTTTTTTAATATATTTCCGTTTTAACAAGTATTGCTTCACTCGATTTTTTTGTTCCTTTCCCTACTAATTCGTATATTCGCCTCAAATTTAACCGCATTTGATGCAAAATTGAAGGTTTAGCGGTTATTGTAAAACATTCGTCGCATCTTAAAAGTTTTTTGTGCATTATTGATTGTAACGAATTGTTTTCGAAAAATTGATGTTATTTCAAAATAAGGATAATAAAATATTATTGATCTTTCCTTTATACTTTTTTACCCTAATCGCTTGAATAGATTGAGGACAACTCTGCCTCCGTATGTCTATGTAAAATCTAAATTAAATGAATAACTACCTAAGTAAGGACACCTCTTTCGTATTCCTCATATAGCTTACCAGCAATTAATCCTGAAAGTTCGTGCCCAAGATATTATGTTTCGTTTTCATTGTGTGCCTATATAAATTGCGTATTCCCAGGTAGGTAGCGGATTGATGCATTACTAAGGTTTGGTTCAATATTAAACCAACAGTTATGTTCTCATCATTATTCTAGTTTTAATTAGCTTATAATTAATTCAAATTCAAATTCAAATAGTAATAATTGATGTTATCAAACAATGTAGTGTAACATTGATGCATGTTGGATTGGATGCGCGTGCGACAAAACACAAATCACAGACTATGTTAGAAAATGCTGAATGTCAAACCGGAACCAGATATATGTCATTTTTGAAGATGATATTCTCATAGTTTTTATTTTTGTATTTTATTTTTAACTGTTTGTGTTTGTTGAAATTGTACTCTCACCATTTACTTTTTATATCTTTTTATTATTACGTTTTTTTTTTTATTTACTGTATTACCGGTTCGGTGCTACTTTTAATTGTCTGTTGCATCGGGTGACGTCTGTACGTCGACGCCGGCTGTCGCTGAAAACCAGCGCTGGGCTCTGTTTTTGCATAGAGTCGCAGCATAATGCTGAGCGACAGCCGTTTTGCGTGGATGTGACGCATGTTTCCCTTAATTATTTCTTATTATTTATGTTTTTGTAAACTCTTGCGTCTTGTTTACTGCAAATAAACGTTTTTTCTTTCTTTTCTTTCTTTCTTTCAATTCATTCATCTAGAAGAGGAACATTTTTGAATTTTTGCAAGATGGCGTTAAAAAAGGCAATTATATACTTATTAGGCTTACACTTGATTTAAAAAATATACAAGGAGTAACATATAGTCACAAACAGCAGAAGAACTTTTTATTTAGATCGAATTAACAGCGGGTCCTAAACTAGGCACAGCCTATATCTTGGTGACCCCAACACTACACATTCTTCCTGAGTAAGTCCTGCTAGCGCAGTAAAGATTCTTATTGGCACATTATTATTATTTTTAAATATTAATACATGATCTGGTTTGATACTTGATAGTTTTATATTTAACATTTGAACAAGATGAGGACTCCCCATATATATATACTAGCTTTCCGCCCACGGCTTCGCTCGCGTGGAGTTCGGTTATATCGCGCTTTTTAGATTTCGCTCGGGAATATCAAATTATTCTGGGATAAAAGGTAGCCTATGTTCTTTCTCAGGGTCTAAAGATTGTCTGTGCCAAATTTCAACAAAATCGGTTGAGAGGTTTAAGCGGAAAAGCGTAACAGACAGACAGACAGAGTTACTTTCGCATTTATAATATTAGTATGGATGGATATAGGCTGCCTTAGACAAGGCACATCATAAAGAATGCAAAGGTTGTTCTAACAGGAAGCGAGCCCAAAGTGTTTAAAAAATATAAAAAAACACGATTAAGCCTTTCCACCACAGGTATACAAGTACTCTACCTAAGGTACGAAGGTAAATTACATTCTCCCTTATACTAAAACAAAAATGGAATATATCAAATACTCATTTGGCCATGCAAATCGTAGCCCGACTCGTTCAAAGCATGCGTTACTACACCATTTGCAGCCAATGGGTTAACGACCTTATTATTATCATTTTGAAGAGCTGGAACATTAAATATATTTGTTTCTATTATGTCTGTCAGAAATACTTTAGGTATAATATGAGTTAAGAATTTGGAAATTTCGAAAGAAATTTCTTTGCCGTTTGTACCTACCTCTAGCCTGTATGCTGAAATTGAACTTAGAGTTGAAAAAATACGTGGGAATACAGGTGAAGCTATCATCATTAAGATGATTGAACAAAAGGTGATCGGTGCTCAGGGAAATGATGATCGTATTAAATATGTTGTTAATAATAGTGCAATAATGACACTACTAGCTTCATCTAATTCTAACCGAATGAGACTCCGTTGACAATCCAAATGCCTGTAAATTGTTTAATTGATTTGAATGCTCCGAAACTGAGTTTGAAATGATAATAAAAAAATTCTGATGCTGATTCGATAAGCAGGAAATATCACATGACTTTGGGTGGTATACATAAAAGTATCAGTCATTAAATTACGCGTTTGTTTCTGCGTCTTCTATCTATACTTAATATATAAAGCTGAAGAGTTTGTTTGTTTGAACGCGCTAATCTCAGGAACTACTGTTCCGATTTGAAAAAGATTTTTTGCTTTGAATAGCCCATTAATCCAGGAAGGCTTTAGGCTATATACCTAACATTACGCTGTGACCAATAGGAGCGGAACATAACTGACTCCGCGCGAACAAAGTCGCTGGCGGCCGCTAGTTTATACATATGTATATTACAAAACATAGGTAAACAAACGATAACGATAAACAATAACAAAAAACATATCCGTCTCATTAGCAATATTTAAAATATTTAATCGCTTCTAACTAGATACCTCTAGTTTGCATAGCACTCAGCGATCAAGGTAAAACCAATCTGTCATAGACTGGTATGACAAAAAAGGAATAATTAACAAACAATGTATAAGAGGAGTGACAAAAAACTAATGACAGTTGATATAAGGCAGCCTCACGTAGGCTTAGTACGATTAAGGAACGAAAACTTCAGTCTGTACCCATCTTTTTTTTTTGTTCTGGATGAGAAATCATCAAATGACCTCTCCCGCTCTGGGCGGAGCGGAAGGCCGTGTCAGACTTTTACTGACACTGACTTTTAAAAATCACTTGTGTTTTTACACTTGCCTGTGCACCAGGGCACACAGTTGCACACACACAGGGTGCACAGTTTCTTTTTTAATCGGTCTTCGTGGACCCCGTGACGATGTACTGACATCTTTTTGAGGCGTGCGTGAAACACAAACTGCCCATTGCTCAGCGCCGGCCGAGAGTTCGATGTTGTCTCCTGATTAGGGCGGGCGCTGGCAGGCGGCTAGGGCCCTGGGATTCCCGCTCCGTCACGCGCTCCGCCTCCTCATTTGCCAGCATCACAGTTTTGCAGAAGGAGGTAACAGCCTGCCAAGCACTCTCGTTTTGGACCATGGCCTGGACTCCAACGTATGCTCGCTGACGGTGATTTTTAGAGAATCACTGCTGCGGCTGTAGCTATACCTAGAATATAACCTAAGATTACGCCCATATTCTCAGTTTCAGTATACCCAGTAAAGCAAAGATGCACTTAATAGTTCACCTACAATCGTGTAATAGTAGCAGATAGTAGCAGAAAGCCTTTGCCATCAATCGGACACGAATTCAGTGATCAGACTGCTATTGAGAAAGTCCAGAAAGGAAAATAACACCTTACCAATCCTGGGAAGTAAACTCGCTCTCTAAAATACTGCCAGCCTCCTGGGCACTATTCCCTCCTATTCCTATTGACAGCGATGCGGCTGAATTTTAAATGCCCTATGAATATTTCCTCTGCTTTTAATATACATGTCTACATAATATTTTAGGTAAATTATAAATACTCACAGGGCAGAAAGGCTCTTGAATGGCGTCCATGCACCGGCAAGCGCAGCGTCGGACACCCACCAACTACATAGGTCGGATAACCTGACCAAAATCGCAGGGAAGCGCTGGATGCAGGCCGCGTACAACTGTTATTTTTTGGAAATACTTGGAGGAGGCCTATGTCCAGCAGGACTTCATGTGGCTGCCATGATGATGATGATAAATAAATGAAGTTAACTAGTGAAAGAATTTGGTTGTTTTAGTCAGGCTCTCAATACTACTAGTATATTGAGTACCGCCCTTCCTGTTCGGTATTTAACAAGTTTCAACTTCGGCAGCTTTCGTCAATTGCCGTAATTTTCAAAACATGAAATATGTGTTCAAATTTAATGTAGCAAAGTGTAAAAATTATACGTTTTCATAAAGTGATCGTATACAAGAGTGAGTTGCCTAAGCTTTTAGATTGACAGCTGAAAAAGACAAACTCAAGTAAGTATCGATTTAGTAAGTATGAATACTTCTTTTAATTTTGTTTTGTGACTTTGGCTTTTGTTTTTTTGGAAAATAAACAATTTCGAATGAAAAATGAGCAAAAATAAGTAGTTTTCGTACTAAACTTTTCAGCCTAAGATCCCGATTCCCTTATTTGTCAACTAAATTTTAATTATATTCAGAGCATCTTTTTCTTTCTATTCCATCAAGAAGAGGACAGAAGATAAAATACAATGAAACTTGGTTAAGTGGGACCTTGGATAAGTGAGAAACCTCCATAACTGGAACTCATGCTGAGGTCCCAACACTTTGGCACTGAATTACCTCTGTTAGTGGGACGAGCTAAGCCTCTATATCTGGGATATGTTCTTTTGATTTATCATTATAGTTACCTCTATAACTGAGACAGCAAGTAAATTTTATATGCATAAACCTCTGTAACTGAGATAACATTGTTTGTTTACTCATTCATATGTATGATTACCTTTAAGTATATGCATAAACCTCTGTAAATGAGACAGATATTTATTTATACCTGTATATCTGAGACACTGGGTAAGTGAATTACCTCTATAAGTGAAACGGAATTGCAGGTCCCTTGATGTCTCACTTAACCAGGTTTCACCTAGTTTAGTCCTGTCAAATACAGGTAGGTACTCCATAGATAGTTCACGTAATAAAAAAAAAACGTGGTGATTAAAAATGTGTCAATTTACATCAGGCGCTGACTAATTTAAAGATAATATGAGATGAACTGAACTTAAATATACTTTAGTTGGAGAACAAGGGAACCGGGTCAATGACCGGTAAAATAAAAATGTAAAATAGGACATAGCCGTACTGCTAACACTGTTATATTACATCTATATTTAAGTTTGTCTTTATTTGCGTATGTTGTATAATATTCCTTAAATAATAAATAAAATAAAATCCTTAGCCTTAGGACAAATTTCTTTACTTTTTTAAAATATATTGCAACTTTTACCTATATCTAAGCTTCATAGACGGATTTGGAAATGAAATTGTTATAAGTATCTATCCAGAAAGTCTCTGCCACATTTCCTGATGATAAAATGATTTCTTAGTCACCTTTTACTACTGACGAAAAAACCGGTACTTATGCAATGTCAAAAGGCTACAATTTACCTACCATTAACTCGAATTATAAATGCAATGCACAAACCATTCCTATAATGATTATGAGTCATAGCTTAGGAGGAAATAAAAAGTCGTTAGCATAGCTTGTCATATAAAGCATTGGATATTAGTAAGAGTCAAACAAAGATCCACAATTCTAAATCTTTTAATTGGCATTAAGTATGACGACAGACGGTGACTTGCCTAATCTGACATGTAATGATATGGATATAGAGCTGTTGATACAATATACGTGAATAATTTTTTAGTCAACACAGACTAAACCATGGACTAAACTAAATTTTAAAGTGTTGCATAGTGCTATATACCTATTTATAATTTATATTGTGGTGCATCTAAAAGTGTTAGAAGTATAACTTAAAAGGGTAGAGGGAGTAGTTCGTTGACTAGTGAATATGAGTGACTAGTTGCGCCACGCGGTTTCGATATGCTCCGCCCCTATTGGTCGCAGTGTGATGTTATATAGCCTAAAGCCTTCCTGGATTAAGGGGCTATCCAACGCAAAATATTTTTTCTAATCGGACCTGTAGTTCCTGAGATTAGCGCGTTCAAACAAATGATGAAACTCTTCAGCTTTATATATTAGTATAGATTAAACAAGAACGATACTTATTCAATCCAGTGGACTATGGGCAAAATAGCAAGGTACATACGACAGTACATCAAGCTACTACAATCTGTCCGATTTCTTTATTAGATTTTAAAATTTATCTCTAAAGCATTAAGGCTTAAGGTTGATTGGGAATATCTGACAGTTTCGGATAGCTTGACCTGCCGTCCTCCGTACTTTAGCAGACATGACAACTATCTAAATAGGTAGTCATTTATATCTAAACTAAACTAAGGCTTTTGCTCCTGGTTTCTGTCAAAAAAGTTTCGTAGAAAAAAATTGGACACTCACTAAATCAATTTAAAGAATAACCATCCCAATTTTAATAACTCAGATTCCCCCAAATGACAAAAATATGTGACCGTATCAAATTTAATGCAGCGTTATATCAACTCTTTAGACATCCCAGCATGGATTCCATTCTAATCTGTCACGTTTAAGGCTGAGCGGTGTAAAGTTCATCAATGCTGAATTCAATTATCGATTACACCATTGTGTTCCGCTCTTTCGATTTATATTTAAATACCAGACGTTTACTAGAAATGTATTGTGAAAGACAAGTACTTTTTTGTATTTGTCGAAAGACCGCCCGTGAGTACTCTCGTTATTAAATATTTGAAAGTCTTTGAGCTGTGTATGGTGATTTCAATGTTCTCTTGATTGATAACCTTAGAAGTGTTATGTAGTTCATAATTGCTTGCCTACGTTTGGTTCCCACGAAGACATCTTAAGAGTCAGCTAAGATGTTATGTCACCTGAGCAGACCATAGCCAATCAGGGACTGATTCAACAACATCAACAACTTCGACCTTTTTCGTGGCGCCAAATTGGCCAATCGGATATACCCTACTCCGTAGACGTACCTTTGATATTCGTATTAACATATATATTAGCAATTGTTACTGCCAACTTGTAGGACGCCCCTCAGCTAGATAGACCGTCAACCTTAAAGAAGTGGCTGGAACAGACTCAATATGGATGGCGGAGGAGGATGAGTTGTGGCAAAGCCTGGCAGAGGTCCATGTCAAGCATTGGCCTAGGAACACGTGGCCTGCATTATCTCACTGCTGACTGAGGGCATCTTGTCATAGCTTTTATCCTGTTTTTGACTGTTCATGGAAGTTTCCATTCAACAATTCAAGGGGTTTAATATTATAGCTTAGCTACATACATTAGCGTAGTCATCATCTTTACACGTTGATAAATAAAATCTTCTTCCATACACTTTTATCAACGCTAATCGATCAGCAGATATTTAGAAAACAATTGAGAAAATGGATAATATGCTCCACTGTTCTGAAGAATAACATTTACCATACAGGACAGCGAGTGACAATGATTACGAAATTACCCGTATTGAATCAACAGTCAGAAGTAGAATGTGATTGTGGGCGTGTCTGTTTAGTCATTCATCAATTAACTACTCATGTAATAGATAAGATCGAGATTTCAGTAATATTGTTATGTTTTATTAGTACATAGGGTTTATAATTATCGAATTACTTGAACCGGTGTTGGTTTGATAACCGGTATGACTTGATATCGGTTACTCTGACAATTGTTTTGTGCAGATTAGATATCCTTTAGACCAGACTGAAGGGGAAAAAGACGAGGCCAAATACCAATGTTAATAGGTACTAGCGCCAAAATGTGTGTAATAAAACTTAAATTAACATAAGCTTCTGCCGACACCTAAATGTAATAATGCAGAGCTCAAAATGACGGAGTTTGTTCCAAAAATACATTTTTATCACATCTAAATGTCATAAATGATGGAGGATCGATCCCCAAAACTTATAAAAACCTAATTAAAATTCTCCTCATTCATTTAACAATCCAGTAATCCAGCATAATCAAGTTGGTAGCAACGGAGCCCCAATTAGGGGCCAGTGTTGTCTCATAAACAAAAACGATACTTGATGGAGTGAAGCGACAAAACCTTGGTGGTCTCCGAAGCTCGTTGTAATCTGTCATCTGAACTGTCAAATTACTAACGGCCGGACGACCGATCGGCTACTGAACTTGTTGGTAGATAACAGATGCAAGTCAACAGAGATTTTGGTAGCAGATATGACACCTGTTTGATCGGTTGTGAGCTTTTTTGCCTATTGCTTTTGTGAGTGGGAGTGTTAGTTCAAGCAGGTAAGTGTCAAAGCGAATTTTGTGTCAAGAAAGTAGTTTTTTTTTTTATTATGGCACACCAACGACATATTTACAATTTTAGTAGTATAACTTATAAAAAAAAATAATAATAAAAAAAACATTTACAGGTCTTCAGTTTTGTGTAAATACATCACTTATAGGCATGCACAATTTGTTGCATGATTTGATTATTGATTGTTATATTATGTATTTTTTCTGCAATGTGGCTCGAAGCTGCAAGTTACTTCAATCAATAATTGGAAATGTTTGAAAAACAATGCATTTTCTCAAAAAATTGATGGAACTTTTTGAGTTAAGTACCTACCCAAGAACTTTTTGGGGTGGGTGTTGTTCCAACTCTTTAAAGGGGAATGTTTTTCATAATTACCAGCTGTTAAGGATAGTTCATAAAAATTATTGGTGTTCAGGTTCGTAGGTTCCGGTTGGACTGGATTCTGACCACAACATACACCTATATTATACTACATATAACTACATTTGGTATATAACACTTGAGAGTTACGATCTGTTTTAATATTGAGGAGATCAAAATAAAAATAGGCTACCTCTGCGTAATAAATAGTCTTTGTCTGTGCACAAAATAAATTGAATGAATGTAGGCGTACCTTCACGGAGACACCTGATTGGTCTTTTTATATTTTTTACAAGGAATGTTAATTAATTTTTGCTGTCAACCATAGTCAAACAAAATATAATGATTAATTATGTTTTTAAAAACTGGATAGGTACCTGGCCGTATGTGCAGATGCGGGAATTCATCAGCGTATTATTGTTATGGCAAAAAGTGAATTTTATAAAGATAAAGATCTAGATTAACCAAACCCGTGATCCAAAACGTTGCGCTCAGTTTTTTGAATCACTGACAGTCATGTATGACGTTTGAGTGAATGTCCTACAATTGAAATATACTTGTAAGTACAAGTTAACAATACCTTTTCAATTATTGCAAGCAATTCAGGGGAAATGAAGAAATATCTGGATACGAAATGAAACACAACGAAGCAAAAGTTTTATTGTAACGTCTAGGAGTGTTTAGGAGTGTCTCGCAACGTGTTAAATTAAAACTTGAAGAAAATCCTCTCCTCAAATCGTTCTCCCCGTTACTGAGGGTCGTGATGTCCCTGTAGAATTATCTTCTCCTTTACAATAGTTCGCGAAAACGAATTTGGTCAGTGCACCTTATTGGACTGCGTGCGACCTCTAGAACGTCGTCCACCCACCTTCCCAGTAACAATCAGATGTTCGAGGTTGTCTCCATCTTTTCTGGCAATATGGCCAAAGTATTCTAAACTTCTTCGAAGGAAGACAGAGGAGACGCTTATTGTGACACCTAGCTCTCGAAGGATTGACTGATTTGTGCGGAATGCTGTGCAAGGAATTTGAAGTATTATTCTCTAGCACCACATCTCGAAAGCGGCTTTTTTGTTTGTCCACGTCTCCAAATCATAGCTGAAGACTGAGAAGATTTTGCGGTTACGCCATAATTTGTGTAGCTGAGACATAGCATTTTTGTCCGTTCCTATTCGTCTTTCGTCTTTAATTGACATAAAGAGATTTTTTATCAGTAGCTTTTTAGTAAAGCAAATCGAGAATCGATGCTCGATAAAATTAATGAGAACATCAGACACTGAATGAAGAATAATTTCGATTCTGCGCAATCAAGTGGCTCGTAATATATCCTATAACTTAAAGTTATTGAAACAAATGCCAAGATTTATCTCGAACAACGCTACCAATTAAAGTGTTCTGAATATCAAAGGCAAGCATGAAATATATAACATGTAATTATAAAGGTGAATGACATGAATATGAATAAGTGTGATATCAATGACAGATCTGGTACTTATGAGATTGAGAATTCGCAAGACGGATTGATATTTAAAGACAAATGTTACTTTGATGTAAGTAGGACATTGAAAGATTCATCTGGTAGGTACCCACTAGTGGCAAGTGCAGGAAGGAACCGTGGCCCTGGCGCACAGGCAAGTGAAGAAACACGGGTGGATTTTAGTCAGTAAAAGTCTGACACGCCCTTCCACTCCGCCCAGAGCGGGAGAGGTCATTTGATGATTTCTCATCCAAAAGTTAGTTGATTACTAAACTCGTTAAAATCGTTCATTATGAGATCACTGATTGACCATTCTGACACTATTGTAATAGCAGACTAGGGCTCCAGTATTTTATATGGAGCGACTTATTTAGTCACCAAAGTCACCGACATAGCTGAGAGGATTAGCAAGCTGAAGTGGCAATGGGCTGGTCGCATAGCCGCAGGGCCGACAAACATTGGGGTAAACGAGTCCTCGACTGGAGACCGCGTCTCAGCAAACGTAGCGTAGGACGCCCTTGGGTGAGATGGAACGACGACATCAAAAAGGTGGCTGGTAGTGGCTGGCGGAGAACTGCTCAGGATCGAGCTTGTTGGCGTGCCATGGAAGAGGCCTATGTCCAGCAGTGGACGAGTAGAGGCTGATGATTATGATGACTTATTTGACTTTCTAAAACTAGTACTGGGTAATAAAATACAACTAGAAAAGACGTGGTTGTCAGACTTTCGGGATACTGACGACCCGTAACGATTGTTAAAGAAAACTCAATTCAACGGTACCCACTCGTATGTAAAAAAAAACTACAAAATCAATTCTTTAAAAATCCAAACTTGAAAGCAAAAAGGAACATGCGTAACCCACAAGCACACCATAAACTCCTTCAAGATTTAGTTAGCATGAATATTTCACAGCTTAAATCAATTAAAAGGGACATTTTAGAAGTTTGCTTGAACAATGGACATGAATCGGGTTCCTTATCACGTCCAGATATAATTAATGGAGCTTAGAACATTACACAATTAGAAACTATAAACTTTGATGTATTGTTGCGTTATTTAACATAAATTAATACGTTTGGCTGTTGAAAATCATTGCGACAGGAGTTATTTATTGTGTTGACGCAAGTCTATGTGAAATAGCACCTTTGTAAATGGTAGTTACCTACCTACTACTTAGTCAGTTTTGAGGTTGTAATCAGTCGTTCAGGATTCTCAGTAACAAGTTGTGAAGTATGAGGAACAGCGTGTAAAGTTCACTCATCCTCCAAAGAAGAGGGAGGATCCTCCGACCAGACTAGATTTTTCTAATAAATTATAAACTAGCGCTTGACCGCAATCCCGCCTGATGGTAAGCAGTGATGCAATCGATGATGGTAAAGCGCACTAGTTTATTAAGAGCCTATTCACTCTAGCCTTGAAGACACTCAAATTGTAGTCCGACAGAAACACCGCCACTGGCAAATTGTTCCAGTTCCTCGATGTACGCGGTATGAAAGAGGGGCGAAACGCTTCGTCCGAATCGTAGTTGTGTTAACGATGTAAAAGAGTGGAAACTCGCCATGCGACGGGTCGTCCGATGGTGGAACGGACATGGGGGAACTGTATCATGCAATTCCTTAGCACGCTCACCAAAATGAATCCTATAGAACACCGAAAGGCTGGCTACTCTACGCCTGTGCTCTAGGCTTTGGAGACCGTTTCATTTTCTGACGGGCACTTGTCTACCGGTTGATGTCGTGAACTTGTATGCGTGCTAGTCGCACAGTAAATTCTGCTTGCGAGATGCAAGACTCCGTGACGTCAGCATGACGCGTTGTTCGCATATGGCGTTCTAGGTACCGCTACAAAGTCTTTTGATTGTGATATTTATTTATTTTTATGTATTTTCTGGTATACTATAAATATCTAAATACATTTATATTATACCAGAAAATACACAACAAAAGATACGATTATGCCTACAAACCATACAATTGGTGTCCTAATTGCTTTCTGCCATTTTTTTCGTCGTCCTCCGTGGCGCAGCGGTCAACACTGCCTCTGTCTGCCTGAGACGTGGAGGCCCCGGGTTCGATCCAAAGCCAGCTCATGATGGAAAACGATCTTTTCCTGATTGGCCTGGGTCTTGGATGTTTATCTATTTATGTATCTATTATAAATATAGTATCGTAGAGTTAGTATCCCATAACACAAGTCTCGAACTTACTTTGGGGCTAGCTCAATTTGTGAGGTTTATCCGTATATATTTATTATTTTTAGGCTTGCTTATCTATACTAATAAATAAAGCTGAAGAGTTTGTTTGTTTGAACGCACTAATCTCAGGAACTACTGGTCCAATTTGAAAAAATCTTTTGGCGTTGGATAGCCTCTTAATCCAGGAAGGCTTTAGGCTATATAACATCACGCTCCGACCAATAGGAGCGGAGCATGCATACTAAACCACGCGAACGAAGTCGCTGGCGGCCGCTAGTATAAATATAAAATCGTTTTTAACAAAGCATTTTTTCATTTAGAAATTTCGTTCTAAAATACCAACTAATCTTCCATTCAACGAACAGAATATTCTAAAGTAAATACGGTTTCCTAGAAGAGTAGTGGCTGTTATATTATAATGGCTGTCATCAATTCTGTCATTATAACCAGTATTTGACAGTATGATATAAAATAAAATACTTTTTATAGACAGACAGCTGTTATTGAGGGAGTGTCAACGCTTTATTATCAAACCAAAGCTTTGACATAAGATTATTAACATAAAATCAATGGGAAAGAAATCTACAGCATCATTAATATCATTGCCTGCAGCTATTTTTATCCCTTTTCATTCTTACACAAAACAAACATTATTAAGATCTACATGAGTCTATTCCTCAGAACGCAAATCTGCAAAACTATGGTCATCCATCAAGGAATATAAGTAAACACAACGAATCGCCATCAGTAAGGTCAAAGGAATGTGCAACCTCATAATTCCAATGATTCTCGTCCATTATTCATCTTCAAATAATAGTTAGCACCCCATAGCTCAAGGTTTTTAAGTCTATAAAGGGCAATGTATTAAACGAAGGCAGTCGTGAGTTCTTGGACGTCTAAAGTTATTAATTTTAGTAATGAATAGTTTCAATGTTTCTGTAACTGTTTGAAGTAAAGGTTCGTCGGGTGAGAGGATTTATTTGGTTGCTCGGTTCGATTGTGTGATGAGCATAGGTCGGAATAGGTAGAGTGATTTTTGGTACTTGTATCATAAATGTTCACAGAAAGAATAACGTGGATAAGCCATTTTCCCGAAATGTAATTCCGGATCCAAGTAAATATTTTTGATGTTGGCAGTGACATTATTACTACTCAATTCATTTAAAGGAGGGTATCAAAACTAAACTAATTTATTATTTACTTGTTGAATAATAAAAACAATCAAATTCCGATCGAAGCATTAATACATTTCAATATTTTATTTTTAGCCTCTAATAAAGGGTATGGCCAAACCAGTTTTACGACTTAATATAATTTACACATATTTTTTTTTAATAATCATCCAATAGGGATGTATCCAAGGTATGAGAATCAAAAAAACAATTAGTCCGTCTTATAGACAATAAAAAAAAATTAAGACCCGTATTTTTTATTTTCTCGAAAATACCAAAGATTACTGAGGTATAACGTATTAAAGTGTGGGCTAATTACGTCACGCCCTGGTATATTTTGTACCACGGCGTGACGTCATACGACATTTCAAATCAATATAATTATATTCCTAAGTATTTGAATGAATGAAAAAATAAAAAATACGTCTTCTATATCTTTTATAAATCCATCTGATGGATACTAAATTATATTTTAAGATACAACCCAATTCCGTAAATCCGGAGGAATGTCCATATTCATATATACTTTTCCGATCAATGACCCCAATTCACTCTACCTATTCCGACCTATGGTGATGAGGCAGTGTTTGTGTTCCCACTTCTGGGACACAGGATCCCTGTGTGAAAGGAGGGGGCTATTATCCACCACGTGGTCCCAGTGCGGGTTGATAGATGTCACATGTCTTCTAGGTTCTAAGATATGTTTCCTCACGACTTCCTTCACTGTTTTTAAAGCAGCGGTAATGAAATTATTTACACAAAGTATAGCGCCCGTATGCACTATGAGCCTCATAAGAAAGCTCAAGGTCGCGGAGAGGGCTATACTAGGTGTTTCTCTACGTGATTGAATCAGGAATGTGGAGATTCGTAGAACTAAAGTCACATAGCCCAGCACATAGCCCAGCGGATTAGCTCTCTGAAGTGGAAGTGGGCGGGGCACATAGCTCGTAGCACCGATGACTGATGGGGCAGAAAGGCCCTTGAATAGCGACCACGTATCGGCAAGCGCAGCGTCGGACACCCACCGACTAGATGGTCGGATGACCTGACCAAAATCGCTGGGAAGCGCTGAATGCAGGCCGCGTCCAACCATTCTTTTTGGGAATCCTTGGGGGAGGCCTATGCTCAGCAGTGGACTTCATTTGGCTGAGATGATGATGATAGCGACTGTCTGTGTTCAAATCTACGTTGTCATGGTCGTTGCTACACAGATCCAGTTGAAAATCAGGGTCAAGCACACACTTATCTGGCACAATTGGCAAACTGGGCCCGGTCGGCTGCAGCCTTTAGGCACATTTTTCTGCTAATTTCTTACTTCGGACTATGCACGTTTTATTTTATCCTAATTTTTGGTTTTTATTATGTATATGTCATTATAAATTTAATGTATTTTTCTATTACTATATTATACTGGGCTACCACTGGCTCTGTAAATATTTACAAGACCTTTTTTAATAATAATAACTATTATTTGTTCAAAGCATGGTATAACAAGCCTATTAGTGGTAAATAATAATATAGGCGTTGTACTTTTATTAAAAATAAAACATGTTTTACCAAACTTTTTCTTTTTTCTTCATTTATGTAAGTCATCTAAAAGTTCTATCAAAATTGTCTAAGTTTACTGAAGATTCTTCGCCGTATCGTTTCTCGTCGTCTTTATTAATCAACAAGAGACAAATTCCACAAAGCCAATAATCACCAATTAACCATTAATCCAAATCACCATAATCATTATCACCGATCACAAAGAACTTCTCGTGCCAATAAGTGTATGGTACTTCACAGCGAGTGGTGGTTTCATTAATTATATTCAGTTAGATAAGACACTGCATTGTTAATGATTGTCGGCCGCGGTCATTGCTCACCGCTGAGTATGATTGTACTAGTGTTGTTGTCGTTTAGTTGTTTGTCTTACATCCCGGGATTAGGACGTTTGTGTCCCGGTACGGGACAGACCAGTTCCTTCTTCATTAAAGTGATGATTAATTATTTCATTTAATTTAAGAAGTAAATTTACATTAATATAGGTATTGTATGATGTGCGTGATGATGTCTTCTATAAATTAGCCAATATACTTTTCTCAAGAGATTTATTTTGTATAGGTACATACGTAATTATTACAATAACTTCTTTCTAAATGAAATTCCTACTAGATAAACCAGCTAAAAATTAGATACACTTTTTTTGTCACTCTATATTATGTCCCATTATATACTTGTATACCTATAGCTTTGACAGGAAAAAAGTTTTTGGCCTTTGTCTCTCAACCAAAACCTCCACTTTTTTCTTTCAAACCTAGCTCTCTTGTGCGGTCTCTGGTTATGTTAGTTTATCAAACTTCATCAAATACATGCAGAATTTACCACTACGATCCGGACGAGACGTTTCGCTTCTTCTTTTATACCGCGTACGTCGTGGGACTGGCACAATTTGCCGGCGGCAGTGTTTCCGTCACACTACAATTTGAGTGTCTGCAAGGCTAGAGTGAATAGGCTCTTAATAAACTAGCGCGCTTTACTATCAACGATCGCATCACTGCTTACCATCAGGCGGGATTGCGGTCAAGCGCTAGTTAATAATTAAAAAAAATAAAAAATGAAACGCATTATAAAACTAATATCCCGTTTCCAGAATTTCTATCCCGGAATTCCGACACAGCAGCCACCACTAGTGTCTGTACTCTCCTTTATTTGTCGAGTGGAATCATTACGCTTTGTTGTTAAAGTGGGTATAAGAACACCACACTTAATATTATTGTATTGACAAGTACACGTAGCTCTTTTGTTTTCGATTTTACAATTGTTTCTAATTCCGAAGTTAATATTGAACTTTTTGGAGTTTTGGTGGGAAAGTCAAGCTGAGTGTCACGCTCATTTTTCATTGGACTTTTAAAATTAGTGTTGATTTCTAAATAAAAGTGCGTGATTTATGTAGTAAAAAGTGCATTTAGTAAATAATTCATAAAGAGCAGTGAAATATCGCAGCATAGTGGCCACATCATGACTTTGCTTCAAATCTCCCTCGTAAGACGGTTCACGCGGCCGTCTTTTTCGACATAAATAATTCATTACGTGACATTGGCTAAATGCACAAACCGTGCGAAGCCAAAAAGAAAGAAAGAAAAGAATATTGAACTTGAATTTAACAAACAATATATTCAATATTATAAAATGTTATCACGTTGCGTGCAATGATTAATTGTCGAGCTCATTAGCATTTGATGAATAGGTATGCTAATTTTATTACATCAGAATCTTAAATAGGTATGCGTTAGTAATTAATTTTGTATAAAGAGTGCCGTTGGCTGTAACTGTACATTTATTGGTACTTACGTTGTTTAATATTTTTTATTTATGAATAACCAAATTATATTTACAGTTTGCACCGCACATACAGGTCAATTCAAAAAAAAAATATATTAAAAAAAAAACTACTTAAACAAAATGAAATTTGATGAAATTCTATAAAACTAAACAAAATGAAATAAGGCAAAATTTACCCCTGTGTTGTTGAAGACTAAGCTTAATAATTTCTTCCACCACTTTTTCCTACCATCGTTTCATATTAGCCCTGATTCGCACAATCCGCAGCATTTTTTTAATTGCGCTCACGATTTTCGACGCTCTGTATAGAGCCGAAAGTTGAAAATAAAACAGTATGTTTTTGAAATCCGCTGTGTTGAATTCACATTGCTCGGCTTAACACCGAGAGTTGACGACACGATGGACGCAGTGACTGAGCGATCGACTGCTGCGCTGCGTGTCGCGGGTTCGATTCCCGCACGGAACAAATTTTTTTATGGCCTACAATTAGTTGTTCCGGTTCTGTCTGTTTGTATATGTGATTTTAGGTATATGTTTGTAAATGCACCCACGATACAGGAGAAATTCCTAGTGTGGGAGACCGTTTTATTAAAAGGAAAAAGGATAAATTCAAAGTCAGAAGAAGTTCTTCCTATCTCCTCCTAATAATCCTACCAAGGACAGTAAAAAGCACCGTCATATTAAAGAAGAAATGAATGAATTATTCGATTGTATAATATCAAGTCTAAACAAGAATGCATGCGATTGAACCAATTGACATGTGAAATAATTAAAATAATTTTAGCTATAAAACTAACAAAAACTGCCATCGGCTAACGAAGAACTTAAATCCATACCATCGAAGCCGTAGGACAAAAAATAATAACATTAAAAGTGAAATCCTCCAGAGCTTTGATTGACCACAAATCAATATTAATGATCTAAACCAGCAGGGTGTCTTGCGCGACCGCCCATCCCTTTCTTCCTGGGACGTAAGATAAGGACGCCAAATGTTTGGACACCTCGCCCTTAAAACGTTTTAAGTGCTAAACGAATAAAACCATTAATTACACGCAATTCAATGTACATATTGAATTTATTCAAATAGTGATAAATGGGTGTAGTAAGAAACAAGAGGTGGGAAAAGGATGGGTATATTTTTGTCTCTTTCGTGTTGTTGGAATGTTCAAAGGAATGATTCAGTGTCAATGTTCACGATATCTGTGTAGGGAAGATTGTGGAGGTGATCGAGTTCCGATTATTAGTTTTTTTTTTTGACGTTTTAATGAATATTATTATAATGACGAATATGGAGTTTTATTTGAATTTTATTATTTCTCTGGGACTGGGACAATGGACCCTATCAATGCAAGCATGGAAGGTATCAGCAGGGTAATTACGTAACACATTATCAGTAGCAATGGATTTCATTTTGACAATTCAACAACATTCATTGCGTAATTTACATTGTTGAACAGACATATTTTCAAACATAGGTTGCTACCTATGTTTGAAAATATGTCTGAATTTTGAATCGGTAATTAATAAATTAATTTTATTTATTATTTTTTTCTTTAATTTTGAATTCTGTATTTTGAATCTTATTGCTATGCCATTGCTATGGTATAGCAATAAGATTCAAAATGATTCCAAATGACAGTAAAACTTATTGTGTTACGCAATTATGGTGCTGTACTCTAGTTGGAAACCGAAGACGATTAGGAAAAATAATATGTACACTAAACGTACGGAGGATGGGTCTGAGCAGTTGTGTTGAATGTGTGCCGGGTACGATGCGCAGAATGTTGTTGTGTCGGATGTTTGGTTATGGAGGGTCTAAAAATCCCCGAGAGGAGCTCCGTCAGGTCCTGGTGGCGGATTGGCGGCAGAGGCTTATGCGCCCTACCGCCGGCCTCGCTACCGTCATAGAATAAAGAGAGGGAAGTACGTTATCTTCATACAAACGGACCGCGCGCGGCTTGTATGTTTGCGCCATAGTATCTATGCGTCGCCGCACGCACACCTAAACACAATATTAGAGTGCCTATGACTGCGCTAGTCGCGGCTAGCACGGAACGAGGTTCGCGCGTCACGGCTTTTCGGCACATTAGCTTTTAAAAAATGATCACATAAACTGCAAAGTTGGTATGTCTATTTATGAACAAATAAAAGACTTATATTTTTCAAATTATATTTCTAAAAGTTATTTACAAGGATACGGATATATTACACATTAAAGTTTAATAACAACGCGTTTCGTAATAGTCGAAACCGAAGAAAGTAGGTATTTTTCTGTAGCTAATTTGTAATTTTGTATTAAATGTGTGATTCAATAGATGTTATGTTTGTATTATTTATATTTGTATTAATTAAAAATAAAAATAAATATGGTTCTTTATGTGTACAAAACTAAAAATAAAAATTACAAAAAAAAAAACTGACTAGTATATGTAAACTAAATACTAAGCAAATAATTGAAACATAAGCTCTTAGTCTATAAATATTTGTTAGCGGTTTGGGCGACAACCGTAACCGACGAAGCGCGGACAGTCGTCAACCCTAAGACAGTAGGCAATTAAATCGCGGGTTGGGTCGCAGATAACCTACTTCCCTTCTTTATTCTATGCTACCGTCGAGGCGATCCGGCCAGTACTTGACGACTGGCTCGGGAGAAGGCACGGCTCCCTGTCGTTCAGGGTGACGCAGGTGCTGTCGGGGCACGGCTGCTTCGGCAAGTACCTGTGTCGCCTAGGCAGGGAGCCGGTCGCTCGGTGCCACCACTGCGTCCAATGCGGGGAGGACACGACGCAGCACACGCTCTCCGAGTATGTAGCTTGGGAGGAGCAGCGCCGTGTCCTCACAAATGAAGTAGGAGGCGACCGGACGCTGCCGGCAGTAGTGCGGAGGATGGCCGGCAGCGCAGAGTCGTGGGACGCGATGGAGGACTCTGCGAGGACGTGATGTCGCAGAAGGAAGCTGCGGAACGGGATATGGAGATCTGAACTCCCTTCCCGGGCCGCAGAAGACGCACCGGGCGCCGAAGAAGGGCGGATAACGCCCTCTTCCGCCCCCCATGAATGAGTCCAGGGGCGAGGGCCATGGGGAAGCCCCCGCCCCCTATTCGATGGACTCCGAGGCGGAGGCGCGCGCGAGTGTCAGCGCGCGCCTCTGAGGCGATGCACGGGGTAGCTTAACACCCCACTACCGCGTGCCGGAGACGAGGCCCAGACAGACCGGGCCAGCACGAGAGTGTGGGGCTGCGGAAGAATTTAGACTCCCGCGGCCCCACGCGCGCTCGTGATAGAAGAGACAACGGGGTGGTTTTAGTCAGTAAAAGTCTGACAGACCCCGTCGCCCACCCTAGGGCGGCGGACATCCTATGAGGATTTCTTCCCCGAAAAAAAAGGGTCTAAAAATCCAAATGCGCAGCCTCTTTGGTCGTGTTGTTGGGTTTAACATTGCGTCACCTCGCTCAACTATTGCCTTCTTCTTTTCTATTCACTCAGTTTTATTTATTTTTTTAGTGAATAGGCTCATAACAAACTAGCGCGCTTTACCATCGACGATTGCAGCAATGCTTATCATCAGGCGGGATTGTGGTCAAGCGCTAGTTTATAATTATAAAAAAAGTCTTATTCAAATACAGGAGCCGCAAGAGGTTTAGGTATAGCAGCAGCCGACGCGTTTGAGTAAAGTGTGGTGTCACTTATATACAACGTTTTGTTTAATATAGTTAGTTCAGAATAAGCAAACTGAATCGATTCCAATCATTTTTACACCATATTATATTTTTTCCCAAATACATTTAGAAATTGTTGCAGTGTGGTTCCCGAGCGTGCTACGCAGCTTACGTTAGATCATTGTACTTGTGCGCGCGCAACAGCTGACGTAAGAGGTCAACGCACTGGGTGCGCCCGCAGCGGAAATTTGACTATCTTTTTGTTGGAAGCTCATAACTTTGTGGTTTTACATTATATCTTTTTGAAATTTTGTACATAGATTCTTTACTTAAAAATACTGGACACGTGTATCGGGTTTCGCATGAACAAAAGTAATGTTGTATATGCACATTGTCTTTGGTCAACTGTGTGGAGGAGGCATCCAGCAACTAAATACTATTATAGAAAAGTGTCATCATCATCATCATCAGGCTTTACTCGTCCACTGCTGGATATAGGCCTCCTTCATGGCTCGCTAACAAGTTCGATCCTGAGCAGTTCTCCGCCAGCCACTATCAGCCACCTTTTTGATGTCGTCGCTCGACGCGGTCTCCACTCGAGGACTCGTTTACCCCAACGGTTGTCGGTCCTGCTGCATATGTGACCAGCCCATTGCCACTTCAGCTTGCTAATCCTTTCAGCTAGGTCGGTGACTCTGATCCTCTGTCGGATCACCTCATTTCTGATGCGGTCCTTCAAAGAGACGCCCAACATAGCCCGCTCCATAGGTCGTTGGGCGGCTTTAAACTTATGGACTAGTCTGGCCGTTAGTGTCCACGTCTCGGCTCTGTAAGTCATGACGGGTTGGACGCACTGGTCATACCCGGAATAAAATTTGCAATGTCTCTTGGTTAGTCAAATTCGACTTATCAAGGAAACCGCCTGTTTTACTATGGCAAGGTTCTATCAAAGATTGGTGGGAGGCGTTGAAACAACTCATTATTTATTGACGAACTCTGCCCATCTTCACGTTTTCTTTGTTGTTGCGAATAAGCATTTGGTTTTACTAGGTACTTTTAAAGCACCCACATGAGGTGCTTTCTGATTTGATCTCAACGTCCTTTAACGAGTTGTTCCTTTATGTCTGTACCGTACTATCTTTTAGCACTATTATATGGCTGTTGGTAAGGTTGCTAAAGGTAAATGTTAGTATTTTTTTAACTGAATACGGTACTGATAAAACTAACAAACCAGAACTGAAAAATATTTTTGGGACACTTGAGTAGTTACGATTCTTCTTGGTTATTCTCTAAATTCATAAATTATAAATTCGTTAACACAAATAATTCAGCTAGTGTAAAAAAATCATATTAAACTAATTAAACGAGCACTCTGATCAAAACTTTTTCTCTATTGAATCATGCCTGGTTCGACTTATAGCGCCATCTATTGACAAAGTTCCTGAAACACTTATCTGTTATGAATGAATGGACAATCTTTTAATTTTTTTTCTTTATCTTATTTATAACTACTTTGTATATTATTATATAAAAATAGAAATGTAAATAAATATACATTTGTGTTAATATTTTGACGGACGGGGCGTTTCGCTTCCTCCTTTATACCGCGTACATCGAGGGACTGGACCAATTTGCCAGCAGCGGTGTTTCCGTCGGACTACAATTTGAGTGTCTTCAAGGCTAGAGTGAATAGGCTCATAATAAACTAGTGCGCTTTACCATCAACGATTGCGTCACTGCTTACCATCAGGCAGGATTGCGGTCAAGCGCTAGTTTATAATACCTATGTAAAAAAAAAGGAGTACCTACATACCTAAGCAATATATTTCAGAATGTCTTGCTGTCTCCAAATACCTAATTAAATATTTGATTTTAGTAAGAAAGTCGAAAATTAAGCAAATGTCACCTTAGAATTGCATGCTTATTGAATAAAAATGTAAATCGAATGAAATAGATATTGAATTTAATTAACTTTATACTTACTCGCTGACTCGGAGAATTTCGTACCGCCTCAGAATTAGGTACTTAAATGTTGAAATGAAATCGTCTTTCAATTATATTTTAATGAATAAATATTTAATTTACTAAGTATATAGGGCTGGGACATATCAAAGATAGGTGCAGCCTTTCTTCTTTATTTTTTTCTTTCTTGTTTTCGGACAGTAACGACCACGAGGCGTCTTATGTAGCAAGAAACCGTGGCTCTAGCCTACAGGCAAGTGAAGAAACAAGGGTGGGTCAGTAAAAGTCTGACACGCCCTTCCGCTCCGCCCAGAGCTGGAGAGGTCATTAGATGATTTTCGAACCCAAACAAAAAAAGGCGACTCTTTCGAGAACAATATAAGTAAAAGATAAATTTCATTCAAACGTCGTCATCATAATCATCTGCCCAGCCTTTTCCTGACTACTTATGTTGGCGTTGGCTTCCAGTCTTCATCATCAAAATCAAAAAAACAAAATCACCACGCTTGCTCAATCCGGGTTGGAGTTTTCAGAGTCAAAGTCCAGGTTTCCTCAATATGTTTTTCTTCACTTTGTAATCAGTCATTGGTGTCCAAGATATAGGTACTTAGAATGTACATTTAACTTAGAAAAGTTACATTGGTACAGACAACAGCACATCAACCTACTACAATCTGTCAGATTTTCTTCTTAAAATTATCAATTTTATCTCTAAAGCCATTAAGACTCAAGGTTGATTGAGAATATCTAACAGTTTGAGGTAGCTTGACCTGCTGTCGTCCTGACGGACCTGGAATCGAACCCGCACACTCATACTTGAGAGGCTGGAGTTTCAACCACTAGGCGACCACGACTGACGGCTTCTAGTCTGACCGGATACAACTTCAACATTCCCGACTATAAAATATGGAAACGAAAAAATCTCTTACAGGATAAGCATTAAGCCTCCGTGCCACTTATTAAGCCCTCCTCGTTAGAGAGGTCACAAATCACAACCAGCTAGTTATGTGACAGACACAAAAACCATAAAATTAAATTAATGCCTTTCTACCACTTCCTCTTGGGGAACTGTTGGCCGTTAAGGGAACTTAAGGATTTTCCTGAATTGGTAGCTTTTGTATGCTCCTGGTAGGTACCTACGTTATGATTTCTTTTATTGCCTGAACGTAGGTGTTAACTTGGTTAATGTATCTAATGAAAAGCAAGAAAAAATCAAATAATTGAAATATTTTGTCTGGGACTCGAAATACAAATAGAATAATTAAGTTAAATACATTAAAAACAAATAAAATAATAAAGAAAAACCTGTACGAAAAAGGAAATCTAGTTAATTCGTTTGTGGAATTTTAACTAGAGTAGGTACTTTTCAAGGTTTTATTTACTTAATATATATTTTTTTATAATTATAAACTAGCGCTTGACCTCAATTCCGCCTAATGTAAGGGCCAAGGTAAGCAATATCTAAGGTAATCTTTGATGGTAAAGCAAGCTAGATTATTAAGAGCCTACCTACACGCTAAAAAAAAAAAAAACTGAGTGAATAGAAAGGAAGACGGCAGTTGAACGAGGTGATGCAATGTTAAGTTAATACGACCAACGATGCTGCGCCAGAGGCAGATTGATCTGTAGACCCTCCACGACCAAACTCCCGACACTAAAACATTTGGCGCATCGTACCCGGCACACATTGCAACACAACTGCTCAGACCCGTCCTCCGTACGGCTTCACCAAACATTGGCGGTAGGACTTTGTCTGGTGGGTGGTAACTTCTGCCGGCAGCCGATGTTATGGCCTACCATCGATATATATCTTATACTCTTTATCGCAGCGGACCCCGGGCTCCAACGCGAAAGCCGCGGTTGCAACCGGGATTAACGCTGAGATGATGATGATGATGATGACTCTTTATATAACTGCAAGCTAAGTTTTAAAAAGTATGATATCCTTTTCCTTTACCATAACAGTTTATAAAAAAAAATGTATTTGGTTGGTCTACCATGTAAATATTAGGTAAATATTATTGCTTTGAAAGGTCTTTAGTACTTAACAATGTAAAAGCAATTACCGTGTTGGTCCTAAGCCTAAAACGTAGGCGAAAGTAATAATGGGAAAAGACTAGTAAGTAAGTAGGTTTGAAAAGTTGACATTTATATTATAGGTATGTGTATTACCTACATACTTTAGAAATCATGAATCCAAAATTTACGAAAATAATTACCTATCTATCTACCTACCTAATTATTTTTGAAAATTTGCGTGTTGAACCAGTAGGTAACGAATATACAAGTAGGTAAGATTTGCTGATATAGGTCCTCAATTTGAATACAGCTTTTAAATGTTGTTTGAAATAAATGTCTACATTAACATCAGCTAACATTACCAATTTTTATAAAGAATACTCGTTTTCTGTAGCACATCTTAAAAATACACAAACAACTTATTCAAACAACTAACTGGAGAAACAAACAACTCTTATTGGTAACTGATTCAATTAAACAGTTCGATTGAACTCATTATTCTAGAATCAAGTTCATTGTTATAAAAAATAAACTTTGAAATCAATATGAAAAGTTTTAAATGGAAAAGTGCGGACGAGCTACAACTTTCTTCATTAAACTGAAGAGTTCCTCGCTTCGGGAGAGGAAAAGAAAATAGCATTTTCTATATTTATAAGTGTAATGAGAAAACTGTGAACGGTGTTACAAAATTAAATAATTTGATAAAATGTCCGCTTGGGTGAGGACACGTAGCGCCATCTAGCGGTGAATAGCTGACTCGAGAGCGGGCGATTCTGGTTCGCGGAATGAAAAGTAAATAAACAAGATTATACGTGTTTATTTATTTTAAAATGAGATACTTGTTTATGTATTTTAGTTTTGAGAAAAAATAAGCCTTGGGGGCGAAAACGTCACAGTTAATTTGTTGTTTCTTTTATTAGGTACCTACCTACATAATATATTATCTCTACCATCCATACTAATATTATAAATGCGAAAGTAACTCCGTCTGTCTGTCTGTCGGTCTGTCTGTCTGTCTGTCTGTCTGTCTGTCTGTCTGTCTGTCTGTTACGCTTTCCCGCTTAAACCTCTCAACCGATTTTGATGAAATTTGGCACAGACAATCTTTAGACCCTGAGAAAGAACATAGGCTACCTTTTATCCCGGAAAAATTTGATGTTCCCGAGGGAAATCTAAAAATTAAGCGCGATATAACCGAACTCCACGCGGGCGTAGCCGCGGGCGGAAAGCTAGTCACATTATAAAAATGTTAATTATTCTTCTTAAAAATGTTCCTTCTTCCCAAATGAAAGTACTAGGAAGTGGCAAAGGGCAGGCGTTTTGGAGTACTATCTTATGTAATGTTGACGTTCAAAAAGTGCTGATTCCCAGCCTGATTTGAATAAAAGACTTTTGATTTTGATTGAATATTAATTATTTTTGAACCGCTTGAAATGCCAGTAAACTAACCAAAATAGATAAAATACTAGTAGTATGTAGCCTGCTTTTACTGCGACCATTATAAACTTCAAGCTAGTTAGCTCCACAGACAAGCCTATCCCCGATATATGGCTGGCTTATCAACCAGGGGTAGGTAACGATAACACGATGGCTTCTTTAATTAATTAGCTAACTAGCCAACCTCTCCCACACATTAAACAGTTTACGATCCCTGACCATTCAACTCGATAGTCGGAGATTGGAAAGGTGAATGAAGCTTAGACCATGTTTATTGCTGGCTCACACGATGGCGCATCTTTAGAATGTGATCGTCATTGATTGGTTTTTAATTGGTTTAAACTAACTTTTCATTTTAAGTATTAGGGCATTATTCATTATTATTGGCATTTTTTTATGTTTTGTATTTTTTAGGTGTTACATACCTATTGATGGTTGTGTATCATGGTAGGTGGACCGAACATCTGATGAAAGTGTCTGGAATGGACACAAATATACAGGAGACTGGGGCAAAGCATAAAAGAGGCCTATGACTCGCAGGGGGCTTCGATAGGTTCAGTCTACTGGGTGAAAATAAATTCAAATATTGTTTTATGTTCATTGATTCGGTATGGTTAACATGCAATAGGTATTTTCTCTAGCGATGAAATTAATTTCATTTTTGAATAGAATAGGCAATGGTTAAAAATGCATTTATGTGACTACATAATATCCTATATACATTTAGAGAACACATCAAAAACATGAGATCTCCTTCCTTGATAACGTCTCCCGCCCTTTTGTTAGAGTCCCTTAAAAGATTCCCTACACCTCCTTACTATGAAGACATATTGCGTTTCGCGTTTTTGAACTCGCGATTCCAACGCGTATTTACGTATTCACACTCGCATTACTCCTAGTTGTATGTCGAGATGAGATGTGAGCGTGTGTGAGATTTGTGTGTTAGTGTCAGCTTAACGATACCAATGTAAGATGACCCACTACGCCGCTCCCTCCGCTATGCAAATGAGACGGCTGCGCAGATGATGTATGCAAACAAGGAGCTCCAAACCCATTGGTGATATACGACGTAGGCTTTCACATAGGTGTGTGCGTGTGTGTTGGTATGCCAGTCGCCTCTAGGCGCGCAATAGACGGGGGTGGGCAGCCCAAGAGGATGGGGTATAAAGGAAAACCATTTACATTTGAGCGATTCGTCCAATTTAAAATTCCTACAAGATAGCTTAGACACGGGTGCCATTCTTTTGAAGAGGCGATCATCATGCAAAGGACATTCCTAGCAAATACGAGTTCGAAATAGTTTTAGTTTTAATGATATTTTTAACAAGCTCCAATGTTTGAGAGTTCCAAGTTAGATTACTTATTAAAGAAACTATTTTGCGTGATTCGTCTCATATCGATAGGGTGACCTAGATATATTTGGGGGCAAATATGTCACTGTTGGCGGAGGTATCGTTATGAATATGAATCTAGGGTGTGGGAAATCAGTCGGGGAGCGTTCCATCAAAACGTCACAGGTCGCTCTCAGGACAAATTTGCCCGCTGGCCCACGTCCCGCGTTTTACGAGCCACGCCGACGAAGATTCAGCACCCAAGGGAGACATTCCGCCTCCAAAAACTTTACCCGTTACAAATTTGTTTTTTTTTTCTGCCTTATCTGCTCCCCGCGCTTTTGGCAAACCTAATTCCGTATTCAAAAATATTTCTGCAAGTATTGTGCTCGTACGGAACGAACGTTTTATTACTGGCCATATACCGTTTTAAAAGTTAGCCACTTTTGCCACGCGGCGTTTCCCCTGTAGTAGGCACATTCGGTACTGTTCTTGTCACTGTTTGTTCGTAATTATTATTGTAGTTTGATAACTGCCTTTATAATGTTTTTATTGGGACTTTGGAAGTTTTTGAAGGACTGTTTTGGATTATTATGTGAGTTTTCGGAGGGTAAACAAAAAATAGGTGTGATATGTATCTTTGAGGACAGTTATAAAACGTAGCGCAATTGTTTATGGTTTTATGATTATGGTGTTATTATGTCATAAAGCACGGCGTTATTAGACAGCTATTTTAAAACTATTTGATTAGCGGATGTACAAACACTATTCAAAAATATTGTTTAGAGTTATATTAACAATTCTTTATTTAAGTCTAATACATATTTAATTTATTATCTATTTACATTCCGATTTGGTTTTTTTTTTTGTCTATGTAATAAAATATTTATTTTATTAATAATTCGAATTCAGTTTTTCTTAAGCTGAGCGAAAAATTTCAATGTTCAGGAAAAAATTGTAAGAGCTTATTTGCAGGTTTTTCGCATAAATCATTTAAAAAATTGACCGGACAACCCCTTTCTGCTAGGTAATTGCGTAGCACACTATCAGTAGTAACGGGTTTCATTTTGACAGTTCAACAACATTCATTGCGTTATTTACGTTGTTAAGAATTCATTTTTTTTAACATATGAAGCAACGGATTAGCAATATGCTTCAGAATGATTCCAATTGAGCCTATAATGTCCCCACTATTGAGACAAAGGCCTCCTCTCGGTAAGAGGGAGTGTGCCGTAATCTACCACGCTGGCCCAGTGCGATTTGATAGACAATTTCCGATCAATTTGTCTTAAAATAAATCATACACTAAAATTCATACTAATATTATAAATGCTAAAGTAACTCTGTCTGTCTGTTACGCTCTCCCGCTTAAATCTCTCAACCGATTTTGTTGAAATTTGGCACAGACAATCTTTAGACCCTGAGAAAGGGTATAGGCCTTTTATTTTGATATTCCCGAGGGAAATCTAAAAGCGCGATATAACCGAATTCCACGCGGGCGAAGCCGTGGGCGGAAAGCTAATTAACAATAGATACTTAGGTGTTAACAAAATAATAAAACGCATGTCACCCAGATCCACCAGAAACAATTCCCGCTAAAAACACAGTGGGCATGAAATATTTCCAACTCAATAATAAAAAGTATGACATAATCATAGAAAACACGAACAAAGACAATACGTTTTCGTTGTTAGCTGCTTATTTTGCATTCATGGAATATTCTTAAGCATTGTTCAGTACATATAGGCATAAGGCAGGCATGTGGGGGCCACAGTGCCATCCAATTTACCATTCATATTTCGAAGCCAATCGGGGAGGTAATTTCAGAGGTCTACGCCGATGTACCGACGACGTATGCACTTATGTTTCGGTAGGACTGTATCTACCTGAGCGTGGGATTAGGTGTTTTGACTTCCTGAAGTTAGGAGTGTTTTTGGTGAATTTGGTATAAAGAGACTGACTTTTTTGAAGTTTTTATCTATATTATAATAGTAGTTAGGATACTGATACATAATGAGGGGTATTAAGCACGAGTGTGTTTTTAATAGTATCACACGAGTGTGTAATACCTAATTATGTACAGTTTCATACACTACTTTATCTAATCTCAGTGCATCTAAAGCCAACGCAACACAATTCCATTTATTCAGTTTCATAATTGTAATATGCAAAATGTTCACAATTCTGCACCCTGCATGCACAGCGCATGCGCCAAAGCGCGCGCAGCCACAGATAAAAAATAAAGATAAATTAGGATAAGTTAGGATATGAAACTCAAGAAAAAACATACTGAAGACTAGGCTGTATGGCGTACTATGCCTTTGCCTTTTCCGTTCAAATTAACGGAAAGAATGAAACCAAAAAAAAAACATTGATATAATATTAAACAGATATGATATTTTGTACGCTTCAAGTTCAATGCGCTAGTGACTTATCTACCTTAGTTTAATATTATATCAATGGCTGTCTATGGTTTGTACCGTAATGAAAAACATTTTTTATTATAACATTATATTGTTAGAGAAATAATGTTATAATTTAATTTTTTAATTTCCTTTCGATATACTATTGGTAAAGTACGTCAATATAAACTCCTTTTTGGTTTTATATTTTTAATTTTTTGATATGAGAGTAGATAAAATATTTTTCTGCATCGACCAGCCGCGAGGCCTATGTCCAGCAGTGGACGAGTAAAGGCTGATGATGATGATGATGGTGATTGACTAGCCGCGTAATTGCGTGATATATTATTAGTAGCTTTGGGTTTAATTTTGAGGCTTCAGGCGACTGGGACCGCAATTAACTCGGACCGCGGTTCCAGTCGCCGGAAAAACATTATTTAATTTTTATGAATCCGGCGACTGGGACCTCTTCATTTTGACAATTTAACAACATTCATTGCTTTATTTACGTTGTTGATCAGACACATTTTTCGAACATACGGAGCATTGGAATAGCAATACGCTTCAAAATTATTCCAACTAACAGTAGTAGTGTGTTACGCAATTAGGGAGCCGGGGTACAATATTCGCAATTATAAGAATGTTCAATTAGGCAGCCGGGGGACAATATTCGTAAATATAAGAAGGTTCAATTAGGGAGCCGGGGGACAATATTCGTAATTATAAGAATGTTCAATTAGGGAGCCGGGGGACAATATTCGTAATTATAAGAATGTTTAAAGTGGTGTATCAGTCTCAACTGTCATAAATCCTTCAATTTCTACAACGTTTTGTTTTTATATACCTATGCGAAACACGAAACACGTATCCGGTATTTTTAAGTAAAGAATCAATGTACAAAATTTCTAAAACATATCACGAAAAACCACAAAGTTATGGGCTTGTTATCTTACCTGGTTGTCCAAATAAAAATATGGTATCCGCACCGTTCGCCAACCCGCGCCTGCAGCGGCGCGGCGCGGGGTCCCTGTCTCACGCGCTTAGTACTATGATCTACCGTCGGCTATGTTGCGCGCTCGGTAACCACATTGCAAACATTTCTAAATGTATTTGGGAAAAATATATGATGTAATCAAATATTTGTAACAATAGCTTGAAAATTTAAAAGAGTGTCCATGGAGTTTCTTGCCCATTCTTCTCCATAGGTACCTACTCTTTGGAATGGGCGACTAGCTTCATCTTATTGACTGACCGACCTTCTGACAATTCAAAAGTACCTGTAACTGGTTTATTTGAAATAAATGCTTTGATTTGATTTGATTATAACATGGTGTAAAAATGGTTGAAATCGATTCAGTTGCTTATTCTGAACAACCTGTAATCTGGTTTTGTATAAAGAAAAAATCGGTGAAAAAATAACGTTGTATATCTAAATATTTGACTAGTTTTAGACATGAATTGTCGCTGAGATGTGATCGCGACTCAACTGATTCGTAGTTGATTACCAAAGTTAAATGTTTTTCTTTGTAGTCTTCCTATTATCGGTTATAAAGTTTCCATTGTTGGCTAATAGGCCGCCATAGTGCGAGTTGGCGGATGTTACAAGTCTTTAAATTTTTGGTTCTAGAACATGCCAGTTTCCTCCTTCCTTGGCCTTCTTGATAGTAGTGATGATTAAATAATTTACACAAACAAAATGCTTGTTTGGGTTGTAAGATTTACAAGAGTTGCAATACGCAAAACTCTGCTCTCTATTTAAGTGGTAAGTAATATTCTGAAGATGCACGAAGGTATTTCATCTTCAAAATTTTACTTACAAAATGCAATTATGAAAAGTTATTTCCCCCAATAAGGTGAACCGATGCCCTGGTGAAGGTCGCGGGAAGCCGATGTATGTGGGCAGCACAAGGCCCTTCAGTATGCAAAGCCTTGGGGAAGAAGAAGAGGAAGAAGTTTCCCACCGTGATTTGGGACTACGCGTCAATTCATCGCAAATCATTCAAATCACAACAACATTTTTAGACACGTTCTACTTACCCCCACATTTCCATTAACACACAACCAACGATAGATCTTCGATTTATATTATAATGCATCGAATTTAATCTAGAATCGTATTTGTAATAAAAATGGGTGGAGAACCGTGTGGCTCCTTGGATCGACATTTTCACCAACATATATACAATTTCAATTTGATTTCCTGCAACCGTCGACATTCCATTTTTAAGTAGCAATCACGATATGTGATTCCAATTTTATAGACGTAGCAAACTGTTCCGTATTCAAAATTTGTTTTTATTTTTGCACGGTCATCGTGTTCTTTTTTTAAATTGCTTATTAAGGAAACAATAGCATTCTGCCTAGACTTTTACCAACTATGGTGGATATCAACTTCCAGTCTAACCGGAAACAGACGAATACATAAAAATTCATATTTGTCTATCATATCATATCACCATTGCACCCGTGCCTGCTTCTGAGCATTGGTGAGATTCTGCGGCACCCAGCGTGAAACTATCCTCCGCGACTGCAACCGAAGATGCACGTGTAGATTCTAGTGAAGGCTTCCTGATCCAATCTGCAGTTTATTCTGAATTTCTTGGTATGTGATTCGTCTATTGTCTCGGATCAACCTTTTCACTACTAGCAGGTTTTCTTCTGTAACAACCATCAAAAGGCGACCACTTCTTTCTTTATCCCCCAAAGTTAGTCGACCGCGCTTAAATTCATTATACCACCGATAAACGGTAGCCTTAGAAGGGTCTTCATCTATGAATGCCATTTGAAGTCTATCGTACCATTCTTTTGATTTCTGGCGATATTTGTATAAATCGTAAAAATCATAGCGCGAAAATGGTCTCGACGCAAATCCATTTTTCAAAGAGACACGATAATTTTAAATTTTAATTAGCTCGCAAGAAAATGGATGGAAGGTTTAAATTTGGAACGTACCTATTATTAGTTATAAATAATCATATTTTTAAAATAAATTCTAACTGGCCAGTTACTCATACTTAAAAACTTTTTGTCGCAATACTTTCTAAGTGACCTGGGAACTACGAAATTAATCGTAGTACTGAGATTAAGAAAACATAACTTTTTCCAACAAACTAAAAAGCAGTGACAGGCCGTCGTTCGATGACTATAGCCACTAAACTATTTATTAGTTAAATTTGAATTCTCGTACGCATATCGGCAACGTTATTCTACATAATGTATAATTATATGCAGTTTAATTTACAATTGTATTGACATTAACTCACTACTAAAACTTTTGCTATTTAACATACAGTTAGTTAACATTGTACATTTTCTCTACGCAAAAAAAAAAACGAATAGAAGATGAGTGTTAAAACCGGTTAAGCCTCCACCTCGACCTATAAAGCCTATTACATCAAAGTACATACCACAATATCAGATAACATTAACCATTTAGGCTCAAAATCACACAAACTATTATAAGACACCGCAATTAGAACTGTTTGCACTTCTGTCTAAAACCTTTAGCCTATTAGAATCATGCAAATTGCCCAGGCAATCGTAATGGCCTGTTTAATATCAATCGATTTTAATAAGCAACGCATTTGTAGGCTATTTTCTGCGGTCCTTATCTCACCATTACCTCACCGTCACTCAAAATGTAATATTACTTATTATGAGTATTGAATGCACTGTGAAACGATGAGCGAGGAATAAGCGCATTTCGCTCAGGCGAGTGTGATGAGAGAGGAATGAGCGAAAGGGAGCGCATGGAAAAAGAGTCTTGATACTTTGACTCAATGGGTAGAGGATATTACCCATTGAGTTAAAGTATCAAGACTCTTTTTAGTCGGAGTGTAATATAGAAATTGTGTCGAAAACTCATTAAGTTCACTTCGCGATAAGATATCACCTTTATGCTGGTTGTAAGCTAGAATTTCATCTAGCTTAGCCGTGCTACTATAAATCCTAGTTGGACTAGATTTAGCAATGGTGGCTAGTTTTGTATTTGCATAAGATGGCGCTTAATGCGTTAGCGAGGAAACATTCATTGTAATATTATAACTGAATCGGTTGGTTTTAAATGAAGCGGCTATTTTTTTTTTCTGAATCGAACGTATTATATGCATTATGCGTATGTTACCAGATGTTGGGGGGGGCAAGTCAGTTTTTAGGCTTGAATCGTCTCCGGTCTTTTGTACTACAAACTACACAAGTAAAAATAACAAGCTAATGACTAAAAGAAATTTTAAACTGACTACCAACCCACATTGTCCGTAATTCAAATCATAATTATCATTCTTCAACGGTTGTAAGTATAAAATGGCTATAATAAACACGGAAAATTCAGAGTTTGCTTAACACAGAATTTCTCTGAAAATACATTAATAAACCCCTTCATTTATTATGTTACGACTGCTTAACCGTCCATTTTATGATATCTTTTTTACCAAAGGAACACTAAAAAAAATGTCCTTATTCTAAGTTATATTAATTAAGGGTCTATTTACTTTAAGCCATATAAATAATTTAAGCCAATAATAAATAAACCTCTAAATGCTAAAGTAAGTAAGGTAAGGCTTCTATGTTCTCGAATTGGACTAGAGAGCACTGACAAGATAAATCCAAGTTAATGCTTAGCAATGATCATTGGCAACAGCAAACTAGACGAGAAATTATATCCTAAGTAATGCTATAAACGGTAATAATTTTCTTACCGTTATTAACAAGCAGGCCTTTCCTTCCTGCGAGCTGATTACATTAGTAACTATTTAAATAATATTTAATACTAACTGTTCTACCGGTATTTGCATTATTTGCTATATAATGATTCATATAAAAAAAGGAACAAACAAAAGGTATTTATTGTGAATCGTACAGGAAGGTCATAAAATTAAACCAGCTTAAATCTCTCCTCTTTGTGAGAGGAAGTAGGCCGTAATACACCACCTGGGCAATTGGTAGATATCACGTCTTTGACTTTTCTTATCATCATCATTTCAGCCGAAAGACGTTCACTGCTGGACATAGGCCTCCCCCAAGGATCTCCATGAGGATCCGTCCTGCACCTTCCGCATCCAGCGGTTTCCCGCGACCTTCATCAGGTCTCCGGTTCACCTTGTCGGGGGCCTACCCACGCTGCGTCTTCCGGTGCATGGTCGCCACTCGAGAACCCGTCTGCTTCATCAGGCTTCGGTCCTACGGGCAATGTGCCCGGCCCACTACAACTTTAGTGTTGCAATTCTTCGGGCTATCTCGGTTACTCTCGTTCTTCTGCGGAACTCCTCATTCCTAATCTGATCACGCAGTGGAACCCCAAGCATAGCTCTCTCCATTGCCCTTTGAGTAACTTTGAGTTTTTTTATAAGGCCCAGTGTTAGCGACCACGTCTCAGTTCCATAAGTCATCACTGGCAACACACACTGGTCGAAGACTTCAGTCTTGACTTCCGTAAGATAAGTTATTTAATGGACAAAGCCTAGAGCACAGGTGTAGAGCCTAGTAGCCAGCCTTTCGGTGTTCTATAGGATGCATTTTGGGGAGTGTGCGAGGGAATTGCATGATTTAATTCCCCATCTCCGTTCCACCATCGGACGACCCGTTGTACGGCGAGTTTCCACGTTGTTAACACTACTACGATCCGGACGAAGCGTTTCGCCTCCTCCTTTATACCGCGTACATCAAGGGACTGGAACAACTTGCCGGCGACGGTGTTTCCGTCGGACTACAATTTGAGTGTCTTCAAGGCTAGAGTGAATAGGCTCTTAATAAACTAGCGCGCTTTACCATCAACGATCGCATCGCTGCTTACTATCAGGCGGGTTTGCGGTCAAGCGCTGGTTTATAATTTATAAAAAAAAAGACTAGGTAAACACGATAAGAGTTGAAAAAAATTATGAATGATGAATACAAATTAGAAAATTAGAAGGAAACAAATAAAATGAACATAATCAAGATTTAACATTGATATTACAAATGGTGTAGGCAGAATAAAAATAAAAATTAAGATAAAAACATTTTTTTTTGTTTTGAAACGATGCTCCACGTTGAATAAACTTGAGGAAAATAATAATACTTATTATTATTATTGTCATGTTATTCGGTATTTATCTTACAATTCTTTTAATAATAATAATTAAAGATAAGAAAGGTAATATCCTCTATATTATTTAGTTACCGAAGCTGACGTATTCGAAACCTTTTCGCTAAAGTTTGTTACTTTTGATGCACTCCAGCAAACCGAGATACCTACTAAAAAAAATTGTGAAAGCATTAAAATACATAAAGTCAACCTATTCGAATCAATAATTACAACAAAGTGGAAAATAAACAGACAAACCAAAAACAAATGTAAAGATGATTACAATAAGTTGTTTAAAATTTGTAAAATTCTTCCTGTCAGCCTAAAGCATAAATATCTAGTTCTGGTCAGCAGTTATGGTAGCTGGGAGCGTCACTCGCTAATAACCCATAACTACGCAACTAAGATGGTGTCAGCAGGTAAATTTAATGTACCAAGAGTTAGTAATTATTTTGGCGACCGAACGCTGGACAAAAGAGTATCATACTGGCTCAACCAATTGCCTGCTGACATAAGAGGTCAGAAAACAAAAAGAAAATTTGCCAGAGCACTTAAAATGTTCTTACTCAGTAGTCTGTAAGCAATTTTGTAAGACCTGATATTGTTGATGTAACTTTTTGTAATATTGTTGCATATTTAATTATTGTTGATGCACTTTTTGTTCCGTTCCCACAGACAAACCGTGAAAACGGTTTTGCGGGGCATAGCATTTATCCCAATGTATTGTACACGTGGAGATTAAGAAAATAAATAATAATAAATAATTGAACATTTACTAGATGAGAAAGCGTTTCACCGAGCTTAGAAATTCGCTAGTTGTGTCGAATTATCATTGGAATGTCAGACCAATTTGCTGCTACACTGTCGTTTTGTCGACGACAACTTGACGTCATCTTACGGTTTTATTACAAGTGACTGAGTTAGTTAACTATGAAATCGTATTAAATGGGCCGTTAGGAAAATTGTTACTAGGGTTTCATTAGTAGTAGAGGATTACATTGAATATTATATTGAATAGAACGAGAATTATTTTGTTGTGTTTAAATGTCGTGAGGCTGACCGACAGAAGTGAAAACAGGAACCATTAAAAATCCAGAATACACAAAAAGTAAAAAATCGGCCAAGTACGAGTCGGGCTCGCGCACGAAGAGTTCCGTGCCATGATCTTTAAAAACGGCAAAAAAATCACGTTTTTTGTATGGCAGCCTCCTTAAATATTTTATTTTTAGTGTTTATTGTTATAGCGGCAACAAAAATACACAATCTCTGAAAATTTCAACTGTCGAGCTATTACGGTTCATGAGATACAGCCTGGTGACAGACAGACAGCGAAGTCTCATGAATAGGGTTCCGTTTTACCTTTTAGGTACGGAATCCTAAAAACGATCACGGTATCGGGTCAGTCACGCACACGCGAATTCAATGCTTTTCCCCATTCAATAAAAGTGCTCAACGTCGCTAAATGTTAGTAACAGCATAATTTTAATTTAAGAACGGCTGGACCGATTATTATGATGTTTGATTTGAAATTGTCTCCGCTCTGAATAGCAGAATGAATATTAAAACATGGAAATTTTACCTAACTAGCGGCCGCTCGAGACTTCGCGTGGAGATTTTATTTTAACTCCAAAATATACAGCATACATTTTAAATTTTTAATATGGTCCGCTCCTGTTGGTAACAGCGTGATGTTATATAGGCTAAAGCCTTCCTGAATTAATGGGCTATCCAACACAAAAATATTTTATCAAATCGGATCAGTAGTTCCTGAGATCACCGCTTTCAAACAAACAAACAAACTCTTCAGCTTTATATATTAGTATAGAGTACCTATATAGATTAGTGTAGATAGATAACTTTCGTTATAGAGATTCCGTATTAATATTTGCTTAAATAACTTGGTTGTTACATTTTTAAATCGTAAACTTGATATTCCTCTTCGATATTCTTGCCCTAGGGATACCCAAATTTTCTAACGGCTACCTTCTCTTAAAACTTGTAAGAGGGAAAATTTGTTAGTTACGATATTCAATTCCTAGAATCCATATTCATCATCATCATCATCATCAGCCTCTACTCGTCCACTGCTAGACATAGGCCTCCTTCATGGCACGCCAACAAACTCGATCCTGAGCAGTTCTCCGCCAGCCACTACCAGCCACCTTTTTGATCTCGTCGCTCCATCTCGCCCAAGGGCGTCTTACGCTACGTTTGCCGACACGCGGTCTCCACTCGAGGACTCGTTTACCCCAACGGTTGAAGAATCCATATTTATGAAAACTACTAGCTGTTGCCCGCGACTCCGTCCGCCTGTTGATATAAAATAAGCGCCTGTTAAAATAATGGGAGCAATATGTACGTCAGCGTTTGCCCCCGTTTTCGCAACATTTTTAGGGTTCCGTACCTCAAAAGGAAAAAACGGAACCCTTATAGGATCACTTTGTTGTCCGTCTGTCTGTCTGTCTGTCTGTCAAGACCCTTTATCTCAAGAACGCGTGAACGTATCAAGAAAAAATTGAAATTCACATGAAATACTCAGGTCTATTGTCCCTTTAAGCTGTGAGAATATCAAACTTCTAAGCCAAGCCAATCAAAAGATACAGCCGATATGTCGATATTTTCAACAAATTTTCGACACTCGCAAAGGAATCAAAACCTACAGGATACTTCCCGTAAACTCAGAATCTTGAAATTTGGCATGAAACATTGTCATATAACGCAAATATAGGAAAAATTACGAAAATCACATTTTTTTAGTTATATAATAAAAATATTTTAATAAAATGAAACTTACTACCTTATTTCTCACGAACGAATAAAGGTATCAAATTGAAATTTATACCAAATACTTAAGTCTATTGTCCATTTAAGCAGTGAAAAAATCAAACTTCTAAGTTAACGCGATCAAAAGATACAGCAGTTTATACCGACACCTTAGACGAATTTCCGTCACACGCTGGGGTCATAAATTGTAAACCGCTACGTTTGTACGGCGGAACCCTCGGTGTGCGAGACCGACTCGCACTTGGCCGGTTTTTTGTTACTGCTCTGCTCCTATTGGTCATAGCGGGATGTTATATAGCCTATGTCCTTTCTCAGGCTCTAGAAGTCTAGACTATCTGTATACGAAATTTCATTACAATCGGTTAAGTAGTTTTGGCGTGAAAGCCGGACAGACAGACAGAGATACTTCCGCATTTATAATATTAGTATGGATTGAAATCACTGGACAAGACAAAAAGCTAAATCCACTTACCATAATTTAATTCCGATTTCTATTCTAATAGGTATGTTCATGTGTACGTAATAATTTATACAGAATCCATACACTTAGTGAATCGTTATTCCCGCATGAAAGCCTATTACTCGAAATTGTCCGCAATTTCCTTGTATCAGTTAAACGATTTGCAAATGCCGATTTCTCATACATCATAATTCTTAGGCACACAATGAAATTGCCAACTCATTGCTTAGTACAAATTTCCGTATGTTTGTTCTGCTAAACCAGACTTACGTGGAATAGATAGGAGGGAATAATGTTTGAGTTTTTGGTTTAGAGATTTATTTTTTGTTTGGTAGTGTTTTAATGGAATACATGACCTGAAACTTGGCCAGGTGGATGCCAGAAATTTCATGGGTTTCTTTTGCGGGGAAACTTAATAAGGATGTTTCCTGGGTAAAAAAAAATGATTCTATTTAGTCCGTCATTCAGATTATAGAAAAATATTGGATACGTATATTTTGTGTAGCATGCAGTGACGTCACACAAGTTTTCAACGCGCTATGTCGTCTTCATTTTGTACACGCTTTTTATTAGCTTCACTTGTATGTTTGCTTGTTTGTTTGTTTGTCCGTCTCTAACTCTTTGGACTGCGAGTGAGCGGCTCATTACTGTAAAAAAAAAACTAAAAAAACATGCTTTTAAAAAATATCAAACTAAAAAGTTAAAAATATTTTTTAAAAAAACGTGAGGCGCATAATATACAAAAATTATGGCATAAAGCGCCTCACGCTTTTTTAAAAAATATTTTTAACTTTTTAGTTTGATATTTTTTAAAAGCATGTTTTTTTAGTTTTTTAAACTATATTTGTTTTCAACTTTTTAGTTCGATATCTTTAAAAAAAAACTAACGTATTGAAAACGGTGAGACATTTTACAGTAATGAGCCGCTCACTCGTAGTCCAAAGAGTTAGAGACGGACAAACAAACAAACAAGCAAACAAACAAGCAAGCAAACAAACAAGCGAGCAAACATACCTACAAGTGAAGCTAATAAAAAGCATGTAATAAAAAAATTAGCCCTCAGCCCACTGCTGGACAAATTCCTCCCCCAAGGCGTTCATTCCAATTCCATTTGAGGGGCATTGTCATAATTCCCAAGTTTGGCAGGCGGATTGCAGATCGCAGTAATTTGTTATTCCACAGGAGAAGCGCTGCTGCCCGCTTCCCTGGTGAGAGTTCCCTTAGTCGCCTCTAGGAGGATATGGGTTGGTACTGCTCTATGCCCGGTACCACACCTACCCGGTAATAAATAATTGTTAATTATGTTTACCTTTACATAATAGTCTATAATACCAAAGTGCTTAGTAACAATGTAGTTTAAACTAAAACCAATTAAATTCATTGCTCATCAACCTAAAAGTCTTGCCGCCAAGCGATTCATCGTGTTCCGGCATGATGTCTGGTGAAGCCGTACGGAGGACGGGTCTGAGCAGTTGTGTTGCGATGTGTGGCGGGTACGATGCGCCAAATAGTGTTGTCTCGGGAATTTGGTCGTGGAGAGTCTCCAGATCAATCTCCCTCTAGCGCAGCATCGTCTGGTCGTGTTGGTCTTGGGTTTAACATTGCATCACCTCGCTCAACTGCCGTCATCCTTCCTATTCCTAAGTTTTTTAAGTGAATAGGCTTAATAAACTAGTGCGCTTTACACTCAACGATTGCATCACTGCTTACCATCAGGCGGGATTGCAGTCAAGCACTAGTTTATAATTATTAAAAAAAAAAAAGACATTATCGATCAAACTGTACTAATCATATTTATTTAAAAGTACAGGGACAAGTGTATTTTCATTCAAGGTTTAGAATTTAGTGCCCATTTAGCTACGACGTCTCATTTAATGTAACTTCTAGTTTATTGTTTTTAGTTAAGCCCTAGATTTTTTGTCGTCACACGATTTATTACTGAAACGATTGAAAATTGGAAATGTTATCTAAATAGAAGACCAAAATATCCCATGGCATATTAATTAATAAGTGACACTTTTATCATTAAATAATTTAATAGTTCTCCTTTGAGGGAAATAATATTAGTAAACGATTTCATTGTGGCATAGTGTCGGAGAAGTCTTCCAGGTACAATCCTCAACACTGTTTTGAGATTCCCAATCCATACTAATATTATAAATGCGAAAGTATCTCTGTCTGTCTGTCGGTCCGGCTTTCACGCCAAAACTACTGAACCGATTGTAATGAAATTTGGTACACAGATAGTCTAGAGCCTGAGAAAGCACATAGGCTACCTTTTATCCCGGAAAAATTTGATATTCCCGAGGGAAATCTAAAAAGCGCGATATAACCGAACTCCACGCGGGCGAAGCCGCGGGCGGAAAGCTAGTAGTTTATAAAACAATATTTACCTAATGCAAACTTGCAGTAGAGTCAGTCGGATATGGAGGAATCAGCTGGAATTCCTTAATGAAGTTTGGTTTTTGGCAGCTCTTTACTCTGTGTTTACAGAGAGAGGTGAAAAGACAGAAAGGAAGTCTTTGCCCCACAATCTTACATTAAGCAAGTGCAAATAATAATCTTTGCATGAAGAACGTTTACCGGGCCTTTGCTGGGTGCCTTCGGTCCTGTGACTACTTCCAAAGTCCGAGAGGTCAGTGTGGAGGCATGAGGAACAGGAAGTAAAGTTCACGCATCCTCCATAGAAAAGGGAGGATCCTCCGACCAGACGGGTGTTATGTCTGGCGGGCACTTGCCCAATGCTTGAAATTGGGAAGTTGTATGTATGCTAGTTGCACGGTAAACTCTGATTGCGAGATGTAGAATTCGTGTGACGTCAGTATGACGCGTTGTTCCATTTCGCGTTTGTAGGTACCGCTACAGTCAGGGTCCTGATTAATGTCAAGATATGTAAAAATAATAATAATAAAACCGATCGAAATCATCTACCAGGGGGGTGATCGCGCTAAATAAAACAGTCGATGTTCAACTCTGGTTCGTATCTAATCCAGTTAAAGTTATGGTTTAGTTTCGATCACATTTCGTATCGCGCTAAAGTTTTAACTTCGGTTGAAGTAAAATCAATGTAGGTATGAGTGATACATTTCATCAGATATAATAATTAAAACTAAAACAATTATAAGTAAATCTAATCGCTTAGACGTAAGTTTGACATGGCATAGAAAAAGTTAGCTTTGTTTCAACTTTTTCATTTGACAGCGGTTACGTTCCAATGGCGATCCAGTTATGGTTAAACCGTTAGCGCGATATGAAACATAACAAAAGTTATGGTTTGGTTGCGATCCAATTCTGTTTTGGTTGAATTATTTTAGCGCGATTCGAAAACAAAAAAGTCCATTCAGTTTTGTTTTTCTTTTCTTTCAAAAGTCTACAGAAGTGTCCCAGCTTTGAGCCATCATAAAATTAAAACACAACCCCTTTATTTACCTTTCCACTACAAAATAAACTGATTAACTCTAAAGACCGTATCACACAACCCATATCCGTAGCCTACCTAATAGGGTACATTAACTAAGAGACACGAAGCTCGACTCCTATATAAAAAAAAAGTTGAAAAAACTAACGACTCTGAATCACGCATCGAAAACTTGGCCGAATTAAAAGTTGCCTGTAATAAACAATAAAAAATGCCGAATAGGCTGTTTCTTCATTTGATACAAGTTTTTTGTAATGATCCAACTATCGTACGGGAACTTTGACTATGGATGGTAAGTTCCTAATGTGTTTGATGTGTTAAATTCTAAGGGTTTGGGCAGACGGTAGACTGAATGATAACGCAGCCAGATTGATATTCTCATCTTTTTAACATCATCATCATTTTTTTTTAATAGTTATAAACTAGTGCTTGACTGCAATCCCGCCAGATGGTAAGTAGTGATGCAATCGTTGATGGTAAAGCGCACTAGCTTATTAAGCCTATTCACTCAAAAAAACTGAGTGAATAAGAAGGAAGACGGCAGTTGAGCGAGGTGATACAATGTTTAACCCAACAACACGACCAACGATGCTGCGCAAGAGGATGATCTGGAGACCCTCCACGACCAAACTCCCGACACCACAACATTAGGTACATCGTACCCGGCACACATCGCAACACAACTGCTCAGACCCGTCCACCGTACGGCTTCTCCAGAAAGCCGTACGACGGACGGAAGGATTGTTTTCAGTGGACGTATTTCAGCCGAAAGACGTCCACTGCTGGACAATGGCCTCCCCCAACGATCTCCACGACGGCCGGTCCTACGCCACACGCATCCAGCGGTCTCCCGCCACCTTCACCAGGTCGTCGGTCCACCTTGTCGGAGAGAGCTTGGTGCTATTTTATCTTTGCATATACCTACATATATATACAACGAAGGCAAATTAATATTGGGAGGTCTAAAGCAATAAAGACCAGGCAAGGTGGTTATAATCATGATCAGTCACGGCTCGACTTCACGCTCTCTTTTCATATGCCGATCCTTCCGCCCCTGTGCTAACCTCATCCAGGCTCCAGGCATAGTCCGCCCATCTCACAGCCGGACGACTGCCATTTTGTCCACAATCCTTTGGACGCCACTTGTCACTACCTTGCTCCACCTGTTATCACTGGTTGGTACATAAAT
This sequence comes from Sesamia nonagrioides, assembly GCA_017933935.1. Classification (NCBI taxonomy): domain Eukaryota; kingdom Metazoa; phylum Arthropoda; class Insecta; order Lepidoptera; family Noctuidae; genus Sesamia; species Sesamia nonagrioides. The sequence continues at coordinate 214,392 of JADWQK010002117.1, forward strand.
TAATCTAAAAGTGTAAAGTTTAATATACAAAACACGGATTTAAGGGTCAAAAACCACTAAGAAGAAATATTATAGTTGTTGAAGAATGAAGAAAGAAGATGACAGAACACAAGTGGCAATCGCTTTCAGACCATTTCATATTTCTACGAAGACTGTCAACAGGATTGATATAAACTTTTCGGTAGCTATGGTCAGTTCAATTAATTTGTAATTTTTTCGCCTTAGTAGCATGTTACCACTCTGGGTCTTCAGGACAACTATACATATACTCTTGTATACAGTTGTATCTATCAAGGATGTGTGACCACACGATAGAAGTAAAAACTTACCGATTACAGCCGAGTATATGCAATTCAGCGCCACTGACGGATTGCACCCGAGCACTTATGCCCAATTTAGCGTCACCGAGCGCATCAGTTCGGGTGTAGACTCCATAAGCACGCAATCATTAGCTTCAGCGGAAGATGCGGGCGATCCCTGTTCTGCCATGATTACGGACATATGATTACTTATAAGAATCAATGACTACACGATTTATCAGTGGTCCATACTCATCACTTTTCGACCCTTATACCTACGAATATATTGGGCGCTGGCGTAGCATGTGTTTTTCTTCCGTACTTCTCTATTAGACCTTATCTCGATAGGCACCCGACTTCTAATCATCTCAATTCACACATTCCATCTATTATTTCTGTTTGATAAATTTAATTTGTCCATCGTATGGACGAATCAACTAATTTCAGCTGGGCCCGCATTTTCATTGACAAACTTAGTTAGTAGATCCCAGTTTCCTTCAATGTTCCTGAAGCGCAAAGTACACTAAAAGTCATTTTGACTTGAAGCAATATTTTTCCTAAGTCTAAGGAAGCGCCGTTACAAATCCTGAATTGTAATAATCTATACTAATATATAAAGCTGAAGAGTTTGTTTGTATGTTTGTTGGTGTGTTTGTTCGCGCTAATCTCGGGAACTACTGGTCCGATTTGAAAGATTATTTTTGCGTTGGATAGCCCATTAATCCAGGAAGGCTTCAGGCTATATAACATCACGCTGCGACCAATAGGAGCGGAGCATAACTAACTCCACGCGAACGAAGTCGCTGGCGGCCGCTAGCCTACTCGTATATATGAGAAAAATTTATTCGTGAGCAAGGGCCCTAACTGTAACCATAGTTTTGATTGACGAAGTTGTTGCGACAGACATGGCAATACACAGTTTTTTTATGACACCGTTTTTGTGTCGCTTTCTGTTAATTCGACGTGAAATTGAACGTTTTTAGTGTAAGTATTTAACTTTGACATTGTTACTCGTATAGACTCGGTTACGCAATGATTAATTATAATTTTGTTAGTTGCCTTTCAAAGTTCGCGTCTGATGTCTATGTCTCCTAATAATAAATTAATTTATAAATTGTAGTATTTTTTTCGCTGCGTTTTTCTTAATATTTTATAATAACGGCTAAGGGTGATTTGGTAGTTATTTTCACCAAAGTTTTATATCTGGAATAAGTATAATCCTGAAAATTAATTTCGAATTGTTACCAGCTTGTCCATACTATTTATATTCAATCGATTTTCATATACCTAGTCACTTTTATTATACAATAGCAATATATTATAGTCGTGGTGGCCTAGTGGTTAAAACACCAGCCTCTAAAGTATGAGTGTGCGGGTTTGATTCCAGGTCAGGGAAGTACCAATGTAACTTTTCTAAAGTTAAATGTACTTTCTAAGTATATCTTGGACACCAGTGACTGAAGGTGAAGGAAATCATCTCGAGGAAACCTGAACTTTAGAAGTCTGAAATCGCCAACCCGCATTGAGCAAGCATGGGGATTACGCTCAATCCTTCTCTATGTGAGAGGAGCCTGTGCCCAGCAGTGGCGACGATAAAAAGGTTGATGATGATTATGCAATAGCTAAAATATTTCTAACTTTGGTAAGACCAGCCTTTAATTATCGAATACATGTGAAATTCATACTATGTATTTAATTAATTACTTTTTATTGAAATGACTGAATGTATACCTACTATCAATCTCCCTTCCTCCAATCTGTAATACCTTTTTTTTACTAGAGGAATACCCATAACCATGAAACTCAATGTTGCCAACATAAAAAGAACTCTTTAGCGTTGTAAAAACTAATATTTGCCGCTTACTTCGATAAGAAAAATGGTTTGCGTGTCACCGTGTCATTATGCTATTGTCATAAGGGCTAATAGTTCCACAAGAATCATACAATATGATAATAAAATGGACCTTTAAGTCTTTAAATTGTCATTATGTCTGTGCAGCTCGATTTTCTTGACTACAAGCTAATCAATGTCATATTAAGAATTATTATTCTGTGCGTCGTTTGTGACTACCTAACTAGGGTCGTTATGACCAATTTGTAATTGCTACCTACTTATAGCAATTTTTTCTTTCTTTACTGAGTGCAGTTAAACGGTTGTTTGTTTGTGGATAATTGACAATGTCTGTGATGTTACTTGGCATGGAAATCATCTTGTAAATGATAATAAAATTGCTTAATGCATTTTGTTTTGTAAAAAAACCTACTTTTCTGAACGGTAAATCGGAGTGAACGCACAGGTGAATCAAGATGAAACTCTAAAATGGATTTCAGTATTGAATTAATATATTATATACTGTTTGTTCATACAAGATCACAAAAAGCCATTGGCGTACAGACAATTTATAACAATGAGAATTTATTAAAGAACTAGCGGCCGTCAGCGACTTTGTTCGCGTGGATTTAGTTATACTCTGCTCTTATTGGTCGCAGCGTAATGTTAAACAGCCTAAAACCTTCCTAGCTTAATGGGCTTGACAAGGAATTTTTCAAATAGGACCAGTAGTTCCTCAGATTAGCGCGTTCAAACAAACAAATAAACTCTTCAGCTTTATATATTAGTATAGATTTCTAAAAATAGCAGGCTAGGGCCGCTGCCTAGTCTGATGTTCGTCATTCCAGCACGATTCCATTGTCATTGTGCTTAAAAGTTCGTAATCTGCTAAGTGCATAATGGTCGGTCAGTTATCTCAGCCGTCTCGTAATGGAATGGTGATAGAATGATATTGCCATATTGCCGTTAAACTCGTTAGTAGAAATGATTTTCTAAAAACTACTAGGTACTCAATTTGAACATTTATTAATATGGAGTGGAGTGTCAGTGATCGACCACTGGAAAGTCATAATGACGCCATTTTGTTGGTAGATTACGAAACTTGTCAAAATCGATCATTATGAGATCCCTGATCGACCATTCTGACGCTATTATTGTAATAGCAGATTAGCACCCCAGAATTAACACCAAGGATACTTTTCATCTCGATATTTCCTCGGGATCGAAACTTATTAACTTCTGTAGGCGCGTTACTATTGCCCAATAAAACTGTGGACCTGGAAAAAAAGAAAGAAAAGAAGGAAAGAAATATTTTTTATTCCGCACAAACAAAAAGCACATTACAACTAAATACCATAAAATATACCTTGAATGAGAAGACAACGGCTTTAAACGCACATATCTGACTTTAACTTTATACAATGTATTGCTGTGTACGTAGAAGCCTTTTAGGTTATAACCTTATAGGATCTCTCTTTCTCTCTCTATTAGCATATCGTTAGCAATATAAATGGATTCGGTCACTTGTTTGGCGCTATCACCGAGTCCTGTAACGCGAAGCTGACAGGGCATGTAGTACAAGACGCAGGATTAGAGTATCTGAATCTCAGTTTTGTGAAAATTATATTTATATACTTGCATATTCCTTCACTGGTTTAAGAGCATTGATGATGAAAATAATTTATGCCAAGTAAAGCGCCTGACGGGGCCTGAAGCACCTGAACGCTTCGAAGACATGTGACGCCCTGAGCCGCGTGGTAGATTACGGCCTACTCCCTCTTACCGAGAGGAAGCCTGGGTCCCAGGAGTGGGAACATTATAGGGTGATTATCATCATAATCTCAGCGTTAATCTCAGTCGCATCAGAAGCTTTTCAGCTTTAGAGTCCGGGGTCCGCTTTACCAGTCTAACTGCTGATTTTTGGCTAAACTTCGATATTTTCCATGAAGCGACTGTTATCTGATCTCCACAACCCGAAGGCCATATCGAAGCATCGCACAACTGCTCAGACCCGTCCTCCGTACGGATTCAACAGACATCATGCCGGAACACGACGAATCGCTTTGACTGGTGGGTGGTAACTTCTGCCGGCAGTCATAAAAAAACAACACATTCACACACTTAATTTTTTTATGTTTTTATTTTTTTACTAGCTGACCCGTGCGAAAAATTCGCACTATACTAATAATTTGAAAATAGTATTCTATGGTACCAGGGACGAATATCTGTCGATTGGTGGGTCGGACATTCAGATTGGTTCGATAGAAAGAGAGAAAAAGGGAGAAAACGGTTTCAGACCCTTGGAGAATTAATAATATGTGTTGATTTTACCAATTATGTGCACACATAATATATAAACAGAGATGAAAGACAAAACAGAGGCAATGCTTATAATAGATACAGAGATGAGACAGCATGTTAAAAAGTCATAAAAAATAACACATAAAACGAAAAACAAATCTCAAAAACAAAACAAAAATTATGAGCATTGATTATTGAAGATTAGTTTAGATATATAGAAGATAGTATATAGATATAACGTGATTGTTTCTAACTCATAAGTGGTACATTAGGAGTAATGAGAACGTTCAAGTTATAATGCAAGGTAAGTAACGAGGGAGCAAGGGGGTTCACTAATTTATTAACCAAGGCTATCGAAGGCCCACCATACAGAAATTAACCTCTACCGTATTAGATTCATTGTGCATATTAGTATACGACAATTTATAGTTTTGATACTTTGAGGTAGTAGTGAAAACTACTAATGACCTGCACCCTTGCGTTAGACAATATCACTAACATTTTTGATTTCTATTATTTAAGAGGGAACTCTAGTGGTGCTTTCTCTATACAAACGTATTCCGCTGTTTTTTTCGTGGATGCTTTTAGAGCAATAATTTTTTCTACAAATTTACACCGTGATTATACGTGCCCCTATTAGTTGATTTTTTCCGAAACTTATTAAAAGAAATACGATACTTCGAAATCGCGGAAAATAACCCATTTTCAAGGTGATGTTCAGATGAATATTAGACAAACGTGATAAGTTTTTGACAAACAGAAAATGATAGGAGCATAGATATACTTTTACTCTAAATTTTGATATAAAAATAATTGAGATATGTCGTGTTTTGGAAATGAAAACAGCGGAATACGAAACGTCTTTTGGTCAACGTTTTTGTAAGTAAAATCAGCCTGAGCTGCAACTGTCCTTTTCGCACTTTACCGGGAGAGGTTGGAAGCAGCGCGACGGCAATAGTTCGGCAATACTTCAATTACCGATTTTCCAAATTCCTCGGCACTAGAGTCCCCTCTTAACTATCAATTTAGTATTATTTTGAAGCATTTTCCTAGTCCATTGCTTCATAAGTTGGAAACATTTGTTTGCCCAACAACATAAACTACGCAATAGTTTGTTACACAATTACCCTGCTGCAGTCCGCTTCCGTTACCATCTCACCATGAATGCTTAGGTGAAGTGAGCGTGGAGTGAGATGTGATTCCAACGAATGCTAGTGATTGCCACTATTGTCAACTCACTTCACCGAACTTTTAACGGTGTCATTTTTACAGAATCAATATTCTTCAAGTTCTTCCTTCTTCTTCAGCCTATAGAGATCATCCGCTAGACGAAGGCCTCCCCCAAGGTTTTCCACGATGACCGGTCTTGTGCTGCCCGCATCCATCGGCTTCCCGCTACCTGCACCAGGTCATCGGTCCACCTTGTTGGGGGTCTGCCTACGCTGCGGCTTCCTGTATGTAGACGCCACTTTAGAACCTTACTGCACCATCGGCCATCAGTTCTGCGAGCAATGTGCTTCGCCCACTGCCACTTAAATTTAGCGACACGAACTGACTGACTTCGGTTCTTCAGTTATTTTGCGGATCTCCTCATTTCTGATTCGATCGCGCAGAAAAACTCCGAGCATTGCTTTTTCTATCGTTGCCTGGAAGTATTTGGCTCAGCAATTGGAGATTATAAGTCAAGGAAATTACACACCAACACTATTAAAAGATGTTGAGTAATTAATGTATTCTTTCATAAATTATATTTTCCATTCATTAGTAGGTAGATTCTGCAGCTGAATTGATTGTATTATAATGTGGAATCACTGTTAGTCATAGGTTTCCCCCAGGCAGCTTCAAAGCTGAAAGAACAGACAGAATAGGAAGACTGCGGACGGATGTTGTGATGCAGCTTGGGAGAAACTCATGACCAACAGTAGACTGAAATAGCCTGAGTTTATTGAGGTAGATTATAAATAATATAACAAGTTAATTAATATAATAAGTTAATATAACAAATTAAGCGGACCCCAGACTCCAAAGCTGAAAAAGGCCTCGGATGCGACTGGGATTAACGCTGGGATGATGATGATTATAAATAATATAACAAAAATATTACTGTGGTAATTGATCCAGAAAGGTGCTAGATACTAGAAATTTTCAATCATTCTCAAAACTAATGAGCAAGTATCAAGATTACTCCCTGAAACAAAGACGTACACTACGGCAACTCATAATAGGCTTGAAATTTTCTTATAGCTGAACTTTTACGTAGATTTCCTTGGTACGGGGGTGGCTACCGGCTAAGTGACTACACCAAGCTATTACCTCACTAATCTAAATTGATGGGGCGTCCAGAAACCGGGTATTTTTTCATAACATTAGTAATTTTTTCGGCGTAAAATAATATAATAAACATAAGCTCCCGTTTCATTACTTAAGGCGTTAGTATTGAATGCCGGACGATAAGAAACGATTATGTGGCTTTATAGCATCATTCCGGCGAAATTAGATTTCTAGGTTTATTATTTGCGTATTTTTGGATAATTGTTTTGTTACTGGCTTTCATTAGAATGCCAAAAACATGAGTACATAAGAGGAAGTTTGAAAGTGGCACCGGTAGCTGAAAAGTTGTATGGAAAGCGGTTGTCATGGTACGGGCATGTGTTACGGAGAAATGAGGAGAATGTCGTGAGGAGAGTTTTAATTATGAATGTTGATGGCTATAAGAGTAGGGGAAGACCAAAGAAACGATGGATGGAATGTGTGAAGGATGATATGGCTAAGAAGGGGGTGACTGCCGAGATGGCTTCTGATAGGGATGTATGGAAGAAAAGGACATGTTGCGCCAACCCCAAATAAATTGGGATAAGGGCAGGAGAATGATGAAAAAATGATTAGAATGCCAAAAACATAAGTCTATTTTCAAATTAGGCTGAGAATCAATGGAACCTCTCGAAAGTTTAAACTATATAGGAAAGTCCCACGAACCACTCTTCACCACGACCTGCGTGGTCTAGCTGGGAAGAAATAGAAAACGGTCTCCAAAGCTTAGAGCACAGGCGTAGAGTAGCCAGCCTTTCGGTGTTCTATAGGATTCATTTTGGCGAGTGTGCAAGGGAATTGCATGATTTAATTCCCCCATCTCCGTGCCACCATCGGACCCTTCCACCCTTACGTTGTTAACACCACTACGACCCAGATGCCTTCTCTTTTATACCGCGTACATCGAGGGACTGGAACGATTTGCCAGAGGCGGTGTTTCCGTCGGGCTACAATTTGAGTGTCTTCAAGGCTAGAGTGAATAGGCTCTTAATAAACTAGTTCGCTTTACCATCAACGATTGCGTCACTGCTTACCAGCAGGCGGGATTGCGGTCAAGCGCTAGTTTATTATTTATATAAAAAAGCGTCTGGTGGAATAGCTTAACTTTAGGTAAAGGAAATTGTTTAGAATCACCTTCTCGTACGGAGCCAGCATCATAACTTTATACAAAATCCTCCGTTGAGGGCAATTTACCTTACAATTAGTAATTTCTTACGTATGGACGACAGCGCACCAAGCTACTACGTTTGTCAATTTTTTCATAAAATTTTCAACTTTATCGCTAAAGCTTTAAGGCTCAAGGTTGATTGGGAATTGTGGAGGACATGAGGAACAAGGAGGTAAGTTGACCAGACGGGTGTAATGTCACGCGGGCACTTGCCCAACGGTTGATGTTAGGAAGTTGTATGTAAGTATGCTAATTGCACGGAAAACTCTGCTTGCGAGATGTGGAATTCGTGTGACGTCATATGAAGCATTGTTTGCATGTGGAGTTTTTGTAGGTACCGCTACAGAAATATTTAAGTTGCGGGTAACATAACCTTCTGTCGTTCGTACCTAATTACTGCTGTATATATCATTTAAAACATTGACAGCCTCCGTGGCGTAGCGGTAGCGGACGCGGCCGCTGCGCAAGGTGGCGCGGGTTCGATCCCCGCACAGTGCAAGTATTTGTATGCATGAATATGAATATTTGCACTGGTCTGGTCGTGCCTCGGAAAGCACGTTAAGCCGTTGGTCCCGGTTGCCATACGAACATCTAGTGGCAGTCGTTACGGGTTGTTGGAGCCCTCAAAAGTCCAACAATGGGTCTAACTACAATGCTTCGATGTCGCCTTCTGCTTGTGGAGGTCAGACGGCAGTTGCTTCACGGAAAATGTCGAAGTTTAGCCATATCAGCATTTGGACTGGTAAAGCGGACCACAGACTCCAAAGCTGAAAAGGCTTCGGATGCGACTGGGATTAACGCTGGGATGATGATGATGATATCATTTAAAACATTGCAATGCTGGGTAGACTAGCACTTGTAATTATGACCTTTAGTGGTAAATAATTCTGAACTGCGAAATACCTCTCCTCTTTCTTACACATTCTCAAACTTGTACTATTGTTTACGAAACTTTTCAAGTGGGCTGCACGTCAGTGGTGTATATTTGGGCTGACCTACCATGGCACAAATTTGCAATAGAACAAGCGACCAGCTTATACTGGATTAATTACCATAGTGAGCGTGGCTTACTTAAAACTATAATTATCATACAAATATAAATATCACACACTAGAATCGCGCCTCTAGAAATTCGCAGAATAGCCAGCTGAGGACGGGTCTGAGCAGTTGTGTTGCGACGCGTGCTGGGTACGGGTGCCTAATATTGGTCGTGGTCGTGGAGGATCTCCGGATCAATCTCTCTCTGGCGCGTCATGTTGTTGGGTGTAACATTGCGTCACCTCGCTCAACTGCAGTCTTCTTTCCTATTACTCAGTTTTTTTTTTTTGTGAATAGGCTCTTAATAAACTAGCGCGCTCTACCATCAACGATTGCATCACTGCTTGCCATCGGTCGGGATTTCAGTCAAGCACTAGTTTATAATTATATAAAAAAAAGAGGGATTCAAAATCTCCAGTCATTTGTTTAAATTAGGCTGAGAAACAGTATTTTTCATATCTTATGGTGAACAGACAGGTAATTAATGCTACAAAAGCTATGAAAAAATAACGTTTGAAAAAAATAACACAGTTCATATATTTTACCATTTATAGTATATGTACATCCATATACAGTAGGTAAACATATATCGACGCTTGAAAGGCAATCATATCTAAGCGACAAAAATTCGTAAATTGAGTTATATACACCAAACGACGCAGAAAAATCTGCCGGTTCGAATGGTGTATATAACTCAATTTACGAATTTTTTTCGCTTAGATATGATTGCCTTTCAAGCGTCGATATGTAGTACAGACTAAAAAAAAACAGAACAGAAAAGGTACAGAGGTGGTATTATCTTGATTAAATAACATCATCAATCCTATTCCAGTTTCAAGGACCTTTAACATTTACTTAATAATTATTTAGACAAGGTCATCGACGGTCATCAATTTCGAAAACCTTATTATTCTTATTATAATCAATATTCATAGTCTAGACATTTACTGAATTACCTCATTTTTGATAGCCTTGATACGATTAGCTACGAGAAAATCTTTAGTAAATAAGTGTTTAAGAAAATTGGTCAAAGACAAATACTAGCTCATTAATTTTCGACCTAACTGGGTAGTGATTGCTTCTTTGGTCTAGACAAGTGATTGAAGGTATTACTACTGAACAGTAGGTTTTATCCGGCCGACTCCGTGGCGTAGCGGTAGCGGACGCGGCCGCTGCGCAAGGTGGCGCGGGTTCGATCCCCGCACAGTGCAAGTATTTGTATGCATGAATATGAATAGTTGTACTGGTCTGGTCGTGCCTCGGAAAGCACGTTAAGCCGTTGGTCCCGGTTGCCCTACGAACATCTAGTGGCAGTCGTTACGGGTTGTTGGAGCCCTCAAAAGTCCCACAATTGGTCTAACTGCAATGCTTCGATGTTGCCTTCGGGTTGTGGAGGTCAGACGGCAGTCGCTTCATGGAAAATGTCGAAGTTTAGCCATATCAGCAGTTGGACTGGTAAAGCGAACCCCAGACTCCAAAGCTGAAAAGGCTTCGGATGCGACTGGGATTAACACTGGGATGATGATGAGTAGGTTTTATCCGGCCGATGGCCGATGGGGCAGTATGGTTCTGGAGTGGCGGCCACGTACTGGAAGACGCTGCGTAGGGAGGCCCCCAACAAGGTGGATCGATGACCTGGTGAAGGTCGCGGGAAGCCGATGGATGCGGGCAGCACAAGACCAGTCATAGTGGAAAGCCAGAAGAAGGAGGTTTTTGGTTCAGCAGGTAATTATGTAACACACTATCAGTAGCAATGGAATTCAGTTTCACAGTTCAACTACATTCATTGCGTTATTTACATTGTTGAGCAGACACATTTTTCAAACATAAGGAGCAATAGATCAATATGATTCATAATTAGGTCTAATTGATAATACTAGTGTGTTACGTAATTAGGGTCCTGTTCCCAAGTCAATCAAGATGTTATTGAATTTTTTCTATCTGAGGAGCTAACTAGCGCGCTTTACCATCAACGATTGCATCACTGCTTACCATCAGGTGGAATTACGGTCAAGCACTAGTTTATGATTATATATATAAAAAAAAAACATATTACCAGGAAAAATTAGTTGCGAGCGTAGAGTGAGTGAGCTTCTGGAATTTGTAAGTACAGTAGGACCTCGGTAATCCGGACTCGCGCTTATTCGGTGATCGCTGTAATCCGGCCGGGCAAAGGGATTCGCGGGGGAGACGGCGAGGGTAGGTGCGGGCTGTCATGCTCGAACCAATGCGCCATCCGTCAGTGTTTTATTTATCGCTTTTGGTGTAATACGTTGTGTCAATTTAGCGTGCTTGCTAACATCATGGTGCCGCACGTAAACATACGACATTGACATTAAAAGACAAATTGCGGATTAAAGAAATGTTAGATAAAGGTGACAGCTACCCTGTAATTGCTCGGAAGTTTGGCATAGGCAAGTCAACTGTAGGCGACATAAAGAAACTAAGGTTAAACATGTGTTTTATTTACATTAAAAATATGGCATACCATAATCCGGACGCCTCGATAATCCGAAAAGGGTCTTGTTTTTGCCTCTCCAGATTAACAAGGCCCTACTGTAGTTCAAACTCGATTTGTGTCCGATTTGTGCCCGGCTGGAGGCAATAAGGCTCACCCCATACAACCGTAACAGGCGAAATGTCAATGTACTATAAGTACACCTACACTTCTGCCCAACTCTTCTTGGGAACTAGGCATGTTACGTTAAACTGGATAAAAAAGAATCCTCTATCATATTTCGAGCTATTAAATCAGTTCAGTCCGTCGAACATGTACAACGATGTACACTTACCTATTAGCCAATTAAGGTCGTGACGTCAAACATTATACTGACGTAAGAGTCTCCTACTTACAATAAGGGACGAACCTAGGACTGATTCAACATGTAGGTAATATTAATATACTAATATTAATGCGAAAGTAAGTGTGTCTGTCAGTCTATCTATGCTTAACGGTTAATCGCATTTCAAAATAATAGTCACCAAAAACAGTCACCATCTCACCGTAAAGACTTAATTAAGTGAAGGGTTCGTAGAGTGAGCTGTGATTCCAAAAAATACTAAGGATTGAGCTCGTTCCAATCTTACTCTTTCAATTTTTTTGCGGGGAAATTTATACATCTCCCTCATCATCACAACTTTTCAAGGCATAATTTATACAGAATCGAAATTGCTTGGTTACCTAAAATGATCCCTAAAGTGGGATGGTAGGTTACAAATATTTATTGTATGGAACAAGAGACATGTTGCACTAACACCAGATGTATTGGTATAAAGGGAGACAGCAATCGCTTTCCCATTTTTCTCGAGGGCATCGCCCCACAAGTAAGTGGCATACACTGGTCCTCAGTTGACCGATTGCGGCGAAACCCATACTGTCGGTCACTGAGGAGATCGTATCTTCCAGGCATGCTAAGGGGCGTGAGTTCATCATACACTCCATAATTTTGCAGAGTATGGAGGTTACTGAAATCGGCCGATAGTTGCTAGGATCGACACGACTACCCTTTTTGGGCACGGGCTGCACGTTGAAAAGCTTCCAGGATTTTCGCACTTGGGACTTCGAGTCCTAAATGAGAGGTGTTACAAGCGCGTCAGTACAGACAACTTGAGCGTACATGCCTTAAGAGTAATCGCTGGTATATAATCTCGACCACTAGCTTTATTCACGTCGAGACGAAACAGTACTCTCAGAATCTCCTTGTTCCTAATGCGAACCTCCGGCATTGAAGTGTCGCAGTGGGGTAAATTCGGAAAACTCGAGCTCTGCGATCAGGAGCGTCAACCCAGGCAACGCCGTTCAGCTTGAACACAGTCGGCTTTGAACCATGGGCGAGCCCAGCTACCGACGAAAAATGTGATCAAATACGTTCGAAAAATGTGTCTGCTTTACAACGTAAATAACGCAATGATTGTTCTGCAATTACCCTGTAGTTCTCCTTGCTCAGCAGACTTTATTAGTTATCTAGGTATTGTCAACAAAATAGCAGTTGTAATTTTTTTTGCACCAAAATTAACCATGTACCTATCAATCGTTTCCATAATGTTTTGTGTTTCAAAATAATCATTACAGTTACTTTGTAGTGTGTGCATGTTATTCTATTGTGTTTCACACTACTATTGACCAACCTCCTATTAACTAGTTTTGACATCAATTTCCTTTTTTATCCCTCGTTCATTATCACGTCACTTATGTGAATACTATCTGTTCGAAAAGTATCTGATGAATGTGTCAATAAAGTCTTTAGGCTAAATTCTTGAACAATGATTAAAGGGTACTTATTCGTAACTCATTAATCTCTCTTTACAAGTTTTTAACTTTGTGTCTCACCACTTACTTATTTAAATAATACAAATTGTATTTCTCTAACATTCATAAAAATTAAGGTTAAAGAATTAACCTCAGTTGTCAAAAGAAAAACATTAATAAGGTCATTTACTATTAGAATTTCAGGTTTAAAGTATTTAAATGAACAAATCAAAGCATTCAATTTGTTAGTGCTACTATACGTACATATTGACATTCACAGAAAACAGAAGGTTAATTTTCTTTGCTGTTCTTGTTTGTTTTCTTTGTTGTTTGTATACATTTAAATCATATATTTTTGGTACAGATCATACATGAAACAGAGGTGCTCAATTGTCACAGATGACATTGCTCATTATTTGCCACAGTCATGTGAGTTAGTGGACTCATTGGCGATCAATTATCCACAATTTGAAGCACTTGCCATGACGACCGAACGGACAATTTGTAAACGAACACTAATTGCACAGAGTAGTCAAACGTCAAACTTTCACAGGCAGCCATTTTGTATTTTAGCACGTACAAGATAATTAATTCGGTGTCATTTATTCGCTTTGGAAGGCATTGTCCCACATTTTACAGAAGTGTTTTTGTATTGACATAAAAGGTGTATTTTAATGTTCACGTGACTCCATAAAAATGCTCATGTTTCTGAGTTCTGTTGTACTTTTAAATATGGAAGTGTAAATTAATAAGAAAAATGGGATACTGGCGCCGTATTTGGTAATAAGTACTAGTTAAGTTTGATAGGTGTCGCCCAAGTACTGTTTATTATAATAATTCGCAGTATGGAATAAGAACGCATTTAAAAACAAGCGGCCATGTTTGGTGTATTTGGCACTAAACAATGTGAACAAAACGAATGATATGAATAAACTTAACAATGTTTGTGTGTTGTTCCCAGTTAGATCGACCGAGGATTTTAAAGTGACTGGGACAGATTAGATATGAAAGGCGGGAGACAGGGTATTGTGGATCAGAGTGACAGAGGTTTTATTACAGGTAATGTGACCAGTAAAAGGAAAAGAAACAAGAAAGCATGCTGTGCCCAACCAAAATAAACTGGCTTAGAGATTAGCACATACCAGGGACGCATGGCTCATAAGAGAGGAGGCCTATCATATGATTACTAGTGACCTGCGACAGGCTGAGTTGTTTGTCTACTTTAAAATGAATGGAAATATGGTAGTCAGTTCAAAATACACGGGAAAGTTAACAAATTGACACTAAATGCAAGACATTAAGGCACCTTCTTGCATTGTGATAACGATCTGATTCAAAATTCGAAGGAAATTATTCTTTATCTATTACTTCATAGGTTTAAAAATTCTTCTGAGAGTTTTGGCGGGAAAGTCAAGCTGAGTGTCACGCTCGTTTTTCATTGGACTCTAAAAATTATTTATAGTGTTGTTTACTAAATAAAAGTGCGTGATTTATGTAGTAAAAAGAGCATTTAGTAAATTATTCATAAAGAACAGTGAAATATCGCAGCATAGTGGCCACATCATGACTTTGTCCCAAACCTCCCTCGTAAGACGGGTCACGCGGCCGTCTTTTTTGACATGAATAATTCATAATTACGTGACATTGGCTAAATGCACAAACCGTGCGAAGCCAAGAAAGAAAGAAAAAGAAAATTCTTCTTCTCAACCATGTAAATAATGCAACGAATGCTGTTGAAGTGTCAATATTGCATTTTTCCATTGTAATTGTCATGTGTAATCACGTTTATAGAAAACTAATAAGAACAGATAACTTACTCTTCCGTAGGCACGCACGACGACTTATCAAACTTGAAATTTCCAGAATAAGTTGAACTCCTCATTTAGTGATAAACCTATACAATAAGGGGTCAGCTGCAACTGAAAATACATATCTTTATACATCGTCGTGGGTACAGCCAAAGGCTATGTTCA
The DNA here is from genome assembly GCA_017933935.1 of Sesamia nonagrioides. Classification (NCBI taxonomy): domain Eukaryota; kingdom Metazoa; phylum Arthropoda; class Insecta; order Lepidoptera; family Noctuidae; genus Sesamia; species Sesamia nonagrioides. Next base: position 229,561 of record JADWQK010002117.1, read on the forward strand.
CTGATCAATTATAAACATAATGGATGACACTCCATAAAATTAAATTCCGCAAACAAAAAAAAGGCTAACAAAAAAACAATAGCGGACAAAAACCTGTACACTACTCTGTACAATTAGCCGAGATTGTCCATTAAAACCGGCAGAGATTCATGCAAACGACCCCAACTATATACGCACATACAAAGGAACAATCAGCACCAATCAATAATCTATTGGCAGGCCTAATGACTAGCCAAGGATGCCTGCCAGTTGTCACCGACAATTATTGGTATCAGCGGATAATAATTGGTATCGGTACCCGACAATAATTGGAATAATTAAAGCTGTCTAGGTTGGTAACAATTGATTGATATAGTTTTATTGGGAAGTCGTTTAAAATTATCATTTCCTAGTAGTATTAATTTATTTTGTTCTTGGTATGAATACTATTTTTTTATTGAGTTACAGAGCCGAAAAAGTGGACGGGAAGGCTACTATTCTCTATTTTTATTTAAGGCAAGTGAAGCCGATGTCGACAATTCTGCCAAAAGTTCTTTTTCTTCTTTTTTCAAGGTGAGATTCAACCTCAACTCTTGATCAATGGCCTCTGTGGAATAGATACCACAATTTTACCAATAATACGTATAACAAATTATAGAAACTCTTTGGAAATTTTATTTCACAATAATAGCGGATATCGCCAATAACAGTTGAAAAAGACAGCTGCGTGAGCCGTCTATGAAGAAGGTTTGAGGCAAAGTCATGATGTGGTCACTATGCTGCGATAATTCAATGTTCTTTATGAATTATGTTATTTAGTGAATGCACTTTTTACTACATAAATCACGCGTTTTTATTTAGTAAACGACAATATAAACAATTTTAAAAGTCCAATGAAAAATGCGTGTGACACTCAGCTTTCCCGTCAAAACTCCCTGCCAAAAGTAAAACTCTTATTTTGACATGACATGTAGTCATGTCAAACGCAAAACACATAAAACCTTTTATAAAAACACAAGCTCCTATAGTTTAAAAGAAAAAATAAAATGTCAATAACAATATTAACAGATCCGGGTTAATAGACCATTTTTATATGATTTTTGTATTGTGTTTTTAAATTCCCAATACTATTCCGCATCACAATGGAAGAAGAATTCAGTATTCCGAAAACTTTTGAAAACCTAACGTATACCGTGGAATCGGAAACCGTTTCACAGGACCTACACATTACAAAGAAAAATAGCGCTCTTTCAACGACTATACCAACAGTTTTTGATCCTGAACTTATATCTGTGTGTGCATGCTTACTAAGTACCGGCACTAACTCTTTGGAAAATACTGCCATAACTAAGAGAAAACGTAGAATATTGTCGACTGCTCGAAGAACAGAAACTTACTTGCGCGAGCGTCGTATTCCTGAGCTGATAAGGTAAGCGAAAAGCGTATTTACAAGCTTTCAGAGGAAGCAAACTGAAATGCTAGTGAGCTTTTGGGCGAAGGAGCGATGGCCGCTGGGGCAGACCAGTCCTGTGGTCTAATGGTTGACATTATTATTATTATTTTTTAATAATTATAAACTAGTGCTTGACAGCAATCCCGCCTGGTGGTAAGCAGTGATGCAATCGTTGATGGTAAAGCGCACTAGTTTATTAAGCCTATTCACTTAAAAAACTAAGGAATAGGAAGGATGACGGCAGTTAAGCGAGGTGATGCAATGTTAAACCCAAGACCAGCACGACCAAACGAAGCTGCGCTAGAGGGAGATTGATCTGGAGACTCTCCACGACCAAACTCCCGACACAACAACATTTGGCGCATCGTACCCGCCACACATCGCAACACCACTGCTCAGACCCGTCCTCCGTACGGCTTCACCAGACATCATGCCGGAACACGACGAATCGCTTGGCGGCAAGACTGTCTGGTGGGTGGTAACTTTTGCCGGCAGCCGATGTTATGACCTATCACCGAGTTAGAAGACATCATCATCATAAACCTTTTACACTAAAATAATATCAACTGCAGTCCAAACGATCCCAAATAGTCGCAATCATTTGACAAAATTGTGTTCTCCGATTAGGCTGCTGATGCTCATATCAGCAAGTGTAGTATGGGACGCCCAACAGCTAGATGGACAGACGACCCAAAAAAGTTTGAGGTAGACTATATGGGGAACGCTGATGTCAAGGTGTTGTTTGGCTCAGCCCGGGAGAGTCGTATGCAGCAGTAAACTATAATAAGCTGAGTTGATTGAAATTGAGTTGATTTGTAAAATTGTGGTGGCCAACAGCATCCTTTGGCTCTTGCATCACCATTCGATGTTTCTCTCTAATCAGCCATCAGACGTCAATTTAATTCCACAAATAATAACTGTCGATTGAAAAATCAGCATATAATTTATTATACTTTGCTGATTCGATTCTGATATTTGTTGAAAACCATCGATAAGACAATGCCGCCGATTCTGTTGTTCACAAACTAAACTAATTTTAACTTATGTGCATCTTTTTCTTTCCATTATGGAAATTAATTTTAAGTTATGTGCATCTTTTTTTTCCATTATGGAAACTAATTTTAACTTATGTGCATCTTTTTCTTTCCATTATGGAAACTAATTTTAACTTATGTGCATCTTTTTCTTTCCATTATGGAAACTAATTTTGAGTTATGTGCATTTTTTTCTTTCCATTATGGAAACTAATTTTAAGTTATGTGCATCTTTTTCTTTCCATTATGGAAACTAATTTTGAGTTATATGCATCTTTTTCTTTCCATTATGGAAACTAATTTTAACTTATGTGCATCTTTTTCTTTCCATTATGGAAACTAATTTTAACTTATGTGCATCTTTTTCTTTCCATTATGGAAACTAATTTTGAGTTATATGCATCTTTTTCTTTCCATTATGGAAACTAATTTTAACTTATGTGCATCTTTTTCTTTCCATTATGGAAACTAATTTTAACTTATGTGCATCTTTTTCTTTTTTCTTCTTTCTAAGTTAAAATTAGTTTAGTTTGTGAACAACAGAATCGGCGGCATTGTCTTATCGATGGTTTTCAACAAATATCAGAATCGAATCAGTAATCGAATAAGTTAAAATTAGTTTCCATAATGGAAAGAAAAAGATGCACATAACTTAAAATTAGTTTCGTTTGTGAACTACAGAATCGGCGCCATTTTCTTATCGATGGTTTTCAACAAATATCAGAATCGAATCAGCAAAGTATATATAAGGACAGAAGATAAAATGTCAGTTTAGACCTGTCAAATTAGTGCGCTCTTGACGTAAACTGGCGTATTTTTAGTCGCCATGTTTATAATCGAGTCACTGTCTATGGAGTATCTTAATTTGACAGGATTAAATCAAAATGTTTCTCTCTAATCAGCCATCAGACGTCAATTTAATTCCACAAATAATAACTGTCGATTGAAAAATCAGCATATCATTTATTATACTTTGCTGATTCGATTCTGATATTTGTTGAAAACCATCGATAAGACAATGCCGCCGATTCTGTTGTTCACAAACTAAACTAATTTTAACTTATGTGCATCTTTTTCTTTCCATTATGGAAACTAATTTTAACTTATGTGCATCTTTTTCTTTCCATTATGGAAACTAATTTTAACTTATGTGCATCTTTTTCTTTTTTCTTCTTTCTAAGTTAAAATTAGTTTAGTTTGTGAACAACAGAATCGGCGGCATTGTCTTATCGATGGTTTTCAACAAATATCAGAATCGAATCAGTAATCGAATAAGTTAAAATTAGTTTCCATAATGGAAAGAAAAAGATGCATATAACTCAAAATTAGTTTCCATAATGGAAAGAAAAAGATGCACATAACTTAAAATTAGTTTCCATAATGGAAAGAAAAAAATGCACATAACTCAAAATTAGTTTCCATAATGGAAAGAAAAAGATGCACATAAGTTAAAATTAGTTTCCATAATGGAAAGAAAAAGATGCACATAAGTTAAAATTAGTTTAGTTTGTGAACAACAGAATCGGCGGCATTGTCTTATCGATGGTTTTCAACAAATATCAGAATCGAATCAGCAAAGTATAATAAATGATATGCTGATTTTTCAATCGACAGTTATTATTTGTGGAATTAAATTGACGTCTGATGGCTGATTAGAGAGAAACATTTTGATTTAATCCTGTCAAATTAAGATACTCCATAGACAGTGACTCGATTATAAACATGGCGACTAAAAATACGCCAGTTTACGTCAAGAGCGCACTAATTTGACAGGTCTAAACTGACATTTTATCTTCTGTCCTTTTCTTATGCACCTAACTTAAAATTAGTTTAGTTTATGAACAACAGAATCGGCGCCAATACTAAACTATGATGACTATGACTAAACAATGAAGCTGAAGACTGCATATATTTTTCCAAACTGGTACAAAATACTTCTAACCCTATAGTGGTGGCCTTGTATATTCGTGGTGGCCTAGTACAGTCGTGGTGCCCTAGTCGTTAAAACACCAGCCTCTGAAGTATGAGTGCGCGGGTTCGATTCCAGGTCAGACAAGTACCAATGTAACTTTTCTAAGTTAAATGTACTTTCTAAGTATATCTAGGACACCAATGACTGATTACAAGATGAAGGAAAAAATCTTGAGGAAACCTGTACTTTAAGTCTGAAATCGCCAACCCGCATTGAGCAAGCGTGGTGATTACGATCAATCCTTCTCTGTATGAGAGAAGACGTGTGCCCAGCAGTGGGACGATAAAAAGGTAGATGATGATGATGACTTAGAAGCCACTATTACTTACCATTGCAATTTTACTTCCACTAATACGCGTCACAAGTTTCTTGAATGTGTTATCTACTTGTTTCAGATATATTTTAGCCAAAATAATGTGCAACAAACCAATACACGTATCAAATTACGAGTACGTAGTAGAAGTTTTGAACGAGTGTATGATATTCCGTTCTGGTCTAGGCAAGGCCCCAGTATTGTTCGAGGAAAGGTAATGTTTGTTTGTTGTTGTTTTATGATGCCGAAATTGGCCATAGGATATGGATATGTTTGCGACGTATTACCTACATACATAAAGGGTGGAGTGATCTTGTATGAAAAAAAAAAAAAGTTTTGTTTTTTGAGCGGCATAGCGATATAAAGTTGCCTTAGTATGAGAAAACCAAACCTACGAAATCTTGTTAATCTATTTTAATGTCTTGAGGTGCCCCAACGCATTTGAAAATCGGTAAATATAAGTAACTACTTTTTAGATTTCATTTTCAAATTGTCATTTGTTCAATGAAAGTATTTTTTTTAGTTTTAGGGCTATTGTTAAATGAATATTAAGATAATTACTTGGAAAAACGATATGTAAAAGAGCCGTAACTTATTTTAAATATTTTATTTATTAAAAGAAACTTAAACATGAAATTGCTTTTTTGTATCGAAATGAGGCATTTGTTGACGTGAAAGCAGTCTTGTCCTAATGAAGCCGTCTCGTTTATGTTCTCCGCAAACAGCACTTGAAGCTTCTGTCACTAATTTGATGCAGCGCTCTACGGCTTGTGTGTGGCATGGATATCAAGGATATCATCGATATCAAGGCTTCATCCGATAAGTTGGAAGTCAGCGGTGGCTCAGTTATTTCAAAGTCTTGCCACGAAATAATTTTTGTGTAATCTTCGGCGTCGAAATTAAAAGCAGGCACTTTAAATGTTCGAAGTCCTGGAGCATTCTTTGATCTTGCTTTCGAAATTTGTTGATATGCTAGCTCCCGTATGCTTTCTGTGTCATCTCCAAGCATAGCGACAAGAATATTCTCTGGATGACCAAAATATCCATTCCGTTGGATTACGTTGTCAACGATCTTCTTCAAATCCGGGTTCAAATAGCGACTCAGTCTGATAGTTTGCCATAGGTGCTTAGCTCCATTTATACACGAGTGATTACCTTTTATTGTGAACCACCTTGGACCATAAACTTTCATCACGTACGTAGCTAAAACCACCAGTTTTTCTTCAGGATCTGTCTTAGTAGCATATAATCTTAAAATTCGATTTGCTGTCGTAAGCCACCTAGAATGGTTGAGAGGCCCAGGTTGTATATTAGCTAAATCGGAAGAAAAAACGCCAGTGCTTATAGCCGTCATTATATCTTGTAGATATTTTTGGTCCGTACTCAAATCATTTCTAGCTATCTCAGGTAATGTTGATGGAATGGCAGTGAATTCAACTATTGGCATAGTTTCACATTTTTGTAATTCGGATCCAATAGGACCTGAAAAGCACTTAGGTCCTATAGTTTTTCCATCCAAATGCAATAACAGGTGTCGCAGTGGTAATTCATTCGAATGTAACTGACAGACAAACCACTGTAATGTTTTTTTAAGTTCTTCTTCCATCAAGCGAATCACACCACCTTTGAAGCCTTTTTTTTTTTTTCGGGGTGGAAATCCTCATAGGATGTCCGCCGCCCTAGGGTGGGCGACGGGGTCTGTCAGACTTTTACTGACTAAAACCACCCCGGTGTCTCTTCTATCACGAGCGCGCGTAGGGCCGCGGGAGTCTAAATTCTTCCGCAGCCCCACACTCTCGTGCTGGCCCGGTCTGCCCGGGCCTCGTCTCCGGCACGGGGTAGTGGGGTGTTAAGCTACCCCGTGCATCGCCTCAGAGGCGCGCGCTGACACTCGCGCGCGCCTCCGCCTCGGGGTCCATCGAATAGGGGGCGGAGACTTCCCCATGTCCCTCGCCCCTGGACCCATTCATGGGGGGCGGAAGAGGGCGTTATCCGCCCTTCTTCGGCGCCCGGTGCGTCTTCTGCGGCCCGGGAAGGGAGTTGAGATCTCCTCTCCCGTTCCGCAGCTTCCTTCTGCGACATCACGTCCTCGCAGAAGGACACCACCGCGTCCCACGACTCTGCGCTGCCGGCCATCCTCCGCACTGCCGGCAGCGTCAGGTCGCCTCCTACTTCATTTGTGAGGACACGGCGCTGCTCCTCCCAAGCTACACACTCGGAGAGCGTGTGCTGCGCCGTGTCCTCCCCGCATTGGACGCAGTGGTGGCACCGAGCGTCCGGCTCCCTGCCTAGGCGACACAGGTACTTGCCGAAGCAGCCGTGCCCCGACAGCACCTGAGTCACCCTGAACGACAGGGAGCCGTGCCTTCTCCCGAGCCAGTCGTCGAGTACTGGCCGGATCGCCTCGACGGTAGCGAGGCCGGCGGTAGGGCGCATAAGCCTCTGCCGCCAGTCCGCCACCAGGACCTGACGGAGCTCCCCTCGGCGCAGCTCGATCTGCCGCTGCGCCGGACTGGAGCCCCGTGTCCGCTCTTCCTCGCGCCATCGGTACAATGACGCGAGTACTTTCGCCTCTAGGTCCCAGGGCGGGGATCCGGCCAGGACGCAAGCCGCCTCGTAGGAAATCGTGCGATACCCGCGGACGACCCTGACGGCCATCGCCCTCTGCGGCTTGCGCAGAATGGCGAGTGTTCCGACCATCAGGTCCATCGCCCACACAGGGGCTCCATACAGGGCCATGGACCGCATGATTCCCACGTATAACCGCCTACAGGCGGCGCTCGGGCCCCCCATGTTGGGAAGCAACGTTGACAGCGCGCCTGCTGCACCCATCAGCTTGGGCGCCAGCCGCCGGAAGTGGGGTCCGAATTCCCATCGGCTGTCGAGCACCAATCCCAGATACTTCATGGTGGACTCGACAGCTATCCGGGCACCACTGACCACGATATGTGATCCCGGCGCCGGCGCACGCCGGGGGCCATGGAATACCATGGCCTCCGACTTGTCAAGGGCCACCTCCAGGCCCAGGCGCCGGATGCGGGTCACCACCTGTGACACCGCAGCCGTGGCTATCAACGTCGCTTCCCTGTGCGAGCTCCCCCGGGCAGTGACAAGCGTGTCGTCCGCATAACACGTCAAGTCGGCGCCCGACGGAAGCTCGCCTCTCAGCACCCAGTCGTAGCCGATGTTCCACAGGAGCGGTCCCAAGACCGATCCCTGTGGAACACCGCACGACATTTGGTGCCGACCGGCACCGTCACGTCCCCGATAGATGACGCATCTATCCTCCAGATAAGCCCCTACTATGCGGCGGAGGTAGGGAGGCACCCGATGGTATTTCAGGGCCTCCCTAATACAGCTCCAGGGTAGAGTGTTGAAGGCGTTGGAAATGTCTAAAGACACCGCCAACACCACCCCACCCCGGGATACCCTATCCTCCGCCAGGGCTCTCACGCGCATGATTGCGTCTATGGTGGAGCGCCCCCGACGAAAACCGAACTGGTTGTCGTCCAGGTTCGGCCCGTCTCCGCACAAGTGGCCGACGAGGCGATCTGCGATTATACGCTCAAAAAGTTTGCCCGCCTCGTCGAGCAGCACTATGGGCCGATACGCGGACGGCGAGTCCGCGGGGCGCCCCTCCTTCCTGAGCAGGACCAGCTTCCCCTCCTTCCACACACTGGGAAACTGACCCTGCCCGAAGCATGCCGTGAAGAGCCCCCTCAGCTGGGGCTCTAGCTCCTTCAGAGCCAGGACGAGAGCTCGGCCAGGAACTCCGTCGGGTCCGGGCGCTTTATTCTTGGCCCGGAGCCGCGACACGGCCGCTCCCGTCTCTGCTTGCGTCACCTCGGGGACATCGGTGCCCTCCTCTTCTGGAGAGTCTGTGGCTGAGGGTGAGACCATCGCCGGGGGAACATGTCCCGCCCGCTCAGGGAAGAGGGTGGATACCACCGCCTCTAGCAGCTGGGGTTGCATACTTTGCACCAGTGGGGGCGCCCAGGGACGCAACTTGCCCCGTACCCAACGGTAGGGGCGCCCCCACGGGTCCCGATCTAGGGACCCCAGCAGCTCTTCCCTGGCCCGCGACTTAGAGTCGCCGATGGCCAGCCACAGAGTCTCCTGGGCCGCGCGGTACACCCCATACCGCGCGGCTTCCTCGACGGGATCCCGTCGACGTCGTCTCCGGTAGCGCGTGTACTGGCGGCGAGCCGCGACGCACTCGACGCGCAACCGCGCAAGGTGGTCGCTCCACCAGTACACGTTGCGCCTTGCGGACTGTTGGCGGACGCGGGGCATGGACGCGTCACAGATCTGCGTCATCGCCCCGCGAAACCGCAGCGCCTCCGCTTCGACGTCGACGGGGCCGTCCGTCGCCGACTCCCAAATCCAGGACTGGACTATGGCAGCTTCCTCGAGTAGTTCCCTGTCGAGGCGCTTAAGCGCCCAGCGCGGGCCGTCGTTAATCGGGGCTCTTGGATGGCGGCCGCTCGCGGTCTGGGCGGAGACGTCGAACCGGATATACCGATGGTCCGACAGCGTCTCCACCTCCACGGCGACACGCCAATCATGGACACGGCTGGCGACAGAGGGGCTAGCGAAAGTAACGTCCACTATCGACCCGCCCCTCTGCCCCACGCACGTGTATACAGAGCCCCGATTCAGGACGACCAGACCGGTCGCCACCACCCACTCCGCCAGCACCTCGCCCCGAGGGTCCGTGACCGGAGATCCCCACGCCGATGACTTGGCGTTGAGATCCCCGAGCACTAGAACGGGACGAGGGTGATAGCGGCCTACGACGGCGCCCAACTCGACAAGGAACCCCTCGAAGTCGGCGAGACTCTTGTTGGGGGAGAAATACGCCCCCACAATGACGATGCCGCCCGAGACCGCAGCAACCCAGCGGCGGCCCCGGGACGGGTCGATCAGAGTCCCGCCAATAATGGCTACCGAGCCGTCAATGCATCCGAGCCAGTCGACGGCTCGGCGACCACAGCCACTTGGATCGACCACTGCGCCATGCTCTGGAATAAGAGATCCTGAGCTCTGGCGCAGTGATTGATGTTGCCCTGGAGGAAACGGAGTTGTGCCATTATTGACACTCCATTTCCTCGGCAACGGTCCTGGGCCGGGAGTCGGCCGCGGAGCTGTTAGCCTGCGGGGGAGGCGAGATTTCCCCGGCAGGCTTAGAGCTCCTCTTCTTCTTTTTGGTGGCCTTCTTGCTGGCAGGCGTGCCACAGGCCCCTCCACCCACTCTGTGTCCCGCTGGCTTCCCTGCAGCCGAACATAAGCTGCAGTTGAGCGCCGCGGAACACTGGGCCGCCTTGTGGCCGGGCTGACCGCAGCGATAGCAAAGATCGCTACGGTCCACCTCAGCGGTGCATTTGGCCCGGACGTGCCCCTTCTCCAGGCACCGGAAGCACCGCAAAGCCCGGGGCTGCAGAAGTTTAACCCTCGCTGCAACCCAGCCTACCAGCAGTCTGCCACTTGAGGCGATTTTATTCGCCGACGCCACAGGGCACCGAACCCAGACCGCACCGAGTCCGGTGGCGTCGGTGCGAATATCGCCGGCCCGCACCTTGCCCGGCGGACACTCTCCGCTTTGAGCAACGGCCGCCACCACCTCCTCAGGAGTCACGGACTCATCCAGACCGGCAATCCGCACCTCTGCGGTTTTTTCCGGCCTGGAGATCCGGACGTCCTCAGGGTTGAGGACCTCCCTCAGCTTGGCAGCCAGAGCGTCCGCCTTCTCGGCATTGCCGCTCGCAGCACCAGCCACCTCAAACAGCTTCGCACCCGTGGCAGCATGCCTAATGGTGACGGACTGAAGGCCAAGATCCGACAACTTGATCTTGGCCTTGGCCTCGGTAAGGACCGAGCGGTACGTTACGCCGCGCCCCGCAGCGCCACGCTGAAGCGTGAGCGTCACGGCCTCGGAACGCGGGGCACGCACAGCTGGTCCCTTGCGACCGCTTTTGCGGCCGCCTTTGCCAGTCCGCCGCGCAGCCTCCGGAGCCGCCTTTGCAGTTTGACCGGAGGCGCGCGCCGGTGCTGCTGAGGCCACCTTGGCGGCCTTAGCGGCTTTGCGGGCCTTCTTGCGGCCCACGACTGTCGCCCAGGTCTCACCCTTAGACCCGGCCGTCGTGGGCTGATCACTCGCTGGAGCTCGCTGAGGAGCAGTTCCCGGCGTCTCCTCAGCCCTTCGCCGTTTGTCGGCGGCTAGGGGCGGGCGGAGGTTTTCCTCAGGGAGGCGCCGAGAAAGTGCCTCAAGTTGGGCTTTGACCATGCTCCCGCACTGGAGCATGCACATACGGACGATGCGCTCAAGGCAGGATGCGCTCAACTCATCGCCCGCACGTGCCGGTCTTGGTGCGGGAGCCGGGGCCACTTCGGAAGCGGCATCGGCGGGCGTGTGCCGCTGCTGCTGCTCGCTCAGCGCAGCGACTTGTCGCCGGAGGTCCTCCAGATCATCACGGAGGCGGCTGTTCTCCTCTTGCAACTTCACGACCTCGTCTGAGGCCGTCGTGTTGAGGAGGGTGCCAACCGCCTCCTTGATGTCCGCAGCAGCCTCCTTGAGACCGCGAATGAACGTGCTCTTCAGGTTGCCAGATTTTGTGGCAACCTTAAGGACCAGGTCCACCCCGTCCAAGGCTAGCTGACTAAGGGCCACCGCTGAAGGTTGCCCCCCTTCCGCCGATAGAACAGCGCGCCGCTCTCGAGCGCGTCGGGCCATTTCCGACACTTCGTCGGCCGCGACGGCTTTGCGCTGCTCCCTCCTGGCGGCGTTGAGCTCCGCCTTCGAGCTCCCTAGCGAGGCGCAACTCTCGCCACCAGGGTCCTCCGAAGTGACCCCATGTCACTTTCTGCTTCGCTGACCGCCGGGGTACGGACGAATCTACCCTGTGCGTTCCTCCGCGGCCGCGAACCAGTCACTCCTCTGGAGTTTTGCCGACCTCTCCTCACGGTTGGCACCTTAGGGGCCGGCAGGCCTTCCTCTTCTGAGGTCAGCTCCGCCGACCCACCTCCCTTCTGAGCAAGGTTGCGTGGACGCTTCCTAACGGAAGACAGTCCACGCGGCCCTTCGTCCACATCCACTCTGCCATCATCGCTGCCAGTAACATTAACGACAGCAGGGGCCTGGTCGCCTACCCCTGCGCGTTCTTCGGTAGTCAATTTAACATTCGCAGGCCCGGATACCTGCGAACGCCGGGCGTCAGCCGGATCGCAAGACAACACACTATCAATATTTTCCGACATTTTCCATATTACGATATTGGGTGGTACGCACATCGCTTCCCCAAGGCGATCCGGCCGCTCTTTTTGGGAGGGTATTAATCCTCCCGAGGCCAGCGGATGCCTCCGGTGCAGGTTAAGCCTGTGTTAACTACTGTTCCATCGCAACCAACAACAGATATTTCACTGAGTTCCACCGATTTGGATTTTAAGTAAGTTAAAATAGTACTTTTAATACTTTTCGCAGAGCCTGACTCACACGTAACATGCCTGAAGTAGTCACTTCCTGGCTCAGATAAAATCACATAATGGTCTTCTGTAACTCTTTTTCTGTAAAATTTACCTTCCTTCTGAATACTAACCAAAGTTTTGTCCTTTCTTCCATCAAAATAAATACCATGTAAGATTTTATCACGATCTGCATTCTTTAAAGTTGATCTGACTTTTATTCTCTCACGGCGCAACTTAGATCGATCAATGACACCACTGGCATCGTTTGAAGAAATAATTCCCACATCTTTTAACACAGAAGAAGCTATAATAGCAGCGACTCTGTCAGAAACTCCAGTGCGATCGCACGCAAGAGCTAACGATGGTAAATTTAACCTCTTCTTTTTTGTTGGGGGCGCAAATGGAATTTTATCTGAAATAGAAGCTTCGCTGTTGCTGGAACTAGGACTGGTACTTTCGATGGCCAATGTCACATCATTAGATAAAGAACGAGAACAACACGGTTTCTCGGAATCAATTATCTCTCTACACAATGAACTTTTTTGTTTTCTTTCTTGTGATTTCTTATTTTTTATAGTTGCAGCTAGATCTACGCCACCTATCATCATTTTTCTCGTTGTTCTTTGATCGAGTAGAAAATGTATTTCTTCTTTAGGAACACGACTATCTTTCGAACAAGAACAGTTTGAGATAAGTTTGCATTTGCAACTGCAAATATCAAATAATCTATAAGAATCCGCTCTGAATGTATTAATTTTCTGTTGGTAGTTTTTGTTGGTTTGACGCCCGTGATAAGGTTTCATTAAACTTCTATATTTGTCATGATAGGCACGAATCAGTTGTAGTACTCTCTTACGGCTAACTGTTGGCAGCGAAGCTTTTTGCCAAATATCTAATATTTCTTGAGTCAATATTTCGGATATGTCATGGACCGTCGGCTCTTTTGTTGTTTTGTCTGTCTTTAGTTCATATTTAATCAATAAATAATATTTCATAACATCATTATAAGTAGGCAATTGAGATACTGGTAACTTCTCTGGCAAACCAAACACGGGACAAGACATCGTTTGTCGAGTTTTGACTTGAGACATTTTACTGTAATGAACAAAAATAATAGGTATAAATTCAAATCGAAAGTACTTTATTTCGATCCAGATTACATTAACTGACAACATTAAATTATAAATACTACTTACATGAGTTGTATTCCTTGATCTCAGCCGTTAAAACCAAATCGTCTCACAAACAAAATTATTAGGAACCGCGGGCGTGTATTCACTAAATGGCGTTCAAACAACGTTTGATTCGAGTAGTGAAATAACCTCCCCCGCGTACCCCGCGTACCGTGCACCGACGAACCATCTCAAGGTCACATTTTTCTATCAAAAAATAACAGGACAGGCGTTTAGAATATAATTTAGCGGACTTATGACGAATGTATTTTTTGACTAATTTTCGCGAATTTCTCTAATATTAATGAGGTTGGGGGCACCTCTATATATTGTTAAATGTCAAATAAAATGTTGTGTGTATATTTGTAAGTAAGAAGGGCAACTTTTTACAGGTATTCCAAAATGATTACGAGATAAAAAAAAATTCGCTCCACCCTTTTGTAAGAGGTTGGAGTGGTGCCAAATTAGCGACTATTTAGCGGCTATTATTTAGCGACTGCCCCACGTCTCTTGCGCTCCGTATATTTTACACGTACCACGTCCATTTAAAAATAATATACTCTGGAGTTGCAATTGTATGCTAGACGACATGGTTGGTCTAGTGGCTGAGCGATCGACTTCTACGTTGCGTGTCGCGGGTTCGATTCCCGCACGGAACAATATTTTTTTGAATAATGCGTACCTGATGGCGGGTGCACCGCCGTCGTGGGCCTAAAAAGCGCTGATGAGACAATCTGGACGCGTGTCGCAAGGGCTGATTCAAGCTTCAAAACAGTTAACTTCCCAGAAAAGACTTGAGAAGGCCTATACCTAGCAGAGGGGCAGTGCAGTCACTATAAAATGTGTCTTGCAGAGCGGAAAAATATGTATTACTGCAGAATTCTCCCAATTTCCATAATTAATTCTACCTTCAAGTAGAATTAAAATTCTGAAATTGTGTCTGTGTTTTAGTCCTTTATCTCCACGAAAAGGAGATCACCATAATAATGGATAAAATTTTGATTTTTTATGCATAATAACAATTTATATTATTATTATGTTTAATATCTGGTTGGGGGAACCAGAACCTACAGATATTTCACGCCGCACTCTGATGCAACACAAAATTTGTGTCCAAGAAGTGGTCCCAGGAATTAACGCGTTCAAACAAACAAATTCTTCATCTTTATTAGTAAACTATATAGATTGTGTTGTCTTTAAAATATCACTGTTAGTTATAAGACCCCCCTTGATAAAAGCTACATATTTATGTCGTAATTCCAGCGTATGACACTCGTGGGTTGCAGTTGAAAATCAGCGTTAATTGGTGCACCTTGTATTGTCATTTGATATTATGCTGATCTCAGGTCCTTATGACATTATAATCTTTATTTTATATTTTTAAAGTTTATTTATTTTCCTGTTATGCCAATAAACGCATTTTTTTCTTTCCAGTTTATATGCTGTGCATATTAAAAAGTTTTTTCTATTGTTCAGGCATTTAAAAGCAGTCATCAAAAGTTTCGATCCAAATGACCGAGGCTGGTTATCTCCAGGACAAGTACGTAGGGCGTACACCACCCTGGGTCTCACTCCAAAAAGTAATTTAGAAGATAGAACACCAACTAAAGAAGTATTGGATTTACTACGGCAGACTCAAGAAAGCGAATTGCTTAGTTTATTGAACGCAGGATCCGAAATGGATGATGAATATCTAGAATGAGAATATTGCCCACTCAATGATAGATTTTGTAATGTAATTCAATTTTGTTTTTTTTTTTATGTATTTAATTTTATTTTTGAAACATTTTTTTATTATTTAATTAAATATTTATTCAATCAAAAATGTCTTTGTAATTGACCAAGAAAATGCTAAAAGACAAAAGACATTTTAATCGCAGCCTTTAAAAAATAATTTAAAATCTTTATCTAAATAAATTGCTTTCAGAGATTAAATTATTACCATTCTACAGGAGATCATCATCATCATCTCAGCGTTAATCCCAGTCGCATCCGAAGCTTTTTTAGCTTTGGAGTCTGGGGTCCGCTTTATCAGTTTGCCTGCTGATTTTTGCTAAACTTCGATATTTTACATGAAACGACTGCCGTCTGACCTCCATAACCCGAAAGCGATATTCAAAGCATTGCAGTTAGACCAATTGTTGGACTTTTGAGGGCTCCAACAACCCGTAACAACTTCCACTAGATGGCAACTGGGACCAACGGCTTAACGTAATTTCCGAGGCACGACCTCCTCGTCCTCAAGTCGTTCTCCACATTACTGAGGGTCATGATGTTCCTGTGGAATTATCCTCTTCTTCACAATAGTTCGCCATTTGTTACGAACCCTGACTGCGAGTATAGCATCATGCAGGCCGGTGTCCAGAGATGAACGAATTCGGTCAGCCCACCTTATTGGACTGCGCCCTCTAGAAAATTGTCCATCCACCTTCCCAGTAACCATCAGATATTCGAGGTTGTCTCCATCCTTTCTGGCACGACCAGACCCGTGCAAATAATAATATTCATCCATACAAATATTAATATCTATTTTAAAGGAGAAGATGCCATATTCAAATTTCATTTGCTTCGAATCGAAATTATTTTAAGTTTAATAAATATAAACTTTATTTTATCGATAATTAAGTTGTTTCCAGAGTGCACAGCATTGATAAATTTATAATACTTCTTGAAACAGTAGCATACTCTGAACGTATTGTGTAGGAATTGTTATTTTTCCATAAACTCATATTTCATTTACATTTTTAGCGCATATGTCACAATATTAGTTAAGACATTTTACGTTAAGGGACCACACTTTTTTGACGTTTTCGCTGTCTCCTCACTGATATTTGGATGAATACACTCAAGGAAACTATAGCAACGCTACGCTCGACATTACAATAAAGTCTGCAAATTCTGCAAGTGCAATAGGGTAGTTGACTAAAAAAAAATAATTAGTCCGTCAGTCAGATTTCCAAAAAATACTAAACAAAAAATGAAGAGTAATGAAGACGTCACAGTGCGTTGAAAACTCGTGTGACGTCACTGCACGCACGCTACACTTTTTAGTAACGAGTCACCAGCCATTATTCCTGATCTTTGATGCCTTTTATATTTGTCAATTTTTATTGATTTGATAAAACAAAATATACGTATCCAATACTTTTCTATAATCTTAATGACGGACTAAATAGAATCATTTTTTTAACCCAGGAAACATTCCTATTACAAAAAGTAATTAAATATTTTTGCATAACACTGGTTCTGATGACTCTGAACATTTAAAACACCCTGACCTGACACCAAATTAAACGACGAAGCCCAATCGAACAATACATATACACACACCGTCATCATACACCCATCCAAACATACAAACCACCTAAAGAACACACACAAACGTACCATATCATATTTGAAATCACCTCTCTCGTCTCCGAGCTACAATACACAGACTGTCTAGTTTGGGGCTTACTACCAAAAAATATATTACAACCTAGCTGTAGGTAATATTTTAATCCACTCATGTCTTTTTAACCTGCTGTAAGTAAAGTTGTGAACCTGCTTACTATATTAACTGGACAATAAATATGTTTCTATTACTTTTTCGTAATCCGCATTTAGCAATATATGTAATTTATCGCCCTGCGGGCAGTTGCATTGAATTAAAATCGTGCGACATAGTTGCTTCGCTGGCCAGTCTTCAAACTGCGGATATAAAAGTCTTCCAGTTGTCGTGTCGCTATCATACAAACCTGTAGATTTGATGTGAAAGACAAATTAGTTGCGAAGACCAAACGTGCTGGTGGGCGCCCTCTGTAATATGACTTGTGCCACATGAACTTGCATTATATACAATATGTAAAAAAAACCCATTCGACCCATAAGGATAATAAAGGTTAGGTAAACACATGACCAAATAAAATATGAAATTTTACATAATCATCATAGTAACAATACTAATGAATTTTTAAATAATCTTTTTTTTTTCCGCGAATTAATTCCAACTTCCCCAAAATTTGGTATTTTTTTTAAAAAGTGACAACACCACTTTTGACGGTATTATTATGAGCGATGCGACCGCGTGCCATTTTTTTTTTTAAGTTTAGCCCGGCTTTGTTGGCATTAGTAGAATCAGTTATCGATACCTAACAATACCTTCACGGATCGGATAGGGTTTTCTTCACATATTGTATTGTGATGGAACCCAAAATCGACCAACTTCTGTTGGAAACCCGTAATAATTAGTATGGAAATATAGGACCACCAAGAGGCTGCGTCAAGCCCACGCACCGTCTCCCGTCCCATAAACTAGGGGAGTAAGGAATCCCACACTTTGCCCAGCAATTGTTGTGTCCGGTGTTAATAAAACGGCGTATATTTTAGCTATTTTGACAGTTCGAAGCTGTTCGTAATATTGAGTACACACGGTTGGTTAGGTTGGCGAACGAAAAGATTAAAATATGTGTAAAATTGAATCAGCTGTCAGCTGTATGGGTGGTGTATAAGCATAGGTTGCATAACCTATGCGTTAAGTAATTCTTTAAATGTATGGTATGTCTGGTATCCAAATATTATTATAATACATAACTAAGGGCATTTTTTTAATTGACCATTAATTTTATTCATGAACTAAAATTGACAACAGTTCCATATGATATGTTTGACAGTTTTTATGTGGACGAAAATTCAGATTTATGAATAATTTTGAATTTTTATAGTTCGTCAACATAAAATCATCCGGGGCTGGAAAAATCAGCTCTCAATGTAAGAAAACTAGAGAATAAAAACTACATCAAATCAATCTGTGTAGAACTCATTCATTCATCAATACATAGTATAAAACAAAGTCGATTTCGCTGTATGTCCGTATGTATGCTTAGATCTTTAAAACTACGCAACGGATTTTGACGCGGTTTTTTTTAATAGATAGAGTGATTCTTAAGGAAGGTTTAGACTACCTTTTATCCCGGAAAAAATTGATATTCCCGAGGGAAATACAAAAAGCGCGATATAACCGAACTCTACGCGGGCGAAGCCGCGGGCGGAAAGCTAGTATAATAATAAACTGAACTGAGAGACTATAAACTTGTTGATTATATGTTAAGTAGTTGGCTAATAGCAGGAAATTTATGATGTCGTAAAAGTATCGTGGTTGATTGATATTTATTTTTCTAAGGAAACTGTCTGGAGTCCGGATCTGGAGACAAATGTTACTATATTATGAGAATACCACCAAATCTAAATGAGCGCGTATTATGAACGAACGTTTAAGATTATTATTAGGTATCGGTTCATAGAGCTTAGTCGAAACACCTTCTAAGCTTCAAAATCACAGGACTCAAAGAATAATATAGATTAATACTATAATTTATGCTAAGATTTATCATGATAATAATAGTAAGTAGTAGTAGAGTGAGTAGGTAACTCACTATGTTTTATATCAGAAGTTGAACACATGAACAAATTTTGGTCATGTGTTTACCTAAATTTTATTATCCTTTTGGGTCAGACTGGGTTTTCTTTACATATTGTATATGTCCAATAATTCAAACATTCGTGACGAGTTGCCTGTTGGTTGTCCGGTCTCCGGGTCCGTATGTCATTTGTAATGGCTGGAAGCGACTAGTGAACCGCCTACGGTGCTCGTGAAAGCGTTCGGCTTACAACTTGATTTGTGATTTCAAAGATTATTGCTTGTACAGTCCATTATTGAGTTTCTGTAATTTAGTTTTGAGGTTCCATTCCCTTGTAATGTTTGTAGATTGGACGCTGGATCGTGTTTAGTAGAAGACTAAGTACTGAGGTAGGATATTAGTTTCGAGTTGATTTTTAGTATTGTGTTTTAGTTTTCTGCATTTTTACACAAATACCTATGTAATTTATTAGTTTTTTAATTAGCAATTAATCACAATTATTAACTGTGACAGCACTGTATCTAACTGACACATGGATAAATAGAGAGTTTTCTTTTAAATTATAACCTTGTGCTTGACTACAATCCCGCCTGATGGTAAGTAGTGATGCAATCTTTGATGGTAAAGCGCGCTAGTTTATTAAGAGCCTATTCACTGTAGCCTTGAAGACACTTAAATAAGTAGTCAGACGGAAACACCGCCGCTGGCAAATAGTTCCAGTCCCTCGCTATACATTCAGCATAAAGAACGATTTAGTAGTTATCAAAAGGCTTATTCTCATAAATAAAATTTAGTCGCAATCACATCTCAGAAACAAAGAATGAAAAGACATGATGACAAAAACATGTCAAAAATGCAGTGACATTTGAATTTTTGATATATTAAGACTAAGGTCAGACGGTAAACTTTTCAGAATAAGGTTAACGGTTAAAGGTAGGAGCGAACGAGTGTTGCACTGCAGGCAGTCACCGAATGGGGCAATGCCAATCTTGTAACATTCAATGCCGCCAAAACACAGGCGTGTCTTTTCACCGCCAAAAGGAGCCCGTTCACCCTGGCTCCTACTTTTCGTAATGTGTCCTTGGAGTGTTTCGACCGCCTTCAGCTTTTGGGAGTTGAGATTTCCTCAGACCTTAACTTTGGGCGGTTCATTGAGTCCAAGGCTAAGGTGGCTGCCAGGAAACTTGGCATATCGCAAAGGTCCGGCAGTACTTCACACCTGGGCAGCTTTTAATGTTATACAAAGCACAGGTCCGTTCGTGTGTGGAGTACTGCAGCCACATTTGGGCTGGTGCTGCCAAGTGTCACCTGGCCACTTTGGATTCAGTGGAGAGACGTGCAAAGAGGCTGATTGGTGACCCTGATCTAACTCGAGTTGGTCTCCAAAGCCTAGAGCATAGGCGTAGAGTAGGCAGCGGTGTTCTTTAAGATGCATTTCGGGGAGTGTGCGATGGAATTGCATGATTTAATTCCCCCATCTCCGTTCCACCAGCGGACGACCCGTCGTACGGCTGGTTTCCACCCTTACGTTGCTAACACCACTACGATCCGGACGAAGCGTTTCGCCTCCTCCTTTATACCGCGTACATCGAGGGACTGGAACAATTTGCCAGCGGCGGTGTTTCCGTCGGACTACAATTTGAGTGTCTTCAAGGCTAGAGTGAATAGGCTCTTAATAAACTAGTGCGCTTTACCATCAACGATTGCGTCACTGCTTACCATCAGGCGGGATTGCGGTCAAGCGCTAATTTATAATATATAAAAAAAAAAATTAAGATTGAATGTGACTATACCTTTTTTTGGTTGGGATGGGGCATCATCAAATGACTTCTCCCGCATGTGACTATACCTGACTGTGGTAAATGCAGATATTCTAGAAAGAAAATGAATTAGAATCAAAATGCATCCGTTAAAAACAAAAACAGAAAAAAACCCCAAAAACACGACATCAATGATTTATAATATTACATCGGCTAAACAAAAATAAGTGATTTGTAATAAAAAACGCAATTTCCGTGGGACCAAGCTGTTAATCAAACCAACGGACATACCCATAAAAATAAAGAAAATACAAACATTGTTATTCAAAACCGTTATCAAAAAAAGTTAAAAATAACATAGATCTCTTACTTTATACAGTAGCCGGTTCCCTTACATATCATAAACAAGAAAAAATATGAGTTTATCATTGAGTTTATTTCTCATTTTACACCAGCTTCCTAACAAAGTAGTACAGATATAACAACGATAGTAACGCTTCGGGAATCTTCGTTTATCTTCGGAAATATGAACGCACTTTGATGAACTTTTATATTATACTAGCTTTCCGCCCGCGGCTTCGCCCGCGTGGAATTCGGTTATATCGCGTTTTTTTAGATTTCCCTCGGGAATAAAACTAATTAAATGACGATTGATCAGTTTTCGACCGGAAATGAAAAATTATTAAATTACTAAAATGACTATTAATAAATAAGGATGGATCGTAGAAGGGTGAAAATTTAGGATTGTATGTTTTTTTAAAATAGAAACTAAATTTTTGTCTAAAAAATAAAAAAAAATTAGGGGTGGACTACCCCTAACATTTAGGGGGATGAAAAATAGATGTTGGTCGATTCTCAGACCTACTCAATAGGCTCACAAAATTTCATGAGAATCGGTCAAGCCGTTTCGGAGGAGTATGGGAACGAAAACTGTGACACGAGAAATTTTATACATAAGATTGTAGAGTTGTTATAACCATGTTTGTACTTATTCTGTATTAAAATGAAATGAAATCGTTTATTGAGCAAGTAGGACCACTGATCACTTTTACACGTCATATTTTTTTTTAAACTAGATTAAGCCGGCATTTCCTAACTGACTACCTCTGAGAAGAAATAGAAATAGATTATAAGTGAAAATGATTACAATAATTTACGTTATAATTACGCATACCTATTGCTTAATAACAATGCTTAGCAGAGCGAGCAGCTCAGTCCCAAGCTTTAAACGATTTTTAAACTAAATTAATTTTCTTTTTATTAAGCCTCGGGTGATATCTGTAGACGCTATGTGTATATCCTCCCGTGGGTGTCATGAGAGGCGACTAAGAGAACTCTCAACAGGGAAGTGGGCAGCAGCGTTTCTTCTTTGGAATGTCAAATCACTGCGATCCCCAACCTGCCTGCCAAGCGTGGGGATTATGGTAAACCTCTCAAGGCAAAATAGCTTTGGGGTGCCCTTGTTCAGCAGTGGACTTCTATAGACTGAGAAGAAGGAGAAGAAGATATCTGTAGGCCAAAACTTTACTCACATAACTATTAACACGCTGTATTTGTACTTCAACATTATAAAAGTCAATTAATTTCAAAAATATAACCGTGGTGTTTCTTGTGACCATTTCTCTAAAGAAAACGACCACAAAGAAACGGTGCAAATCTAGCTTCTGATGTTGCATATGTGTCCAAGCATGGGTGTAGGTACCCAGTTCTTGGCCTAGACGGGGCAAGTAAGGGCTAGGGATGGGCAAGTCAGGGCTGGGGAGGCAAGTCAGGTCTGGGGGGCAAGTCAAGGCTAGTAGTGCCCCCTAGTCAGATTTTTAGGGACTAATCATCCCTGGCTCTTTTGTATTTCAAACTTCACAAGTACATCTACATGAAAGATTAGGTATTTCTAGTGTAGTGTGTAGGGCGAATTGACCCAAATGATCCTGTATAAGACCCCGCTTATACTTTAACTAGCTGCCGCCAGCGACTTCGTTCGCGTAGAGCTAGTTATGCTCTGCTCCTATTGACCGCAGAGTGATATTATATAGCCTTAAGCCTTCCCGGATTAATGGGCTATCCAACGCAAAAAGATTTTTTCAAATCGGACCAGTAGTTCCTAAGATTAGCGTGTTCAAACAAACAAACTCTTCAGCTTTATATATTAGTACTAGCTGACCCGGCGAACTTCGTTCCGCCTTAAAGGCAATATCACATGACTACTTTTTAAATTAGGATAATTTTAAATAAATAAATATTATTATTCATTATTTTCTTTATTCTTTATTTGGGACCACAATCCTGGCGGTTCTCCGGAAATCTTGAATGTGCTACAATACTCGCAAACAACATCCATTGGCTCAATGCGAACGCCATTGCGCTATATTATATGCGTATTGAAACGCTGCCCGATTCAAGCCAGTATTTGATGAATTTCTTCTTGTGCTTCGTAAATTATCTAGTGCTTGATCTCTGAGGTTTGCTCGACGATTTCGCATTGCCAACCGAGCCGTTTCACGGGCTGCCTCCCTTTGCTCTGGTGATTGAGAAGCACGAAGTCGAGCCATACTAAGGCTGCGCTCTTCAAGTGCAATTTCTTGCTCTTCCTCAGTTCTTTTTTTTTTTGTTTTAGATGGGAAATTATCAAATGACCTCTCCCGCTCTGGGCGGAGCGGAAGGCCGTGTCAGACTTTTATTGACTAAAACCCACCCGTGTTACCTCACTTGCCTATGCAACGGCCAGTGCCATGGTTTCTTCTTTTTAACCAACCCGCAACCCTGTAGACCAGTCCTCGTGGACCCCGTCAAGGTGTGCTGACATCTCTTTGAGGCGCGTGTGAAACACAACGCGCCGTCAACCCGGGCCTGGTTCTTACCAGGAGGCTAGCTGCCTATCGCTCGCCGCCCACAAGCCCGCGCCTACGGTGGTCGGGAGTCCAATGTTGCCTCCTAACCCGGGCGCTTCCTGCGGCGGTTTGAGGCGTGAGGGTAGTGGGATTTCCGCTCCCTCACGCGCTCCGCCTCCTCCTTTGCTAGCATCACTGCTTCACAGAAGGAGGTGAAAGCTTGCCGTGCACTCTTGCCCCGGACTATGGCCCGGACCAGGGTCGGACGCGAGATATCGCCGCCGATCGCTGCCACGAGGACACGGCTGTGCTCTACCCAAGCCGGGCAGACCTCCACCATTTGCTCCACCGTGTCCTCGGGGCGATGCACACAGTGGTCACTCTGGCGTTTCCTCCCGCCTTATACGGAACAGGAACCTCCCGAAACAGCCGTGTCTGGTGAGGACCTACGTCAGTCGGAAGGTGAGGATGCCGTGGCGCCTTTCTAGCTACTCCTCAAAGAGAGGACTTACCGCCGCTATTGTGGCGTGCTCAGTGCTGGATTGCGATAATCACACTTTCCATGTCGCCATGAGATGCCGCCGGAGCTCTGTCCGCTGTACTGCGATTTTTCGCGGCAACGGAGTTATGCCTCCTCTCGTCACTCCCACATGTGGGCGAGGGATAGTGTTTCTCCACAATTTAATGGATGTTATTATACATATAAACGTTTCTTTTTAATTACTCTATCTATTAAAAGAACATTTAATCATACAAAGGGACATAGGGAAAGAGAAAGTGACTTTCTTTTATAGTATGTAGTGAAGTGGTAAATGGTACAGTAATACAATATTAGAAATTTTGAAGTTGAAGTTTGCTTTGGGGCTTTTATTAAAAAAAATTAACTGGCAGAGAGTATTTATATTCCTTGCTTTAAATGAATGCATCAACATTAAACCGGTAAGACTTGTTTTTTAATATGCTGAGTAGTGCAGCAGTGTGTTTATACCATTTTTAACAAATGAACCGCTAACTTATATTTTGACTGAGTTGTTTTGTTATTCCATGTCAGTTGCGTTTTGTTATACCACGTCTCATGTCACGTCACACGGGAACGACGGGAACAACGGGAACGGGATAAAAAGTATCCTATGTGATATGTCCTTCTCCCAGTTCTTATCTACCTCCCTAACAATTTTGAGCCATACTGGTTAAGCAGTTCTTGAGTTATAAATAGAGTAACTAACACGACTTTCATTTATATACATTAGACTTCATTCAAATCGCACCAGCCCTTTAGGAGGAATTCAGTGATGTACACACGTACAGCAGATTTAGGAATATACCCATGGAAAGCATTGTCATCTACATTTGTAACAAAGATATCATACCTCTCTCTACCCCTAGAGCTCTTGTTTCAGCCTCTTTAAGTTAAATAAAAAATCTTTATTATTTATTTCTATTTATTTTTTACTCTTTTAGTTCTTATGTACAATTTTCTTTTTAAGTAACTACAAAAATTAAAAAAAAATATATATATAAACTTGTGATTGCCCGGGTTTGAACCGAGGAACACCAGCCAACGCGAGTAAACCATACCACTATTTACTACGCCACAGCCGCTATGTCAAGCCGTGCGAAATTAGCGCCCATATTATGCGTAAAATATTGCGAAAGAGAAAACTCGAAAACATGCGCTTCCCCAGACATAAGACTGAGCTAGATCGATTTCTCGTCCCCGAAAACCTCCACATATTAAATTTCAGCGAAATCGTTAGGGCCGTTTCCGAGATAACACGCTTCTTCAAGCGATCAGCCCCATCTGCCGGGCTGATTTGTGAATCTAAACCATCCAGGTCGCCACTCAAACGCATACAGAAAAATTAACTAAAATTATAACACACAGAACATAAATATGAACTCCCCTAATGACTAAATTAGGGGAGTTCATATTTATGTTCTGCGAGATGGCCGGAGGGGGGGGAGCTAGCCCCTGGTAGTCCCATGTGTCCAAGTATGTAAAATAAAATATCTTGATTTAAATAACCACGATTACAAAATAACGGATCAACAACTTTATGAAACTCTAAAAAAAAAATACACTTGACTGAAAATAAAAATTTGCCACTGGACTAAGTTACCTGAGAACGAGAAAACAAGAACTTCATATATACTCTCAATTATATATGCATTATTATAAAACGTGGTAGTAGAAGTCAAGAAACTATGCCTCTCATACTTATTCATTGATGCTAATCCAAAGACATGCAGATTAGCGAAGCGCACACCTTTTTTGATTTACCTGTAGGTATGCTGACTTTTCTTAACGTTTTATTTTACTGGCCCGTTTTAATATAAAAAATAAGGTATGATAAAAAAAAGTTTTTATCATACCTTTACGACAATTTTATTAAGTCTGGGCCGTTGCCATGTACCTACGCTCATTCATTGAAATGATATGCGTGGTTGAGACGCTCCACGACTTTTTATTTAGGTTTGTTCCCTTATATGGTTTGTGAATGGCTATTTATATACTAAAATATTTTAATAGTCATTTTATTAGATACGTTATTAAAAATGTTAATACGATCTTCTGAGTCTCAAAAGGCGAATTTAATGCAGCGTTGTGACTGCTTGTTTTTTCTGAGAATAATTTTTTTTTTTCTTTGCTTAAAAACTATTTTCATTCGTCAAGTTATTGAAGTGAAAGAAATTTTAATTTAAACACACACTATTTCGTTTACCTACAGAAAAAGGAGCTAACCAAAACGTCTCAAGTTATAAATAAAATAAATCATTTTACACCAAAAGCAGCCCATCTGGCGTCACATCAACACACGCATCTCCTTATCAGTCCGATCGCTGCGCAAGCGCATCCCCACGTATTATTTCATTACGGGCGGCATCTTAACAATGGACACGTGATCGACCTCATACCTACACCTGCGTCATCTGGAGATTCGGGGCCTTTAAAGTTGGTTAGATAGGTACTTATGGACTGGTAGCACGATGATGTGCAAGCGCATCTGTCATAACATCTCGTAATGCTTTTTTAGCATTATTTTTGATCTAGTCATTACGTAGGTATATCTTCATTCGTTGATATAAGTAACTAGCTTTTCGCCCGCGGCTTCGCCCGCGTGGAGTTCGGTTATATCGCGCTTTTTAGATTTCCCTCGGGAACATCAAATTTTTCCGGGATAAAAAGTAGCCTATGTTCTTTCTCAGGGTCTAAAGATTGTCTGTGCCAAATTTCATCAAAATCGGTTGAGAGGTTTAGGCGGGAAAGCGTAACAGACAGACAGACAGACAGACAGACAGACAGACAGAGTTACTTTCGCATTTATAATATTAGTATGGATAATATTTTAGCAATCGAATGAATCTTCTCGTCCAAAATACCACAGTGTCTCAAGACAGTGGGCTGGGCACATTGCCCGTAGTACCGATGCCCGATGGGGCCGACGGGTTCTCGAGTGGCGACCACGCACCGGAAGACTCAGCGTGGGTAAGCCCCCGACAAAGTGGACCGACGATCTAGTGATGGTCGCGGGAAACCGCTGGATGTGGGAGGCGCAGGACCGATCGTCGTGAAGATCCTTGGGGGAGGCCTATGTCCAGTAGTGGACGTCTTTCGGCTGAAATGATGATAAATAATGAATCGAATGACGTCGATGTGGTGGCGCTGTTAACAAACATTAGTGGCATTGTTTTGTGATTCTTCAAAAAAACATGATGGCGCCGATTTTGGCCACTTGATTATTGTACCGCTAGAGGTGCCTATTGTTACAACGTGCCTTCCTTCCTAGGTAATACTATATCAGATAGAAACAGAGTATATGTATAACATAAAGGTCGTGTTACTTCAACTGGTAAGCAGAAGTGTGAGTAAGTATTCGTTTTACCTATATTTTGCCAGCTTAATTTACGCCCAGTGGTAGCAGGAATTATCTTAAAAAAAAAATACGGATTTGCAGGGATAGCCACGTGCGACCTGTTACCATGGATTCGGAAGGTACACGTACAGTAAAGTAGGGATATTTTCAACGCAGGTGGTTCAGAATCCTATTCTGAATTCATGGTTACTTACAATTTACGTGTTGGTGTCCCTTTCACACTGTATAGTAGGTATGTGTCCTTATATACTTCGTCTCATTAAGGATTGTATGATGTGATTATGATGACATAGTCTTACTCCTTGTAGGTAAATATAATGCGCAATACTACAACCCCGCATTATTTCAAGGTAAGCAAATGTCAACTTTATTTCAATAAAAATTATAGTATATTTCACAGTGTCAAGCACTGTTGAAAAAAGTACAGCGTCTAGCATTGTTGAAAAAATTACAGCTTAAGCTAAACTTTATTGAGTACTAATTAAAATTATTTTTCAATTAACTTACATCATTAGGAAATCGGCATTTCTTAGAGCCAAAAGTTAGAAGTCATGTGATAAGTATCTACCAACACGCAGGGCCTGCTTGGTAGATTACGGCCCACTCCCTCTCACCAAAAGGATTCCCGTGTCACAGGAGTGAAACATTATAGGCTGATTAAACTCATAATTATTTACTTTTTTAGCGAATATATCACAAATTCAAATGAAATGAAATTAAATCGTTTATTAAGCAAGTAGGATGACTGATCACTTTTACACGTCATATTTTTTTTTTTAAACTAGATGAAGCCGGCGTTTCCTAACTCTGCGGGATCATCGTCTTTTTTCAAGTCCAGACATTAAAAATGTAAATTTTTTCAATAATTTACGTTATAGGTAATTACACATATTGCTTAATAACAATGCTTAGCAGAGCGAGCAGCTCAGTCCCAAGCTTCATTGTCTTCTAAATAATCTGTGATTTTATAATACCCCTATATGCAAAGTTTGGCCTTTATATAGTTTTTAAATCGTTTAACGGGTAAGTTTCGAATGTCCGAACGAGATTAGGTTGGTAGGACTTATCTAGGTAAGTATTCCGGTTTTTCTCATTATACCGTAAATATATCAACACCTTCCTCGAAAAGATAAAACAAAAACACATTTATATCTGTTACACCAACATCAGATTAACGTGGTTTTAGTATTATGCTCATACCTAATTGTGATTCTGCCCACATGGCCGCTCCTTCCCTCCAAGAATGCATTAAAAATATGCTACAAGCCTTTTTTCGTACGGGGAATATTATTTTGTGCTTACCTAAGTAATTGCTGTAGGTACTTGTAATAAGATTGCAGAGCTGTGATGTCATTTGGTTTTATAAGAGCATTTATTTTGGTTGTTAGGTGTAAGTGGCGTCATCTGTTGGTGAGTAGGTGGAAGAAACGTTTATTTTTTATTTCAATGTGTGTTGAGTTTTTAAGTTCTTTTGCATTGGTTATAAACTGTGTGTAGATGTTAAAAATACAAAATTAATATTTATACTGACAGATGCATCTAGAAAAATCCTGGAAAGTATTATGACTCCACCATGTTATGGTGAAATCACTGCCTTGGTTACAGAAAACCCCTGTCTTTCTAAACTTTTTTTTTTATATATACTTAAATTATTAACTACCGCTTGACCGCAATCCCGCCTGATGGTAAGCAGTGACGCAATCAATGATGGAAAAGCGCACTAGTTTCTTAAGAGCCTATTCACTCTAGCCTTGAAGACACTCAAATTATAGTCCGATGGAAATACCGCCGCTGGAAAATTGTGCCAGTCCCTCAAGGTACGCGGTATGAAAGAGGAGGCGAAACGCTTCGTCCGAATCGTGGAAACTCGCCGTGCGACGGGTCGTCCGATGGTGGACGGAGATGGGGGAACTAAATCATGCAACTGCTGGACTATTGGCTAAACTGCTGGAAAATAGTACCGAACGTGTAAACCTACATATAAAACAGAAAAATAAGCTGCTGTACCTAGAACATTGTCGAGATTTATTCACAGATAAACTAATCAGTCGGGTTCCAGAACAATTGTTCAAATATTTTGTAACAACATATACCTCAATTCCTATCCCTTATCTAATTAAAAAAGTTAAGTAATTCCCTCCCATTCTTCGTTATAATTCAGCCGTGTGGTACAAAGGATTCCTAGCGTTTCAATTAAGGCGAGCGGTTTCGTTAATCTCAGTTTAAATTTCACGCAAGCTTAAAGTTGTAACATACGCCAGGCGCGGGCCATCCGCCCAGAAGTATTGGGTGTTAAGAGCCGTTTGAAGTTACCCTTATTGGGCAGTTTTGCTCCTTGTAATGTGCTCGGTTTGCTTGCGTGAATTTATGTGGCGATTGCTTCAATAGCTGGTCAAGAGAAATAGTTAAGAGGGTTTTGTTAATTCGGACTTTGGACAACGTAGTGGTTACATAAAATATGCCTGTATCTGTACCTAAATTGTTTATAAGACAATATAATCAGCACGAAATTTTACCAGTGGAGAAATAGGGTTCATTTTGAAAGATCAACACCATTCATTGCTTTATTTACGTTGTTGAGCAGTCATATTCCTCGAACAAATGAAACAATAGATTAGTAACATAATTCGAAACGAATCAGAGTAAGATTGATTATTACGCAATTAAGATGCAGAAGTTGTTACCGCCTTCTTTCGCATTTAAAAATAAATAGCATACTTTCACAGAAAGGTTAGATTTAAAATAAAAATTCATTGTAATAATATCTATCAAATGTAGTTAAACAAAACTCTGGAGATTCCATTCTTACTATTAGTTCAATAATATACCACCAGTGGCGCTGGCATAGATGTCAACTGTTGTCATGGCTGGAGACATAGACGCGTCTATTTTATTTCCGAAATTAACTTACTTATGCTGTCCATTAATTAGTGTTTATACTCCTCCTGTATTTCTATGTTTTTTTTTTGTTTGTAAATATTATATCGCAAATATATGCTAACTATAACATACTAGCTTCGCCCCGCGGCTTCACCCGCGTGGGCTTAAACTACAGGGTGGGTGAGAAACATCACCTAGGATAAAACGTATCCTACGTGTTGTTTCAGGTAAACCACCTAAGTGCCAAATTTCATCCAAATCCATTTAGTAGTTCTTGCATGACATCCATCTATCCATAAATACATGAATGACGGAAGTAGGATGTGCAGTAAGTCATTGCCTAATTCCTTCGTTCCTAAAAAATACTCACTCAACCTTCTTCCGTACATTCCTTCAATGAGCTAAAAATCTATCTCTAGTAGTTGGGCTTTCAGAATTCTAGTCATAGAAACACAGTTTCCCCTTCTAAAGCCTTTTGAAATGATTCATCATCATCAGCCTATAGCAGTTCACTGCTGGACATAGGCCTCTCCCAGCATGCCATCTAACTCGTTTTTTGGCAACTTTCACCCAGCTGCTACCAGCCATTTTGCGCAGCCCACTCAAGAATACATCTACCTCAACTGTTATTGGTTCTGTGGCTTATATAGCAGACTCATTGCCACTCCAGCATGCTTATTCTATGATCTATGTCAACGACTTTAGTTCTCTGCTGAATACAAAGACCGCAGAATAGTGATATCCACCAGAAAGTCTCCGTAATCCAGTCGCAGTCATCTCGGCGACAAACAATTTTAAAATTTGTCAAATTGCAGGTAAATTAGAAGTAATTTTTGACAAATATCAGCTAGCTACTGAGATCAGACTGTGAAGGTTCCTGGAATTACGAGAAATACTCCCTTTTTGATGTGGATGGGAAGTCATCAAATGACCTCTTCGCGTCCGCTGGCGTGTCAGACTTTTACTGACTAAAACCCATCCGTATTCCTTCACTTGCCTGTGTGTCAGGGCCACAGTTTCTCTTTCACTCGCAAACCTGACCCCTCTGATTTAAGGTTTTATACTGACATTTAACGGTACACACAGTAAAGTCGTGGTGGCCTAGTGGTTAAAACACCAGCCTCTCAAGTATGAGTGTGCGGGTTCGATTCCAGGTTAGGCAAGCACCAATGTAACTTTCCTAAGTTATATGTACTTTCTAAGTATATCTTGGACACCAGTGACTTATTAAAAGGTGAAGGAAAACATCTTGAGGAAACCTGGACTTTCAGTCTGAAATCGCCAACCCGCATTGAGCAAGCATGGTGATTACGCTCAATCCTTCTCTGTATGAGAGGAGACCTGTGCCCAGCAGTGGGACAATAAAAAGGTTGATGATGATGACTGAAATTTGTAGCTCGCTTCACTTTAGTTTTCACGTTGAGATTATTTACAGAATATCACTCACCTCAAAAACGACTCAGATCAAACTCCTAACCTAAAACTGCGGAAATCCTCACAATAATCGTTACAACTCCTTAAGGTTCGTGCATCATGGACCAATAAACATAGAAATTAATGACTCATGCCGACGAAACACCGATTTTAATGCTTCGTGACGACCTGTGACAACCCATCTGTTTATTTGATTGTGAATTACGATTGTTTCGTGTTGCTGTCTGTTAGAAATAGGAAAACAACGCAGAAGATGATATAAGGGCAACGGTGAAGGTTTTTTCAGTTGTTGCACATTTGCGTGATTATTTTTCGTGCGTGAATTGGTGGTTTACTTAGTAGGAGCGATAGCGTGCAGGGAAAAATAAAATGCACAGAACGTGCTTGAGCTGTTTGAGCAACGATCTTGGCATCTGATCAGCAGTGCTATTCTAAATCCATCTCATTGCCCGCGAAAACTTAAGTGGAGTTAGCATGGAGGGAGCTGTCACGGATGGTTACGGATAGGTAAAAGTAGTCAAGGAACTGGGCTCAATAGACACAAATTTCGGAGGACTGTCCAGCAGACAGTGGTAGTTAATGAAGACTATAATGAGGTTATTTTTCATTGATCAGCTTTTTTTTTGTGGGGATAGGAAATCGTCAAATGATCTCTGCCGCTCTGGGTGGAGGGTAAAGGTGTCTCAGACTTTTACTGACTAAAACTCATACGTGTTCCTTCACTTGACTGTGCACCAGGACTACGGCTTCTCTTTCAACAAACCGGCAGCCCTGACAGGCATTAATCAACCTTTTTGTTTTCTTCTGGATGGGAAATTATCAAATGACCTCTCCCGCTCTGGGCGGAGCGGAACGGCGTGTCAGACTTGTAGTATCTAAAATCCACCCGTGTTTCTTCACTTGCCTAAGCGCCAGGGCCACGGTTTATTTTTTAACCAACTCGCAACCCTGACCCAGGAGGCATTGGTCTTCGTGGATCCCGTCACGATGTGCTGATATCTCTTTGAGGCGTGCGTGAAACTCAACGCGCCGTCGACCCGGGCATGGTCTTTACCGGGCAGCGAGCCGCCCAGTGCTCGCAGCCCGCAAGCCCGCGTCTACGGTGGCCGGGAGATCCATGTTGTCTCCCGACCAGGGCGTTTCCTCCCGCTTTATATGGAACAGGAACCTGCCGAAACAGCCGTGTCCGGTGAGGACTTCGTCAGGCGGAATGTGAGGGCGCCGTGGCGCTTCTCTAGCCACTCCGCAAAAAGGGGACTTACCGCCGCTGTTGTGGCGTGCCCAGCACTGGATTGCGATAATTGCACTCTCGTCATTGATCAACCTTGGTTTTAAATAACCAATGTTTTAAGTAGGTATAAGAATAAATCTAGCACATTCCGTATTGAAATTATGTATACGGTATTCACTACACACTGTCTCCATTATATTCCGTATGCGTTTCGTACCCACCGAAATACCTAACTAAAGAGACAATTATTTCTCAACACGATGATATAAACATCCATATGTAAAGAAACTACTAGTAATTGATATATAAAGGAAAATTTAATATATAATAAACCTTCTAATCAGTTCATTAAAGTCGATTAAACTTCTGTGCCACGCAGTCTATGTTAATATCTCCGGCCAGAGGAATATAAAATACTTAAAACATTTTTTTTTTCGACGAAATTGGGTAACTTATTAAGTCTATTTTTACATAAAAGTTGTACATAGCACTTAATATTCGCGTCAGCAAGGCGGCACGTATCCGTGCGTCATGGGCTTAGAGTACCACGGAATTAGAAAGTTTTGGATGAGCGATGCAGAAATATTTTACCTATCATGTTTAAAAGAAGGAAAGAAATTACTATACCTAATTAGTTTTCTTTTAGTAAAAATGAAGCAAAAATGATTAAAAAACAAAAACTCAACCAAAAACAAAGAAATATATGCGTCAGTTTATGCAAAACTGTTATACATCAGAATTATAGTTTGAAAAAATTGTTATCTATAGGTTTGTTTTTTATATTTATTTATTCAAATATTTTTTCTTAAATTCTTTTCCGATGACCTGGCGAAGGCGGTGGAAAGCCGATGGATGCGGACATCACAAGACCGGTCAATGTGGAAAACCTTGGGAAGGCCTTTGTACAGCAGTGGACCACTATAGGCTGAAGAAGAAGAAGAAATTCTTTTTATTTAATTTATTTGCTATCAATCTCATTCATCATCGTCAACCTGTAATAGTCCATTACCGGACATAAGCCTCTCCTATTGCACGTCATCTTGATTGTCGCTAACTCTCATCGATCCATTACTCGCAATGATTAGTAATCCATTAAATGGCGGTTTTATGTACTTACAGAACTAGTTTAATAATAGATTGGTAAGAACGACTTAATAACGAAATCAGGGCCAAGCAAAGTTACCAAATTGTCATTATAAATTAATGTAGAAATCGCCCTAGACTTTTTGTACCACGCGACCCGATTTGAGCTTGAGGCATTTAATTACGCAGTACCTACCTCGACAATAACGTACTTGCCGAGCTGTCGGTAAAAAACTTAGAACAACTGAGCATGAAATGAGCTGATAAGAGTGTCGATCTCTTTATCATTAGCGGTGCTATTCTTAAAATCATCACCGTGATAATTCAATGAAGTAAGAATAAGAGTAACCGACACAGCCCGAAGAATTGGGCCGGGCACATTGCATGTAGGACCGATGTCCAATGTGGCAGTAAGGTTCTGAAGTGGCGAAGATGCGGCGTGGCTAGGCCCCCGACAAGGCGAACCGACATCCTGGTGAAGGTCGCGGAAAACCGCTGGAAGCGGGCTGCATAAAATTTGTCATCATGAAAAGTCTTGGGGGAGGCCTTTGACCAGCAATAGACCTCTAGAGGCTAAGAAAAAGAAGAATAAGAGAAATTATTCTACCAGATATTGGGGATTGATACTATTGACAACTCATTTCAAGCTTACTTTACTTAAGTTTTAACGCTGAGGTGTTTACAGCACTACGGGTGGAATGTTTTTTTATTATTATTACATACTAGTGCCTCTAAGCAGAGATGCAACCATTTATGGTAAAGCGCGCTAGTTTATTAAGAGCCCATTTACTTTAGCCTTGAAGACACTTAAATTGTTGTCAGACGGAAACACCTTCGCTGGCAATTTATTCCAGGCCCTCGATGTATGCGGTATAAAAGGCGAAAAGCTTCGTCCGGATCATAGTGGTGTCAACAACGTAAGGGGTGAGTATCCAACTCACCCTACGACAGGTCGTCCGATGATGGAACGGAGATGGAGGAATTAAGTCATACGATTCCTGCTCACACTCTCCAAAATGCATCCGATAGAACACCGAAAGGCTGGCTACTCTTCGCCTGTGCTCCAGGCAGCTCATTTTCTTGAGTTTTCACTGTGAGGTTTTACAGAATAGCAAAATAGCACCGCTCATGGTAAAGGGATTGACACTCTTAACAGCAAACTTTACGCTCAGTTCATATAATTTTATGCTGCTGGCTCGTTTTCATAATGTAATAATTATGTTACAAAAAGGAGTTGAAACCTTTTTTCAGTTCTTCCAGCACCTACCACTAGCATCTCACTGTTTACGTATCTACAAACATATTCCTACCAAAGAATGAAAGAAACAAAAAACATTTATTGTACTTGTACATAAAAAAACTTAAAATAAACTAAGTTAAAAACAAGTTATATATAAAAAAGTATCAATCATCAGAAAGTCCCTAACAAGGCCAAAAGGCTTCTATCTCAGCATAATGTTTCGAAATTTAAAAATAAATTTCGCAGTGCTACCAACACATCTAACCTCACCACGTAACTTCGTACATCCTACCACCCAACATTATTCATGCGGCTCGCTATTTGTATTAGTTACAAATGAACGGTTCCCGAAATAATTTAAATGCTAATTCAATAATTAAGTCGATCCGCCCGTAACAGAGCGTGCCTCAAAATGGCTATTGATTCGACAATGCGTTGGTACCAACTATAGTTGGTTATAGTGGGTTCTACCGGTATTTGCATATACACAATCGTTGATGGTCGCTATCATGCTAATGAGTAAAGTTATGTGGGAATTCTACATGGATGACGTTGGCTGAAGGCCTGAAGATTTTGTCAATGGGAATATTGTGTAATTATATTATCCACTTGAATTTGTGATGAACTAAAGTGTGTGTTTTTAAATGAACAAACAGCTGTGCTGGTGTGGAGTTTCTTCCGCCACTTCTTCTTCCCAGCGAAAGCACTAGGAAGTGTCGATGGGTGAGCGTTTTGGGGAACTATCTTATGTAATATTGACGTTCAAAAAGTGCTGATTCTCAGCCTAATTTGAGTAAATGACTTTTGATTTAGTGATAAGTTAGTAGTTTTTTTTTTGGATATGCAATTTTCAGAGGTTAGACATTTTTACAGATTATAAAGCAATGTGATCAACAACTAGTTAATCTGTGACATGCCCTTTCGCCCCGCCAAAAACAGGAGAGGCCATTTGATGACTTTCCATCCAAAAGAAAAATGGGGGACGGTATTTTTTTTTTAAATTTAATCTTTTCTTGTTACACATTTTACAGACTGCAGCAGGTATAATAAAAATAAATATAAAATATTTATTATAAATTTTATAAAATAGTTTTCTTCACAGGTAAATTATATAGTGTTGCCGTAACTAACTAGGTATTGTAATACATAAATGCGATTGACAAGGCGTCTGGTGGTCTGGTCGTTGCAATAGCTTGTTTATCCATACTAATATTATAAATGCGAAAGTAACTCTGTCTGTCTGTCTGTCTGTCTGTCCGTCTGTCTGTCTGTCTGTCTGTCTGTCTGTCTGTTACGCTTTCCCGCTTAAACCTCTCAACCGATTTTGATGAAATTTGGCACAGACATTCTTTATACCCTGAGAAAGAACATAGGCTACCTTTTATCCCGGAATAAATTGTTATTCCCGAGGGAAATCTAAAAAGCGCGATAGATATATAGCGGAGTTCGGTTAGAACTCCACGCGGGCGAAGCCGCGGGCGGAAAGCTAGTTGGTAATATGTTATTGTATAACTGTTATCCATATAACAGTTTTAAAGTCCATACTTCCAAACAAAAATATTTTTTATTGTTTAGCCTTTAGAAATGCTATCATCTTCTTCTTCTTCTTCTTCAGCCTATAGATGTCCACTGCTTTGCAAAGGCCTCCCCCAAGGCCCTCCACGCCGACCGGTCTTGTGCTGCCCGCATCCATCGGCTTCCCGTGACCTTCACCAGGTCATCGGTCCACCTTGTTGGGGGCCTCCCTAGGCTGCGTCTTCCAGTACGTGGCCGCCACTCCAGAACCTTACTGCCCCATCGGCCATCGGTTCTACGAGCAATGTGCCCTGCCCACTGCCACTTAAGTTTAGCGACTCGCAGAGCTATGTCGGTGACTTTGGTTCTTCTGCGGATCTCCTCATTTATCATATACATACATAACATAATCAGCCTATTATGTTCCCACTGCTGGGACAAAGGCCCCTCTCGGTGAGAGGGAGTGGGACGTAATCTACCACGCGGGCCCCGTGCGGGTTGGTAGTTGTCACATGTCTTCGAAGTTTTGCCTCTAGGACATGCCAGTTTCCTCACAATATTTTCCTTTACTTTATGAGACCAGTGGTGATGAAAATGCTATCTGATTTATCAACAATTACACAGAATAAAGGGTATTATCGAGTGTTTTGTAGATCCAATTATACACACATCACATACCCAACATCTCGATCACCCATCCAACCCTTTAGAACCCCTAAACAAAACACCACCGCATAACTCACAAGTACATTGCTGCTAACAACCCGTAAATAAATTAAGCCTAGTGCAGACGGAGTCACGGGAGCAAATTAGTCGGCTCTTTGTGCAATCAAGCGGGCCCTTCGCGCCCTAATGAATATGAATACGGCTGAATACGCTCCGAATGGTGGAACTCGGCCGAGCACGTCGACCCAACTCATTATACTGGGCGTCTGTTACACTGTAGCGTAATGTGTAGAATACTTAGTTTGTAAACGAATAACGTCATGAAAGAAAAACGTCATCGACGATCCTACCTATAGACATGTACTAATGGACATGCCGTATAATCTGCAGTAATTTTTTGGTTTAAAAAGAGAGAGAGAGGACGGCCTATGCTTTCGATCTCGCACTATCTCTTTCCTCATAGATGATTGATAATTTTGAGAGAGATTTTTCTCTCTTTCTTTCGGAGTGCCACAATTCTCATGTCTAAGGCATGTATTAATAAATACGTCGATGATCCTGCCAATGTCACTTTATCCATACTAATATTATAAATGCGAAAGTAACTCTGTCTGTCTGTCTGTTACGCTTTCCCGCTTAAACCTCTCGACCGATTTTGATGAAATTTGGCACAGGCAATCTTTAGAGTCTGAGAAAGGACATAGGCTACCTTTTATCCCGGAAAAATGTGATGTTCCCGAGGGAAATGTAAAAAGCGCGATATAACCGAACTTTACGCGGGCGAAGCCGCGGTCGGAAAGCTAGTAGTCTATAAAGTGATAGGCTATAAAGTGAAATTGGCAGGAACGTCGATGACGTTTTTCTTTATGACACTTTTTGATGACACCACTTCTTATTCCCGGCTAAAGCATTAGGAAGTAGTGAAGCAGCAGTCGCCCAAAACTGCCCTGTGTTTGACCACAATCTCGCCTGAAGGTAAACAGTGATGCAATCGTTGATAGTAAAACTGAGTGAATAGGAAGCCGGAAAACGGCAGTTGAGCGAGGTGATGCAATGTTAAACCCAACAATACGGCCAACGATGCTGCGCCGGAGGTGGATCTGAAGACCCTCCACGAACAAACTCCCGACACAACAATATTTGGCGCATCGCACCCGCACACATAGCAACATAACTGCTCAGACCCGGCTTCACCAGACATCATGTCCGGAACACGACGAATCGCTTGGCGGTAAGACTTTGCCTGGTGGGTGGTAACTTCTGCCGGAAACCGATGTTATGGCCTCCGAAAAGTGCTGATTATCAGGATAATTTAAATAAATTTGAAAAATTTTGATTTGAACATTTGCTTGAAATGACCGATTATTACTTGGTCATGGGGCATCAGGTCCCCATGAACAAGTTTGCAGAATGATATTTTACAGAATCGAGCGGCTGTTATGTATGACTTGGTTTATCTTGTTAACTACTACCTATGAGGGACGATGTGCCGATTCGCATCGGTGTAACAAGCGGTCATCTTATAGTTATGAATACGCAAATTTAACTTCTGTTTCACAGTAGTACTGTGTCTGTTCATTTAGTGGTGATCTGGCGAATTTGTGGTCGTTCTATTACTAAATCTGGATATATGAATGGTTCTATACCTTTAAATCTGTTCATGCTAAACCATTGTTTCAGGATTTGATGATTACAATTCAAAAAGCTGGAGAAATAGAAAAGTACTTAGTACAAATATTGCACATTTTTTACAAAAGGTAAGGTCAATAGTAATGTATCATAGTAATGAATCAATGTGTGTTATAATTATTAAGAAAACCAATCTATTATAAAGAAGGAAATAAATTAATGATAATAAAAATAATAATGAGCTCTAATCATTGATTCCAGGTGAATTAGTTTGTAAACTGATGAATACAGATTTTTGGCTACATATTCGTTAAAAAAAAAAAAAAATAATGATTTAATTAATAAAACGTAAAAGAACGGAACTCCTGATTTTGGTACTACTATTGTGATGTTATAATGATTTTGCACTA
This sequence comes from Sesamia nonagrioides, assembly GCA_017933935.1. Classification (NCBI taxonomy): domain Eukaryota; kingdom Metazoa; phylum Arthropoda; class Insecta; order Lepidoptera; family Noctuidae; genus Sesamia; species Sesamia nonagrioides. Next base: position 268,895 of record JADWQK010002117.1, read on the forward strand.
AAGATTTGTGTACTAGTGATTGTGATTTTGTGTTTTTTGTACTCCTGATTTTGTACTACTTACTACTTGTCTAGATAAACACACCTAGGTAGGCATGTAGCTTAATTATGCTATATGTGACAATTTGTCAAACGTTTGAGACTGTGAAGTTTAAACAAACGTTAAACAACCTGTAGCATCAGACGATTTAAATAAATGTGTAAATATCAACAAAAAGGCTGAAAAAGGAACTCGCCGATATGGTACCATTTATCGTATTTAATTGGATCTAAAAGGCTAACAAAGCAATGGTCAAAACATTATGTGAAAAAACTAGCTGACGTCAAACCTGACACTGAATTAGATTAAGAAAAACAGAAAATTTCTCAAGAAATTACCGTTTTAAGACAATAAAAGAACATTCGTGTTATCATTAAAAATGACAATAAACACAATAATGATGTAGAAATGTTAGAAAAACGAGAGGAGTGTGCGTGCTACACATTATAAAAGAAAGAAAGAGATATAAATAGGTTTATCTCATTCATTACTAGGAAAACCCACTGTTGCTTCGTATTGTACCGACAAAAGTCGAAAAATGGCGGAACCGAGTTCCCATGAAGTCTAAGATGATATTCATGATAGCAGAGTCGTAACAATTAAACGAAGAATTAGGGGTGGCGCACGAGTGCTTCTATTTATTCAAGTACATATTTATGTAGGTACTCAGTTACAACAAAAAAAAAATGTAAATGTGTTTCGGGTTTCGCATAAACAAAAAATTATGTTGTGTATATATATATATATATTGTTTTATAACTGAGTACATAAATAATTACTTGAATAAATAGAAACACTATTTTTAAGTAAAGAATCTATGTACAAAATTTCAGAAAGATATCCTGAAAACCACAAAGTAATGAGCTTGTCCACGCTCCGCTTGGGTGGGCGAACAAAAAATAACGTTGTATACCTATACAATATGTAAAGAAAACCCTGTCCGACCGATAAGGATAATAAAGGTTAGGTAAACACATGACCAAATATAATATAAAATTTTACGTAATCATCATAGTAACAATACTAATGAATTTTAAAATAATCTTTTTTTTCCCGCGAATTAATTCCAACTTCCCCGAAATTTGGTAATTTTAAAAAAAGTGTCAACACGTAGTGACGGTACGCTTATGCGATTCGACCACGCGTCGCGTGCCCTGCCCCCCGCCGCCCGAAGAAGGGCGTCATACCGCACATGTATTAAGTTACCTCTTTTTGCAAAATAATAATTATTTTTTTGGGGCGAATTTTTTTTAAACTTTAGTCCGGTTTTGTCGGCATTAGTGGAATCAGTTATCGATATACCTTCACGGATCGGACAGGGCTTTCTTTACATGTTGTATAATCGTTGTCAATGAACATACCTATACTGTTTTTTTTTAAATATTTTTTTAACACTTTTACAATTAATAAATATTCCGTTATCATATGAATGTTTAATAAGATTCTATTATATAATTCTCCAAATGATAGTGAAAACTCAATCGGAATCTGTTACGCAGTGTGAAGTACAACACAGGCACAAAGGCAGAAAGTGACTTTAATTTATAATATTTTATTTATTTATTTAATCAAGGTTCGCCAAGAGTTGCTACAGATATTTCACATATTACAAATACATACAAATTATTGACTTAAATCTAACTGCACAACCAATTACAGGTAAACACCACATGCTAAGTGCTCTTTGTAAGTTTACTAATGTATTCGCTTCTATTCTAACCAGACTGGATTCCCAACAAAACTAAACTAACTAATATGTATTAAATAGATATTTAAATCTAGAATCAGATTAAGCTAAGCTTGCCGCGTCGGGTTAGTCTGTAAATAAGTGTCGCAAGGATAAAAAAGGACAGAAGATAAATTTTTTTCTTCTTCGTATGACGTATTTTTGGTCGCCATGTTTTTAATCACCTCTAAACTTGTAATGTTATGTACATATTCAGATATACTTACACTTATTATTTATACTCATATTCATACTTATATATGTATCATTCATTTCCACGGTCCATAATATGCATTCCATTATTATGAGGCTCTGTTTTGATCATATTCCACTACACCAGGACTCATTTTTCTGTTCACAGACTCAGTCCTCAACTTTACGCCTAAGTTTCGGCGACTTAGTGACCCCTTAGCGTAGGAAGCCGTACCTATGCAGGACTGTATCACTTTTTCCTATCAAACACTGCACTTTTTAATTTAATACCATTTATATTTACATTGTTACAGAACATTTTCATTATTTTGACATTTTTTGACAACATTGTTGATGATGTATCTATGACAACCTTCTCATCAAAATTCTTGTTGGTCTGCTATTTTTATTTTATAATTGTTATTCGAACTCTTTTATGGTAAAATTATTTACCGTTCCTCGGTCCATAATATGCATTCCATTATTATGAGGCTCTGTTTTGATCATATTCCACTACACCAGGACTCATTTTTCAGTTCACAGTCACAGTCCTCAACTTTAGGCCTAAGTTTCGGCGACTTAGTGACCCCTTAGCGTAGGAAGCCGTACCTATGCAGGACTGTATCACTTTTTCCTATCAAACACTGCACTTTTTAATTTAATACCATTTATATTTACATTGTTACAGAACATTTTCATTATTTTGACATTTTTTGACAACATTGTTGATGATGTATCTATGACAACCTTCTCATCAAAATTCTTGTTGGTCTGCTATTTTTATTTTATAATTGTTATTCGAACTCTTTTATGGTAAAATTATTTACCGTTCCTCGTCCATATTTTCGAATATTTTAAATTTCGACCTCTAACCGTTCTCCGAGGTTTCTTTAGAAATCATCGCAGAGCAGTGGTCAGTTGAGCTCTGGCTTTCAAACAAGCCACTTATAAGTAGGTCTCTACTGAACGCTGCCTCGAGAGCCCTTTCTAGGGTATTTCCTGCTGTGCCAGTCACAATATAGCTGCCTGGCCCTTTGCCGTCGGAGCCCTCGACTGCTGCCGGCCTTGTGACGCCGGGGCAGTCCCTCTTCCGTAGCTGCCGCCGGTCCATCAGGGCCGCTCCTCTGTAGCTGCCGCCGGTCCACCAGGGCCGTTCTACTGTAGCTGCCGCCGGTCCACCTGGGCCGTTCTTCCGTTGCTGCCGCCGGTCCACCAGGGCCGCTCTTCCGTTGCTGCCGCCGGTCCACCAGGGCCGCTCTTCCGTAGCTGCCGCCGGTCCACCAGGGCCGCTCCTCTGTACCTGCCGCCGGTCCACCAGGGCCGTTCTTCCGTTGCTGCCGCCGGTCCACCAGGACCGCTCCTCTGCAGCTGCCGCCGGTCCACCAGGGCCGCTCGTCCGTTGCTGTCGCCGGTCCACCAGGGCCGCTCGTCCGTTGCTGTCGCCGGTCCACCAGGGCCGCTCGTCCGTTGCTGTCGCCGGTCCACCAGGGCCGCTCGTCCGTTGCTGTCGCCGGTCCACCAGGGCCGCTCGTCCGTTGCTGTCGCCGGTCCACCAGGGCCGCTCGTCTGTTGCTGTCGCCGGTCCACCAGGGCCGCTCGTCTGTTGCTGTCGCCGGTCCGCCAGGGCCGCTCCTCCGTAACTGCCGCCGGTCCACCAGGGGCCGCCCTTCACCATCACCCATCAATCATTCATCTACATTATTCATTTTTATACTTCCATCTTGTCTTTAAATTTCTGTATACATAATAAATACTGTCTCCCTCTATAGTCTTTTCTTGTCGTTACACGACAAACTGTCTATGGGATATCTTAATTTGACAGGACTAAACTTGTGTTTTATGTTCTGTGCTTTTCTTAATGAAATTTAAAGTAAACTTAAAATTAGTTTAGCTTGGGAACAAGAGAATCAGCGGCATTGCCACTGATTCCCCTGTTCATAAACTAAACTAAAATAAACATCATCCTCTCCTCCCTCTACTCGTCCACTGCTGGACATAGGCCTCTTCCATGGCACGCCAACAAGCTCGATTCTGAGCAGTTCTCCGCCAGCCACTACCAGCCACCTTTTTGATGTCGTCGCTCCATCACGCCAAAGGTTGTGGTCCTACGCTACGTTTGCCGAGACGCAGTCTCCACTCGAGGACTCGTTTACCCCAACGGTTGTGGGCCCTGTGGCATATGTGACCAGCCCATTGTCAGATCAGCACATAAACATGGCGACCAAAAATACATCAATTTACGTCAGGTGCGGACTAATTTAGTCTAGTTTTTGGCCTAAACTGACATATTATGTTTTTTTTTTGTCAGTTTTCTTTCATCCCTTTATCTTTGTCATCTATTAGTATTACTAGTATACGTTTGTATTAGTTGTGACAGGACCGTGTAGTCAGGAGGCCTGGAGACCTGTAACACAGGTTGTCCTAGTACAGGCTCCAGTTTCCACTACATCGTTATATCAAAATAATATACAATATGTAAAGAAAACCCTGTCCGATCCGTGAAGGTATTGTTAGGTATCGTTAACTGATTCTAATAATGCCTACAAAGCCGGGCTAAACTTAAAAAAAAATCCCCCAAAAAAAATAAATATTATTTCGAAAAAGCGAGGTAACTTAATGCATGTGCGGTAGGCAACCCGATAGCCCCGCCCCCCTTCACCCGCGCATGTATGCGCGGGTGAAGGGGGGCGGGGCATGCGGCACGTGGTCGCATCGCTATTCGCTCCGTCACAAATGGTGTTGTCAGTTTTTTAAAAATTACCCAATTTCGGGGAAATTGGAATTAATACCCGGGAAAAAAAGATTATTTCAAAATTCATTATTATTGTTACTGTGATGATTATGTAAAATTTTATATTATATTTGGTCAAGTGTTTACCTAACCTTTATTATCCTTATGGGTCGGACAGGGTTTTCTTTACATATTGTATACTTAATTTTGTGTCAAAATTATGTTTAATTATGTGGTGGAAAAAAATAAACGTTTATTATTATTATCCTTTTTTTAATTAAATTTAAAAAGAAAGATGCACTAAAACTAAATTTAGTTTAGTTTTTGAGCAAGGGTGATCGGTGTCAATATCTTTCCTCTATCCACGAGCCAACCCTATTCACTAGGTATGTATGGTTTAAAACAAAAAACGCTAGTGTAACCGGTAGCGGGCGTGCCACTAATACTAAAGAGGTCGTTACAACAGTGCCCGGTTTAACTTAAACAAAGGTTTACACGTTCCATGTAAAATTAAGGCGATTTTTATCTATGCAGTAATAAGTCCGTGCTACAGGGAGCACGTGCACTAGTTTTAACGAAGGTTTTTTTGGGTTAGTGGAAGATGAGCGAGATAATCATCGGTTAAGGTGACAGCAGTTTAAAAGGCATGTGTTATGATGAGTGGGTTCGTTAAAGCTAGCATTCTACTTACTTACATTGTTATATTTACTTATTAGTAAATAGTGCTGTCACATCAAATGCTTACCATCTCAATGCTTGATGATTTGGCAACAAATTAGGAATGTAAATTATATCTAGATCTTGCTTATAAGTCGTGGTGGCCTAGTGGTTAAAACACCAGCCTCTCAAGTATGAGTGTGCGGATTCGATTCCAGGCCAGGCAAGTACCTACCAGTGTAATTTTCCTAAAGTTATATGTACTTTCTAAGTAAATCTTGGACACTAATGAGTGATTACAAGGTGAAGGAAACCTGGACTTTAAGTCTGAAATCGCCAACCCGCATTGAGCAAGAGTGGTGTTTACGCTCAGTCCTTCTCTGTGTAAGAGGAGACCTGTGCTCAGCAGTGGGACGATAAAAAGGTTGATGACCATTGCTTTTTACGCACTAGAAAACGCAGCGTGGATAGGCCCCCGACAAGGTGGACCGACGACCTGGTGAAGGTTGCGGGAAACCGCTGTATGCAGGAGGCGCAGGACCGATCGTCGTGGATATCTTTGGGGGAGGCTTATGTTCAGCAGTGGAAGTCTTTCGGCTGAAATGATGATGATTGCTTTTTATTGCTACAATTCCAACTGCAACTTATTCTTGTCTCGTGTGGCGACTAGGGACATGAGGCGCAGAGATTGTTTCTCCATCACTCGCTCAGCCTTTTCATTTTTGAGCATCACTGCTTTGCTGAAGAAGGTGTCGGTCTCCCAAGCACTTTTGCTGCCAAGTTGGTCAGACTTCCACCTTATGCTCCACGGCAGAGTGTCACATTGTTTGGTCTGGATTTTCTACAAACAGCTATAACTGCAACTATCGGAGAAGAGTCGGAAACCCAAATCCTTTCCTTCCACCTTATCCTAAACAGGAACCTCCAGAGAAACCGGCCGGCAACTGTCAGCTAGAGTAACACGTGTCTCACTGCGTTGCCCGTTTTAAAAATTCTTAAAAGTGGTAAACTTACGTGTCTCCTATAGTGTGATACACTAAAAGTTGCGGAAAATTGCGGCGCAGGTAACTGTGAAGTTTCGTGAAAATCCAACCGTGCAGTGCACCGCAATTTAGCAAAAAGTGCAAAAAAGTGCATTTAAAAACTTAAAAAAAATTACGCTGCGAAATTAATCGGCGTGACCCCTACCTTATTTGGGTGCTTCGGGTTCGTCTCGTCGAGCCCCATCTTCCGACACCAATATTGGATTTTTCACGCCCTGGTGGGCTGAAATACAGGCATGCACCTGGAGGTGTGCCGCTACTTTTGAAAACAGGAACCTCCCGTAACAAGCGCCTTTTGAGGACCTCCTTTAGGCGAAAATTGAAGCCGCCGTGGCGTTTTTTTAGTCACTCTTTAAACAGAGAACTTATCGCTGCTTTTCATGGTCAGGTCACATAGGCCTTAGGTATTTTATTGAATAGACACGAGAATGTTTTCTAACCGCAGAAATCATCAGAATCTCTGAACATAATAGGAGGCGGAGCTTAACGGAAACTTTCCCAAAACCACTCCATATAAACAAGTCATTACCTCACAAGCATACATTACAACAATAGCAAAAAAAAAATAATAATAAAAAATAGTTGTTTCATAAACATTATTATATGAAGATGTTCGTTGCACCGTTTTATCTTAATTGCCGTGTGTGGGCAGACGCACACGGATTCTTAGTAGCCAGTTCACATGATCTTGTCTACTCTACCCACCTCTTAAAGTACTGTGCGCATTGTATTTTTGTCTAGTTTTCTTTCAAAGGTCACACTTCCTGTGTCATTGTATTTCCCTGATTTTTTTGGAGATATCTTTTTTGGGCGGATTTCTTTGCATTTGAATTTTACGTGATAAATTACAAATCCTCTTTGGTTCATAAACAAAATTGTTGTCGAAAACAATCTTTGAAATTTTATTGAAATCTAGTTTACCGCCCGCGGCTTCGCCCGCGTGGAATTCGGTTATATCGCGCTTTTTAGATTTCCCTCGGGAATATCAATTTTTTTCATTAAAAGGTAGCTTATGGCCTTTCTCAGGGTCTAAAAATTGTCTATGCCAAATTTCATCAAAATCGGTTGAGAGGTTTAAGCGAGAAAGCGTAACAGACAGACAGAGTTACTTTCGCATTTATAATATTAGTATGGATATATCAATGACTAGCGGCCGCCCGCGACTTCGTTCGCGTTGAGTTAGTCATTTGAACATTTTATTGTAACCCCAAAAGAGTTATTTTAAAATTGTACTATCTTATAAGATGTTAATCGAAAGTACGTGATGTCAAAGACAATTTTGTTCAAAATTAAATACCTACTATTAATTTATTTGGATAAGGATTAATATATTTTGTTTTTGTTTTTTTTTTTATATGCTCCGTTCCTATTGGTCATAGCGCGATGTTATATATAGCCTAAAGCCTTCCTGGATTAATGGGCCATTCAACGCAAAAACATTTTTTCAAATCGTTCCAGTAGCTTTTGAAATTAGCGCGTTCAAATAAACAAAGTCTTTAGCTTTATATATTAGTATAGATATCTTGTATTTGTACTGATTCAATGAAATCAATAATTATCGGAGAAATAATATTCAACGTTGTAAACGTTGGAGAAACTAACCTGGCATCAAAATACAAAAATATAAATAAAGCTAGTCTTCAGTCTTACCTATACATAAAAACTTCTTTTGCGGCAATTTTCTACATGGCCCCTATATATGATATCTACGTCGTACATAAACAAATAAGTATTTTCCCTAAACAATATAGGTAGGCAAAAAAACAAAATCACTTTATTAATACCCAGGCTTTTTGCCCTTTTACCAAACATACTAATACGATCAGAATCAGTCAAAGCAGACGAGAGCCCTCTCTATCGTTAACATTATCGGGCTCTCGTACATAGTGTGTGGGTGCTATCGGATTCAACCTTTAAATACAACTGTAAGGAATTCCTATTGAAAACAACATTGGAAATGCGAGACTATGCGTATTTGATTTAGCAGATTTTATTCTGTTTTGTGTATAAAACAACATATAGATAACAGATATACATAATGAGCATGTTCCCAGTACGGGAAAAGACACCTCCTCACTGCTAGAGGAAGTAGACCATAGTATACCACGCGGACCCAATTAGAGTTGGTAGATGTCACATATGTCTTCTGAATTGTGGCACTAAGATATGCCTGTTACTTCAAAAGGTTTTTCTTCACCGTTTTGAGGGCAGCACCACCACCATTTATATAATGACTACTGTCTGGGCATATTAATATGGCGGTAGCGAACACGGCCGCTGCGCAAGGAGGCGCGGGTTCGATCCCCGCGCAGACCAAATATTTGTATGCATGAATATCAATATTAGCAGTGTGCCCCGGAAAGCACGTTAAGCCGTTGGTTCCGGTTGCATACAGATATCTAATGGCAGTCGTTACTTAGTAGTATTGGAGGCCTCAAAAGTTCAACAATTGGTCTAAGTGCAACGCCTTGATATCGCCTTCGGGTTATGGAGGTGAGACGGCAGTCGCTTCACGGAAAATATCGAAGTATAGCCAAAATCAGCATTCAGACTGCTAAAGCGGACCCCAGACTCCAAAGCTGAAAAAGATTCAGATGCGACTGGGATTAACGCTGAGATGATGGTGATGATAATGAGTGAAATACAGAACTATGTGGACAAAGAAGGGAGCATACTGATTTGTTAGATGTTGACCAATGTAAGCCTTGCGATAAAATTGGTTTGAATTGTAAGGGAATACTTTTGAGGGGCCCGTATCTAACTATTAACAGCTACACAGGTCGATCGATCAGGTAAAGCTACGCTTGTCGCGGTTAATATGTGGATGGGTGACCATTATGACACACTGAGCCTTCGTGCCTCGGAAAGCACGTTAAGCCATTGGTCTCGTCTGTCATTCGTAGATCTTAGACATTCGTTACGGGTAATCAGAAGGTTCTGGAATGGCGGCCGTACCTACTGGAAGACGCAGTGTAGGGAGGCCCCCAAAAAGGTGGACCGATGACCTGGTGAAGGTCGCGGGAAGCCGATGGATGCGGGCAGCACAAGTCCGGTCATCGTGGAAAGCCTTTGGGGAGTCCTTTGTCCAGCAGTGGACATCTATAAGCTGAAGAAGAAGAATCAGAAGCCTGAAAGTCTGATAACCAGTCTTACTAAGGGGTATTACCGTATTACTCAGTAACTGGGTTATGGAGGTCAGATAGGCGGTCGCTCCAAGTGAAATACTGTCAGCTGACACCGGTTAGATTGGAAGCTGACCCCAATATAGTTGGAAAAAAAGGCTGGGTAAATGATGATGACTTTTATGGATATACATACAATATGTATAGAAAACCCTATCCGATCCGTGAAGGTATTGTTAGTTTTCGATATCTAATTCTACTAATGCCTAGAAAGCCGGGCTAAACATAAAAAATAAAAATAAAAAATAAATATGATTTCGCAAAAGTAACTTAATACATGCGCGGGCGAAGGGGGGTAGGGCAAAAATGGTGTTGACACTTTTTTAAAAAGTAACAAATTTTGGGGAAGTTGGAATTAATTGGCGAAAAAAAGATTATTTCAAAATTCATTAGTATTTTTACTATGATGATTATACAAAATTTCATATTTTATTTGGTCATATGCTTACCTACCTAACCTTTATTATCCTTATGGATCGGACGGGGTTTTCTTTACATATACAATGAAGGGAAGCGCTAGATGCAGGCCGCGTTCAACCGTGGAAATCCTTGGGGGAGCTTGGGGGAGGCCTATGTCCAACAGTGGACTTCTTGTGGCTGACATGATTATGATGATGATGTACAATGACATTATAGCCTGCGCTGAACGGAAAGGCGTTAACGAACAGAACCCTTTAAAAATTTGTGGCACAATGTGTACCTACATAAGCATCATCATCATCTCAGCGTTAATCCCAGTCGCTTCCGAAGCGTTTTCAGCTTTAGAGTCTGGCGTCCGCTGTGCCTACATAATGACAACGGCAAAAAAAAAAAAAAAAACTATATAATAACCACCAAATTCACTATCACCTAATTTTCACCTCCCCACTTAACCCTAAAAAGCTGACGGCGGTCTGGAAGCGGTATAGAGTGAAACTTATTATACGAATTGCAAATTCTTTTCCTATATGATGTCGGGTGCGACTCGATAGCCGACGGGACCCAAATGTTTTTAAGAATATTGCAAATGTCTCGCGAACCGCTGACTGGGGACGATCGATGTTAAAGGATTGCCTACGCTTTTAGATCGTGAAGGGCGTGGTGGATTCAATCTTCAATTTATTTGTTTTGGTATAATGTATTGTGGGTAGAGGGCAAGCGTCAAGTGATCGCCACATGGAAGATTGGACGTAATGGGGTTGATATGGACTTGGATAGCTGGTTAAGATACTACCTAAGCATAGGTCGGTTTGATATCATTTCAATCTGCCTGAACTCTTTCCATCTATGTTTGGGTTGGCTTACAGTCCTACTGGAAGCAGCTGACCATCAGTATTTTACATGGAGCGACCTCCTCCTATCTGACCTTCAAAATTCAGTTACAGGGTAATAATATGATACCCGTCAAGGGCCCGACTGACGACCCGTTATCAATGCCAAAGAACCACGAATAACAACCGGTATCAACAGCTACAGCATACTTTCCGAAGCACGGTAGGGTATTCATATTTAGGGGCGGTCACCCATCCATAGTTCAACCGCGGCTAGCATAGCTTAACCTGATTAATCAAGCAATGGATTTAATTTTGACAGTTCAATAATATTTATTGCGTTATTTACTTCGTTGAGTAAACACATTTTCCAAACATATGGAGCAATGGATTAGCAATATGCTTCAAAATGATTTCAATTGACAGTAATCGAGTGTTACACAATAAGGGTACTGTGCGTCTGTTATTACAATTGTACTAAGCCACAAGACACTTGATCTGAGTCTGTTTCTGGTAGTTTTAAAACGGTCAGCGTCTTTTACATTAGATAGCAAACAAAAAAAAAAAAAAAAGAGGAGTACAATAACAATTAACTGTAAATTCAATTATTTTAATTTGAAGAACTGTTTACTCAGAGGTGTCAAAAGTATACGAAAAAAAATCTTAAAGACATGGAATAGTGAAACAGATAAATATAACAATAATGAAAAAAGCGGCTCGAAGAATGCTCAAGATTCGTTCTAAAACCGCAAATTACATCACCCCAATCATCAAATTACCAAATTCTTAAATCACAATAAAATCAACCCCATTGTCGGGATCAAAGACAACGAAACTTTGTTTTACCATTGTTACGAAACGGCTGCCATCCCAAATTCTATCACAATCGTAATTAATACAGCTCTGGAGTCGGAAATATCTCTCCATCAAACTCGAAGGATCCACAAAGGCAATCAGAAAGTACAAAAGTACCGTACTGGAAATTAAACTGCGCAAATTCAACCCTACTTCTACATACCAGGGATATTTGGTACAAGTGGCAAAATTACGCCCTACCCTTGCCTTTTAACCCTTCTTGTCATTTGCGAAGAACAAATTAATCATCATCATTTATATGCAGCACCAGTAGCCAGATTTGTTTCTCCGATTATGTCACCCCCGCTTGTTAGTATAGGGGCGGGCTGGAACAGATTTTAGAGGACGTGTTTTAGTATTTTACGAGTCTTAATCAGTGTTGGGTATTAAGTTCTTATGGTAGGGTTGTGAGTTCTACTGCTGATTTATGATAATACTTTTGGTAATTAATACTAGGTCATTAAACGTTTTTGCTATTAAACCTATCGTGATTGTTGTTCAATAAAATTAACATGTTATCTGCAGTTGGTGTTGCATATAGTATTTAAGTTTTTTTTAATGAGCTTTATTTATTTAGTATAATATTGTTCATACACTCATCTAAACTGAACTCTTTACAAGAATACATCTATCGATATGTGATACTGAGTTCATTGATTGCTAAGTTCAAACTTTTTAATCACTTCACTCTAAATCCTTGTTTTTTCTAAAAAAAAAAAAACAAGCGTGTCAACAGTAGCCTAAAATAATTCTTGATACCATTAATTATTTCAAATAAATCTCCACGCCATTCTGTCCTAGCCCGTGTCAAACATGCCCAGAGGTCGTCGTTGAGTGGGTAGCATCAATTATTACGTTCATTTGGATTTAGCACAGCGGGCATTTGCGACCCACTCCCGCTGGGAAAGGGTTGGGGCGCGTGACGAATGTCCACTCGCAATATAGTATATTTGTTAGTTTTGCAATGAATTTGTTTTAAATATCATTAGTACAGATATATCGAGTATGTGTAAGTAAATGAAATGAAATGAAATCGTTTATTAAGTAAGTAGGATCACTGATCACTTTTACGCGTCATGTTTATTTTTTATTTTATTTTTTTAACTAGATGAAGCCGGCATTTCCTAACTGACTACCTCTGAGAAGAAATAGCCGAAACAAACTCAGGGATCATCGTCTTGTTTTAATATAAATGTTTTAATATATCGATACAAATAGCAAGAATAAAGGGACATAATTAATTGACATAACATATAATTAAGAGACAATTAAGGGTATATCTAGCAACATTAATTAAATAGTCTATAGTCATGGTGGCCTAGTGGTTAATACACCAGCCTCTCAAGTATGAGTGTGCGGGTTTGATTCCAGGTCAGGCAAGTACCACTGCAACTTTTCTAAGTTATATGTACTTTCTGAGTATATTATCTTGGACACCAATGACTGATTATAAGGTGAAGGAAAACATCTTGAGGAAACCTGGACTTTTAAGTCTGAAATCGACAACCCGCATTGAGCGTGGTGATTAAGCTCAATCCTTCTCTGATGAGAGGAGACCTGTGCCCAGCAATGGGACGATAAAAAGGAATATAATTAGGAGAATATTTAGCAACAATTATTAAATAGTCCCTTACGTTGTTTGGCAAAACTTTTTGCGTCGTCTTTTGTACCGCGTACATCGGAGGGGTGGAACAATTTGCCTGCGGTCGTTTTCCCGTTTGAATTCAATTCCAGTGTCTTCAAGGCTAGAGTGAATAAGCTCTTAATAAACTAGTGCACTTTATCGTGAACGATTGCATCACTGCTTAACATCAAGTGGGATCGCGGTCAAGCACTGGCTTATAATATTAAAATAATAATAATACGGATAGACATATCCATATTTTTCTTTACATTTGGTTTTTATAGAAAAGTGAAAGTAGATGTCCATTCTTGAAGTCAATGTATGTGTTTTTATATATACGATGGCCGTTGTGCATGATTGAAATGGTAGATGCTATTGCTTAAAGGGTAGTAGACCTCTCTTGGCATTGCGACCAAGAATTGTTAGTAGAATTTATAAAAATATAGGTTGCTGCGGGTTTCAGCCGTGACTTACAAGTAAACTAGCTGTGCGGTTTCCCGCGTAACCTTCTAGCGGAATGAGATCAGTTGATATAAAATAAGCGCCTGTTAAAATAATGGGAGCAATATGTAGTACATCCGCGTTTGCTCCCGTTTCCGCAACATTTTTTGTTCCTGCTCTGCTGCTATTGGTCATAGCGGGATGTTTTATAGCCTATGTCCTATCTCAGGCTCTCGACTATCTGTGTACCAAATTTCATTGCAATCGGTTCAGTAGTTTTGTCGTGAAAGCCGGGCAGACAGAGATACTTTCGCATTCATAATATTAGTATGGATAGGTCATATAGGTTCCAACCTCATCAAGCACTTTCATCATCATCAACCTTTTTTATCGTCCCACTGCTGGGCACAGGTCTCCTCTCATACAGAGAAGGATCAGACGCTTTACTTTGTCTAAATTATTTCATCACCACTGCTCTCAAAACGATGAAGGAGAACATCGCTAGGAAACTGGCATCTTCTAGAGCCAAAACTCCTAAGACATGTGACATCTACCAACCCGCATTGGACCAGCGTAGTAGATTACGGCCCACTCCCTCTCATCAAGAGGATGCCTGTGTCCCAACAGTGGTCACATTATAGGCTGATTATGTAGGGTGCTTTATTACAAGTGAATAAATTATTATGTTAACAAGTTTAGTTATAAGCAAAAAATATCCGGATCAAAGTATGAAATACTCTCGGTGGTAGGCCATAACATCGGCTGCCGGCAGAAGTTACCACCCACCAGACAAGGTCTTGCCGCCAAGCGATTCGTCGTGTTCCAGCATGATGTCTGGTGAAGTCGTACGAAGGACGGGTCTGAGCAGTTGTGTTGCAATGTGTGCCGGGTACGATGTGCCAAATGTTGTTGTGTTGGAAATTTGGTCGTGGAGAGTCTCCAGATCAATCTGCCTATGGCGCAGCATCGTTGGTCGGGTTGGTCTTGGGTTTAACATTGCATCACCTCGCTCAACTGCCATCATCCTTCCTATTCCTAAGCTTTTTAAGTGAATAGGCTTAATAAACTAATATGCTTTACCATCAACGATTGGATCACTGCTTACCATCAGGCGAGGTTCCAGTCAAGCACTAGTTTATGGTTATGTAAAAAAAAATGGAATAAAAGTGCGAAAGAAAAGCTAAAAATGACGTTTATTCAAACTTAAAAGCTAAAGTACTGATACCACTTTATGAAAAGGAGGAATCAATAATATATACAAAAATAACACCAAACAAATCCCTCGGATACAAAACTGTTATGGAACCTCAGTCAATATTTAAGAAAAACTTCCTTCTAAGGCTTAAGTTTTAATTCACGAACAGCTCAGCTACCAAATGACGAAGTTTCTTATATAAATAGCGAAAGTTTTCATCGGTTCATTAGTTCTTCCCCTCTGAATAAAAGTAAAGAGTCACTCGAAGAAGATTGAGGAAGATTGCAATGTTTACACTGTTTGTAATATCGATGGATTAACGACACCCTGTATAAATTAAAGAGGAAATGAAATGTTGAAAGTTTATCATGTCACTGATGAAAATGTTCGGGGAAATGTCGTAGGTACGGTTCGGTATTTCGGTTGGATTTTTGTTGATAATTAATGGATGAAATGAAGTAGGTGTATGGATTTTAAACTATTTGGAATCTGTTGTAATATGTATCCTGTTGTTGGAGCAGTGGTGGCCTAAGGACCGCGACTTACAAGTCGGTCTTAGCGGTCGTAGTTTCGAACCCCGTCAGACGCTTTCCTCTATGTAAATATTTCTTCACCACTGCTCTCAAAACGGTGAAGGTAAATATCGCGAGGAAACCGGCATGTCCTAGAGGCAAAACTTACGAAGACTTGTGAGATCTACCAACTCGCACTGGGCCCGCGTGGTAGATTACGGCCCACTCTCTCTCACCAAGAGGAGGCCTGTTTCCCAGGCGTGAGAACATCATAGGCTGAATATGTATATGTATTGTAGTTTATTTATTTGGAAATTGGAATGGCCTTGATCTGCCAACTGAGGGCCGATTCTCGTGATTTTAAGAAATTTCTGAGCCTAATTCTCCTACTTTTGCTAACGTTCACAGTCTGATCTCAATCTGACAAAAAAAACTTCTAATTTCTCTACATTTTGATAAATGTTTGACATTTGTTTGTCACTAAGTCATGCTTGTTTGTCTGAGTAAAATCTAGTCACAATCATGAGACTGCGAGTCAATTTCACTGAGATGACTCGACTTTTGAACTTAATTCCCTACATTTTTGATGATTGAACTTCTGTTGTATTGGTAAATTTGGCCAATTGTTATGCTATGAAAATATGTATGTATGTAGGTAGGTACTTAACGAGTAATTGACGTAAGATCTCTGTCGGGAGCGTTCAAAACGATTTCGGATGTAATAGTGTTTGTTAATATAAAATTTATTACTGAAAGCAAAAATTATTCGTTCCTATTGTTCCTCACTAAAGACATCTGACCCGAACAATGCCTTCATAATTTACTTTTCGATGCATCCCTGTTCTATACAGCAGATAAAGTCGTGATAACAAATGGTAACTAAAATAATAAAATAAAGCCGCGGCTGTGTGCACCAAGCGACATATTTCATTAATAAAGCCAAAACAAATAACAAAACATCATACGGACTCACTTCGCAGTGTCCATATGTTACTGAGATAAAACAAAAGATTCGAAACCCGTTGAATTTATGCGTTATCGAACTATGTTTGATGCTGGGGTCCGAACAATGGGCGATCGTGGCGCCCCATGCGGCGAGGGGTGGCACTACGGGACAGTCGCCGCGCTGCCACCTAGCGGCATCTATTATTGAGTAGTGAGAACTATCGCCTATTGTTAGCAAACGTAAGCCCAGGGTGAGAAAGGTTACTTGTAAATAAATGGAGGTATTTTATCGTTTTCTTTAGATGACATAAAGATTTAGACATATAAGCGCAAATGGTGTCTAACCCACCATAATGCTGAACAATTTATGGAAGATAAATACTATTATTGACATTTCTAAACAGTAAAGTATTGTATGGCACAATGTGAAAAGTTTAATTTGGAACAAAAAGTTAAACAAGAAGAATAAGTTCAATGGAATAGCGAAGAATTTTGCCAAAAATATTCATAAGCTGTCATCAAACGACTGGACCTACGCCAGATGCGGCAAACCGACGACAAAATATTTCGCTGCAAAATACTTACTCAAGCAAATCACCCCTCCGATCTTTAAAATCACTCCGGAGAAATTGAATGGCATTTCATAAAAAGTTTAGTCTATGACTGCCATTCTGTATGGCCAATTTGTTGAACTTAAGGCTAATTTTGAATGTAAACGGCGTAAACCCGTAGGTAAAAAGAAAACCGTAATTTTGAAAGACATAAAATTTTCTTAAAAAAAGGTCCTACCACAAAAGCTTAATTTGCAAAATTTCACATTACATTTATTGTTTATTGTGAAATTTTAATGTTACTATCATCCAATTACAATAAAATGTGCATCAAATCTGTTTTATTGCTACATAAGAAATAGTGCTCACTTCCGCATATTTTCCTAAACGTGCCATTACTTTAAGTCACTGGCTGGTTGCGCGGTTATTTATGCTTCGCATTAAAAACAGAATGATATGCCTTTGCCGCTGAAAATCTAAAAAGAATAAGCAATAAAACGATAAAACCCAAATCTGATACATACTAGGGCCCAGTCTCCCGCAGGGCGTAAGAAAGAGACGGAATTATACATCGGCGAAATGAATTCGATCCTACTGTTTCATCTCTCACCTCTATCGGTTGGCGATCTCTGAACTGTCGTAACTCATGCGTAGAGTAAACGCGACTTTCAACCCTAGCGCCACTGAATAGAGCACCACTATCGAATGCAGATTACAACAAATGGATTTGAGATTAATATAGTACGAGTGCCACCCCCGTCTCATACCACCCCATTCGGCGTTCAGCATTCAAATAGGAATCGAATGGATGACCAAAACATAATATCGTTGGAAGATTCAACCGCCATAAATCAAATGAGAAATAATCTGTTTCGGAACGAGATAGTCGCCGATGGCGTGCCACCATAAAAACGCAAAACGTTTTGTCTGATTGAAATCGTTACGGCGGCGTTTTTTCGTGGTGCTATTTCCTTTTTATTTTCCTTGATGTATAATCAATGTGTTAACGGATGGCCGCCAACTGAGGGCTTGGAGAGTAGATTTGCTACACAAAAGATTCTGATATTGAGTTTGAAAGTAGTTTCTCTTTTCGTTCTTTTATGTTAATGGCACTTTCGGTGGCGCTCGGTAATGGTTTGTGCGAATAAATGTCGCACTTTAGTCCCGGACACATGGGACGCTTTACACATTGCTGTTGTTTATGACACACGTGTGCGTTTTAATGTTTAATAATTTCATAAATAACGTCGATTTTAGAGTCTTTTAGTGCAAAAAGGAAGGAATTTGGAGCATCCAATCGCTTAAGATGCGAGCGCGCACGCAATTCAGATTATTTTGCCATTTTAACACTTTTCTTTGAAAAATCGTAAAATTACAAATAGCCTACCTACCTTATTAGCCTTTTCCCAACTATATTGCAGATGGTTCAGTTTAAATGGATGATTCTATCAAAAAATATCAGCTATCTGACCTCCACAAATTAAATTATTTAGATACGGGATATTCCGATACCCCTTCGTCCGACTTTAGAACTTCTAACTAGCCATAACAACTGTCAAGTCATTGACTGACCGCTGGACCGACGATTGTAAGTGCGTACAGAGACATCGTCATCATCATTTCAACCACATCCGAAGCTTTTTCAGCTTTGGAGTCTGGAGTCCGCTTTACCAGTCTTACTACTGATTTTGGCTAAACTTCCATATTTTCCGTGAAGCTGCCGTCCGACCTCCATAACTCGAAGGCGATATCGAAGCATTGCAGTTAAATCAATTGTTGGACTTTAGAGGGCTCCAACAACCCGTGACGACTGCCATTAGATGTTCGTATGGCAACAGGGACCAACGGCTTAACGTGCTTTCCGAGGCACGACCAGATCAGGGCAAATATTCATAATATTGATGCATACAAATATTTGCATTGCGTGGGGATGGAACCCGCGCCACCTTACGCAGCGGCCGCGTTCGTCACCGCTACGCCACGGAGGCTGTGCTTACAGAGGCATCTCAGTAGTTAAGCATCCATCGATTGATCAACCGCAGCAAACGCAATCGGATGACACGAGCATCTGTTATTTCTCACCCATGAGCTCCTCAATATTTACCAACAGACGATCACTGAACACTATCGTAACCATGAAGTCATGCTGTGATCGCCTCTGCATCTTCTATGTTGTAGTCGAATTAGGAACATTCAGCTTGAGAACATTTAAAAGATACAATAAAAGAACTACAGAATATTTGCACTGGTCTGGTCGTGCCTCGGAAAGCACGTTAAGCTGTTGGTCCCGATTGCCATACGAACATCTAGTGGCAGTCGTTACGGTTGTTGGAGCCCACAAAAGTCTAACAATTAATACAACTGCAATGCTTCGATATCGCCATCGGGTTGTGGAGGTCAGACAGCAGTCGCTTCACGGAAAGTATCGAAGTTTAGCCAAAATCAGCCAATTAAACTGGTAAAGCGAACCTAAGAATCCAAAACTGAAAAAGCATGCATCCGAAGATGCGACTAGAATTAACGCTGAGATGATGATGATGAATAAAAGAACTACAAGGCAAACAGTCTCAATATTAATCGTATAAAAATAATGGTCGTCAAAGACACGCAATAAACTGCTGATCAATAAACTTTTCCACTCGATAGATATCTCAACATTCCAAAAGAACTTACCTAAGAAGCTTTGTGACCCCTTAACCCTGTTTGTAAGGACGACATTCAAATACTTACAGATTATTTTTACGGACCAATGTACAAAGGTTTAAGGTACAATAATAAAACTTGTTCAATAAAACCTAATAACTTGAACGCAGTACTTACGCACATATCAAGTTTCATATTTTTTAATACATCCGATCCTAAGTTACTTTACCAGAGGTCCAGCAAATCGTATGGCCACAAAACAAATTTCATTAAGTTAAACGATACGCGTCAAATTATAATCTAAAATGTACGATAAAATACTTAGCAGATTGCACCACATGTGGTCAACCTGTCTCATAACCACGGCACATGCCATGCTTACCTTCCACAATTATTACGGCGTAAACATAAAAAACACTTTAAAGAATTTCACTCGACAACACACAAATTTCGACCCAAAAACGTAACCGCTACAGTTCGAATTTAAATGACTGTACATTCTCTGGTTCCGACCATCTGTTCCGGATGATAACTATCAAAAAATTAACAATTTGTTTAATGTAAATGAAGCGAGGTCAAACTGTCGATAAATTATTAGGACGCACACCGATTCCTTTAGACTTTTATGCTTACCGAATGTCACCTTTCCAGCACAGTGTTTGCTTATCGGTACAATCGGAGAACGAATTTTAACAGCAGCTCTTTTTTAAAACTTTTTATTATTTCTATCATGTCAAACAGCTGTTGATTTGTAATTAAGAGTAAAAGTAACTCTTAGAGTTTATGAGTATCCAAAAAAGTAGACTTTAAGGAATTCAGTTCTCATTTCTAACTATTCATTTCTAGTGTTCATTTCTGACTTCCAGCCTTATCAAGGGGCATCATATTGCCCTATAACTGGATTGTGGAGGTTAGATAAGGAATCGTATACATGTAGTTCATTGGTATTCAGTTATACTAGAAGCCGGACCCGGATAGTTAGCATTTGGCTAGGCAGAAGATTAGTATGTAAAAATTAACTTGTAAATTTGAAGAGGAATTGTGAGCAAGCAAGGAGGTGCTCTATGTTCTATGTTGGTTTGATTTCCGCATCTAGTCCTTCCAGTGGACCATTGTACGTGGACTATGGCGGCCGTTGACGGTTATTCCAGCCAGTTCACCTCCCTCTAGAAGCCCATTAAGTCACCTGGCTTGTCGGCTGGCAAGGAGGGGCTCTTTCTGCAGATGAGTATGTGAATAGCGATGGCAAAAACTTATGAAAGTTATAGAACAGATGGAAAAAAATGTGACATCTATGATTTTATCCATACTAATATTATAAATGCGAAAGTGTCTCTGTCTATCTGTCTGTCTGTCCGGCTTTCATGCCAAAACTACTGAACCGATTGTAATGAAACACATATGAATCACACAATGGTACACAGATAGTCTAAAGCCTGAGAAAGGACATAGGATATATAACATCCCGCTACGACCAATAGGAGCAGAGCAGTGACAAAAAATGTTGCGGAAACGGGAGCTAACGCGGACGTACTACATATTGCTCCCATTATTTTAAAAGGCGCTTATTTTATATCGACTGAGCTCTTTTTAATTTACGGGAACCACCGCGCTGTAAACTGAAGTTCACGCGGACGGAGTCACAGGAACTTCTAGTTATACAGTATTTATGCAAAACTCAGCAAATTTTTAAAAAGAATGAATGAAAAAAAAATGTTCATAGAAACCAAAAATAAATCATTTATCAGGAAAAACTACCCTTCTCAAAAAAACACGAAATTTGCGCAATACCTACCCAAGGCTTAAAACTCCAACACAAATACAGATAATTTTGTTGGCCCAACTCATTTACGCGGGCTGTAAAAATACTTAATTTTCAAATTTATTACACCAAGTTTGTTACCTAAAAAATTGTGGATTGCGTTCGTGATCACTCTTCATTTAGGCGTCATTAACAAAATGATATATTGAACCAAATAAAAAAGGCAAATTAAACAACATTGAGCTCCAAATAGACAATCGCATGTTGACAAGTAATTATCAAAACCTTTTTCTTCCAAACTTTTTTTACAGTATCGTGACTGCTTAAGTAATAAATCTTTGACTAATGAGATATTTATGCGAACCGAGTCTTCCTGACTACTATTAATCCTTCGCTTGTAATAAAAAACTGTGCAGTTTCATCAATATCGAGTCTGTTAAGCACTGCCGAGTAATTGACAAATCGTTTTAATAAAATATCTGACTTTTATTTTTGAAACTAACAAAAGGCCCTGACTGTACCTTGACAAAATAATTTTTACTTCATTGAATAAAGTAAAAAAGAAAAAGGTTTAACAAATGAGGTTTTTAAGAGGCCTTAGCTAACTGTCATATATATGAAGTAATGTGTCGTCTTTAATAATGAGACTGGGTAATAAACATTAATAAACTATATATTTTTTAAGAAACATTGAGTGTCAAATTAATTTTAAACTTATTTTAAATTAAATAGACAAATAATTTAAACTTCTACCATATTCTTATTTGCTTCTTTATTTATTACTATTAATGCTTTTAAAATTAAATATTTTATTAGTATAAAATTAATTTATTCTATGATAAAATAACATTTCAATGTTTATAAAAAGTAGCGTAAGGCTATTTAACACGCTTTTTAACACGCTATTTAAAGCCTTAAAGTGATAATTTTTCATTGACTCAATAAAATCCTTAATGATTAACGAGAAGGTTTATAATGTTAGTTAATGTAAGGTGAGGGTGCATTTAATTATCATAAAACATGGCCAGTTAATTGGCGTGTAATTACCGTTTAGTTAACTGTAATTCAGATAAACATCGGAATAGATAAGTTTCATCACTGCTGTTAAAAGCATGATTCATTTACATAGCTTTTTACCTTTTTGTTGCTTTAGTTGAATAGTATTATTGACAGCCTCCGTGGCGTAGCGGTAGCAGACGCGGCCGCTGCGCAAGGTGGCGCGGGTTCGATCCCCGCACAGTGCAAGTATTTGTATGCATGAATATGAATATTTGCACTGGTCTGGTCGTGCCTCGGATAGCACGTTAAGCCGTTGGTCCCGGTTGCCATACGATCATCAAGTGGCAGTCGTTACGGGTTGTTGGAGCCCTCAAAAGTCCAACAATTGGTCTAACTGCAATGCTTCGATGTCGCCTTTGGGTTGTGGAGGTCAGACGGCAGTCGCTTCACGGAAAATGTCGAAGTTTAGCCATATCAGCAGTAGGACCGGTAAAGCGGACCCCAGACTCCAAAGCTGAAAAGGCTTCGGATGCGACTGGGATTAACGCTGTGATGATGATGATGGAGTTGAATAGTATTATTATTATTATACTTATTTATTATATTTTAGATTGTGTTGTGATGTAAGTGCGTAAATCGCACATTCGCAATAAATATATTATTGTTAGTTTGTATCTGGAAATAAATTACTTAGGTATAGAATGAATGTAAAACATTATGGACAAGCAAAATAATTTATAAGAACAAATATATTTTTTTTTCGTTTTCTGCAATTGGTAAAAAGCAATGGCAGAAATAAAAAAAAAAACACTTAGAAAAAAAAAATACTTAGAAATGCACTATTCGCCTCTACGATTTCGAAAGTTCCTCTTGATTTCTCTGGTCTTCCATTATCAGATCCTGAGCTGGTGACTATGATAACAAAAAAAAAGAGTTTTCCAAATCGGTCCAGGCGTCTTAGAGTAATCGGTGAACATACATATTAGAAATTTACGACGAATTGAGAATCTCGTTCTTTTTTGAAGTCGGTTAATAAAAACTACATAATTATATTCATAATTAACTGCTTTATTATGTAATAGTACCTACCTACATGCATCAATAAACTTCGTCGTGTTCCCGTGGCGAAAAAATATTGTGTTCAATCAATTTAAAATTTTATTATGGTAAGAAATACAAAATGATTTTAAAATATACACATTTTCTATAATGTGATAAATGAGTCTTTCAATTACTAAATTAATGTAAAAAGGTGATTCTTACTGTAAAGTTGGTGAGATATGATGTTTCTCTTTTTTCATTATTATAGACATTAAATTTCTTCCTTAAAATAATTCTGGCTTGGAAATTTACTAGTTTTGAATCTATACTAATATATAAAGCTGAAGAGTTTGTTTGTTTGTTCGCGCTAATCTCGGAAACTACTGGTCTGATTTTAAAAATTCTTTTTGTGTTGGATAGCCCATTAATCCAGGAAGGATTTAGGCTATAACATTACGCTGAGACCAATAGGAGCGGAGCATAATTAATTCCACGCGAACGAAGTCGCTGGCGGCTGCTAGTGCATGATAAATGAGTGTCTGCTAAACGAAATTTTGCGAAATGAGGTGTATATTATCCGCTGTTATCTATATAAACATTATGACACAAAAAATTCAAGTATACCTAAATGGTAGACCCCTATAATATACATCGGTTAATAGAGAAATTGGAAGAAAAATACGTGTTGCGCCGACTCCGAATAAACTGGGAGAAAGGATGACAGGTGGGTTTTATTCAGTAAAAGTCTGAGACGCCCTTCCGCTCCACCTAGAGCTGCAGAGCTCCAGCAGTGCAATTCTCTAACTATCTCACTGTAAAAACCTAGGTGAAGTGAGCGTGGTCATTCCCTAGAATTGGTTTAGAATGACACTCATTCCCAACCAATGCCAGGGTTTAATTATTTTGGAATGACACTCATTCCCAACCAATACTAGGGATTAATTGGTTTAGAATGACACTCATTCCTAACCAATGCTAGGGTTTAATTGTTTTGGAATGACACTCATTCCCAACCAATGCTAGGGATTAATTGGTTTAGAATGACACTCATTCCCAACCAATGCTAGGGATTAATTGGTTTAGAATGACACTCATTCCCAACCAATGCTAGGGATTAATTGGTTTAGAATGACACTCATTGCCAACCAATGCTAGGGATTATTTGGTTTGGAATGACACTCATTCCCAACCAATGCTAGGCATTCATCATCATCATCATCATTTCTGGACATAGGCCTCCCCCAACGATCTCCATGACGACTGGTCCTGCGCCTCCCGTATTCAGCGTTTTCTCACAACCTTCACCAGGTCGTCGGTCCACCTTATAGGTAACCTACCCACGCTGCATATTCCGGTTCGTGGTCACGTGCTATGTGCATCAACCTTTTTATCGTCCCACTGATGGGCACAGGTCTCTTCTCATATAGAGAAGGATTGAGCGTAATCACCACGCTTACGCTTTAATCTAAAGAGCTAATCCGCTGAGCTATGTTGGCGACTTTCGATCTTCTACGAATCTCCTCATTCCTGATTCGATCTTGTAGTGAAACACCTAGCATAGCTGTGTCCATAGTCTTCTGTGCGATTTTTGTCTTTAGGCACTGAGGTATTTTGGACCAGAAAACACCACGGAGCTTCCCGAACGCTGCCCAGCCGAGTCGGATTCGTTGAAACACCTCGTCCTTGAAGCCGAAATTATCGATCTGGATCAGCTGTTCCAGAAATACATACTGATCTACAGCTTCGAGGATGGAGCTCCCAACATAAACCAGTGATGGCGCAACACTCATTGCAGATGAAGTCGCTGGCAATGGCTTGTTAACGATAAAACAAAATAGATTCCCATCAATATTGTTTTAATCTCTCACAAACACAAAACAGTTGAATATCAAAGGCCACCCAATTGACATTCCCGTACCCATTGGAGCAAACTTCCGCCAATTAACATAAGCGTTTAACATGAACAAATAGATGTAGCGATAAGCACGATAGCCACGTAATGTAAGCTATTCATTACTGTAATTAACACTTCGGTCTATAAATTAAGAGTGTAGTCTGCCGTGACGGGCGTGCCTTGTACGTTGTGCGTTTTTTTGTTATCGAGATGGATTTTAAAACTGTATTTTGCATAATTTGGTGAGCTAATTTAGGGTATTTATTACCTTTCGACAGGTTTGTTATAGAGTAAATGTATTTCTTACCCAATTCATTTTTATTTTGTCTCCAGGGTATGTTGCAGTACAGGTTGGTGGTCGGCTTTTCAAGCTGACTATGCAATGAGCAGGTACTTTAAAAAGAAATTAATTAAAAATAGATTCATAGCAGTAAATTATGATTATAACTGTAAATATAGATTAGTAACTGTAAATAATGTTTTTAAAAGGGATCGGTGTTTAATGCCGAATTTGAGAAAAAATACTGAAACGAACTCAGAGGTCACCAACTCGTTTTAAATCTAGATTTAAAACGAGGTTTTTGTGGTTTGGTCTTTTTTTCGGTTTTTTTTTCGTTTTTTTTTTCGGTTTTTTTTTCGGTATGTCTAGACATTTTTTAAACCATTCATATGGTTTGAAATCCTCATGGATTATGCACCAGTTAATATCTAAGATGGTCTTATGATAACTGAACCAAATAGATTTGTGTGAACCTGTCCTGATTGTAAACACATTTACCTATCAGTAATCGTGTAGCCCAACGGCTCGACTAACGATAAATAAACGTTATTAAAGTGTCAGATTAGAAAAATGTCAGAATATTAGGAACACTTACTTAGAAAAAAAAAAATAACTCACATAGTTCTAATTTTTGCAATCATCTAATTTTTTTTTAAAAGGTTGTCCCATTTCTAATTTCTCCTGTATTGTAGGTGCGTTTACAAACATATACATATACTCACATACACAAACAACCAGCCTCGGGACTACTAATTATAGGCCATATTTGTTCCATGCGGGAATCGAACCCGCGACACGCAGCACAGCAGTCAAGCCTATATTATTCCCACTGTTGGGATACAGGCCTTCTCTCGATGAGAGGGAGCGGGCCGTAATCTACCACGTGGGCCTAGTGCGGGTTTGTGGATGTCACAAGTCTTCGGAGTTTTTTTCCTCGAGGACATGCCGGTTTCGATGTTTTCCTTCGCCGTTTTGAAAACAGTGGTGATGAAATAATTTACACAAAGTAAAGTGCCTGACAGGGTTTGAACTTATGACCTCTTATGACGACTTGTAAGTCGCGGCTGATACCACTTGGCCACTGCCACCATCATTTCAGCTATCGAAGTACAGTAATTCAAATATTGTAACTCCTTATTGAGTAACGAGGAAGATTATTCTTATGGCGTCGCTCAAAATGGATGAGATCATTTAGGTAGCTTTGCACATTTTATTTCTTTTTCATGAGACGAAACTGTTCAGTGGTGTTCACAATCTTAGTCAATTTCATGATGTTCCACAATCAAAGTTTCCCTGTAATGTTGTTAGTGAGTCCTGAAATTTTCTAAAACTTCCTTAAAAATCCTATCCTATCAAACTGATGAAGGTTAATTTCCTTGGTAAATTTTGTTTATTCCACCCGAGACAAATCTGTTCAGGACATGGACAGGACAAAGGTGATATATCAAACACCCACTCTCATGAAGATCGGCGACAAACACCAATTCCACTCGTAATTTTAAGCGTTGTAGGTAGAAAATTTCTTTGTTTTTATTATGTCGTGGTGGCCTAGTGGTTAAAACACCAGCCTTTCAAGTATGAGTGCGCGGGTTCGATTCCAGGTCGGGCAAGTACCAATGTAACTTTTCTAAAGTTATATGTACTTTCTAAGTATATCTTGGACACCAATGGCTGAAGGTGAAGGAAAACATCTTGAGGAAACCAAAGTCTGAAATCGCCAACCCGCATTGAGCAAGTATGGTGATTACGCTCAAACCTTCTTTGTATGAGAGGAGACCTGTGCCAGCAGTGGGACGATAAAAAGGTTGATGATGATGTGGTAGAAAACCTACTTTGTAGTAGTTTTTATTCTATTCACGGGTTGTACCATGACTTACAATACATATACAACAAGTAAAACAAAAAACATGTAAGACAAAGTCTTGCCGCCAAGCGATTCGTCGTGTTCCGGCATGATGTCTGGTGAAGCCGTACGGAGGACGGGTCTGAGCAGTTGTGTTGCGACGTGTGCCGGGTACGATGTGCCTAATGTTGTTGTGTCGGGAGTGTGGTCGTGGAGGGTCTCCAGATCATCCTCTGGCGCAGCATCGTTGGTCGTGTTGTTGGGTTAAACATTGCATCACCTCGCTCAACTGCCGTCTTCCTTCCTATTCACTCAGTTTTTTTGAGTGAATAGGCTTAATAAGCTAGTGCGCTTTACCATCAACGATTGCATCACTGCTTACCATCAGGCGGGATTGCAGTCAAGCACTAGTTTATAACTAATAAAAAAAAAAATGTAAATTAATGAACGCACGTCTTGAAAATAGTTTGTTCAGTATCGTTTATTGAATCGGTTTATTCCATTTTTAATATAGGTGTTTTTTTTTACCCCAAAAATAATTAAAACTACGAAAATTATTGTCATATTAACCCTGTTGTTTTTACAAACTTTTCAAATCGCAGTGTTACTTGTGTTCATACACTTAAACATTCAATAAAAAATAAGCAAAAAAAGAACCTTATCCAAGAATTGGTCTAACTAATTTAATAAATAACCATTGTTATATAGTCAACCGGGGCAATTGCGTCTTTGGGGCAATTGCGTCTAATCGAAGTTATCTTAAATCTATTTGAAAACCCACTCTCCTGCCATCTTGTTTTGTTTACTTTGAATAAAATACTATAACATATAGATGGCAGGAGAGTGGGTTTTCAAACAGGTTTAAAATTATTTCGATTAGACGCAATTGCCCCCAAAGACGCAATTGCCCCGGTTGACTATACTGAATTTTTAATTTAACATGTATAATGTATAGGTATGCATTCATTTCCATCTTAAATTAAAAATTCTGTGTATGCATTATAATTAAGTATAACATAATATCCTAATTCGGGTGTTTGAGGGTGTTCGTTAATTACATTAGGTACATGTTGTATATCCACATTTGACATTGTCCACTGCTCACGAATTAAGATAAACCTAACCTAACTATAATAAATCATAAAAATCAAGTTGCTAATTCAATCATTAACTTGCTTAACTGCCAACACGTAGTTGGTAAAAACAATTTAATAAAATAATTGTTGATTTGTCCCGCTATAATTATTAAGTTGACTCATCAACTTAATAATTATATAGCGCTCACCTCTAGCTACAATTGTTCTCACATAAAAGGCAATGTCAATTTACAAAACAGCTGACTTACGGTTACCAGAAAAAGAAAGTCAGCAACTAAGTATATGAATTAACTTCATCAAAATTCCAAAAAAAAAAGGTAAATTTATTCATTGTTGACAGGAAGCTATAAAATAGCTTTTTGAGGTGACCACATGGCTCGAATGCCGGCCATTGCTAACATGTTTGTAGTCAGATAATTAATTAACTATCGATAAATAATATCTTAAGCATGCTCTGATGATATGAGAATTAGTTTGATCGGAGTATTATTGTTAAATTATTGCACGTGGAATATTTTTGTCCATAGATTCTTTGAATTCATTGTGTTTTTCTTTCATTTTGATATTTTTATGATAAATAAAATAAATGTATTTTCTTTGTTTCTTCTTTCTTTCTAATTCGAAATTATTCGATATTGTAATTTTACCATTTTATACTAAAAGCTCAGAGTTAAGTAGAGAGAGAATCAGCGTGCTGTTCTGTAATTATCAGGCGCTTAATTTTGTATAAATTATTTTATCATCAGCTGTCAAAAACGGTGACGGTTAGTTCTATTTCCAAAATGTTTATGTTTTGTAGTATCCACCGATATGTACCTACCTTAATAAACACCAACCGAGTAGTGAATTACAGCCCAGTCCTTCCCAAAGAGACTGACAGTACTCAAGTATAGGTACCTACTTAGTGTCTTCCAACAGCGGTATCATTACAGGCTGGTTATGTAAACATTCATTCAGAAAATGATCAAAAAACTACCGATGGACGAAATTTTAAAAGACACTAAATATTTTTAGTCTTTATCCCGCTTATTATAAAACAAGGCTTTAGGTTAGACAAGGGTTTAAACCACCTAAATAGTTTTTGAATTATGAAACTAACCGTTATAGAAATGCAGTTCTTTTTATAAAAATGACAGCTTAGTTCGGTACTACGTTGTCACTTTTGTATTAAGAACTTTTCCTTAATATATAAAAAAAAAATCGAAAATACAAATACTGACACAAAGGCTGGAACTAAACTAAAGTTAGTCGATTTGTAATAGGTCGGTATAGGTCCCGTCGCGTAAAAAGAACGCTGGCCGTTTACTTGAGCGTTGAGATTTAATGAAGAAATTGGTGCTATGTCGAGAACGCGACGCAAATAAAGTAGATAACTATTACGACGCAACAATAAAAAAATTACGCTTATAAAACAATAATTTAGTAGGACACATCAGTATTCTTTTTTATTTATTAAAACTTTATGCACAAAGAAAAACATTGTACAATGGCGGACTTAATGCCTTAGGCATTTTCTACCAGTCTACCTTAAGGTGATGCAGAGACAAAACATGGTAGGTGCAAAGATATAAAAGAGAAGTTGAAAGAGAAACACAAAAAAAAATATTATAATAAATACATACATACAAAATATAAACAGTAGAGAGAGATAAAAAAATACAGATAGAGAAAAAAATTAATTATATGTCTGATGAATCTGCCAATTTCTTGCGTAAATATTCCCGAGCTTTAATTTTAAATGTATCAGTATCCGTGTGCAATCACACCCCTTCCTTAGTCGTACAACGGTCTTTTTATGTGACGACAACTATACCATCAGGAGGGACTGCGGTGAAGCACCAGTTAAAAAAAAAAGAAACCTAAATATAAAATATAGTACATGGTGTACATTAAAGCCTCATCTGTTTCGTAAATTTAAAACTCATTTCTATAATTTCCTCGTTCTAAATTCGAATTACAAAGACAGAATCTCCTCATAATTTATATCTAATTAATATTACAAGAACCATCTGTAGCAACCCTCATCAGGACACCGAATTACAAAATGGTGGTTATAAATCCAGAAATAAAATCCTCTTTGGACCAAACTCAGGTAATTTATTGTGGTACTGCGAATAATCACGAACGTGTCGTATAAATCGTGGACCATTTGTAAAATAGGAATTACGATTCACCTTCGAGACCATTGTCACCCCTCTACCCTATAGATAAGTACTTTAGTAGGTATATGTTACGGAAGTCAGATACTTAGAAAGGAATATTGCGTGAATCGTTTACCTAATGTTTTTTTTTTTTTTTTGTAGGAAGACAATAAAATTTAGGACCAAAATTACATTTTTTTTTAATAATTATTAACTAGTACTTGACGGCAATCCTGCCTGATGGCAAGCAGTGATGCAATCGTTGATGGTAAAGCGCACTAGTTTATTAAGCCTATTCACTTAAAAATCTTAGTGAGTAGGAAGAAAGACGGCAGTTGCGTGAAGTGATGCAATGTTAAACCTAACAACACGACCAACGATGCTACGCCAGAGGGAGATTAATCTAGAGACGCTTCATTATCAAACTCCCAACATAATAACATTTGGCGCATCGTACCCGGCACACATCGCAACACAACTGCTCAGACCCGTCCTCCGTAGGTACGGCTTCACCAGACATCATGGCGGAACACGACGAATAGCTTGGCGGCAAGAGTTTGTCTGGTGGTAACTTCTGCCGGCAGCCGATATTATGGCCTACCACCGAGAAAAAATTGATCTTTGGGACCAATTATAATGTTGGTTAACATTCTAACTTATTTAGTTGTAACTAAAGAAATAGAATTATATTAGTTATTAGAAAATTTATTTTTATATTATTTTATTTAAAAAGTCGTGGTGGCCTAGTGTTAAAACACCAGCCTCTCCAGTATGTGTGTGCGGCTTCGATTCCAGGTCAGGAAAGTACCCATGTAACTTTTCTAAGTTATATGTACTTTCTAAGTATATCTTGGATACCAATGACTGATTAAAAGGTGAAAAAAAACATCTTGAGGAAACCTAGACTTTAAGTCAGAAATCGCCCACCCGCATTGAGCAAGCGTGGTGATTAGGCACTAATTCCTTCTCTGTATGAGAGGAGGCCTGTGCTCAACAGGGGGACGATAAAAAAAAGGTTGAAAGGTTGAATGATGATGATGATTAACTAATCATCAGCATCATCAAGACCAACCGCGGTAAACTTACCGCGGTTGGTCTTTCGATGGCCCGAACGTTACTCACAAATATCTAGTCTATATCATAAATGAGATGGATACTTGTTACTCTGTCTCACAAAAAACTGCTGAATGGTGGTTCATAACCAAGAATAGCACATAATGATTTTTTTTATCCCGTTATTCCTACGAATCGGAACTTACGCGGGTAAAACCGAGCGGCGCAGCTAGTCACTAGTCATCTAGTTTATATTATGTTTTATTCAATCAAGTTTCCTGAAATCGTTTTTCCTCACCGATGAGGAAAATATTAAATCGCTTCATTTTCGCTCAGAAATCAGTCGCTAATCTCTTATAAAGGGAAATGTTTTTAGACATTTTGACTTGTTTAATTATTATCTTACAGCTGAGTTAAATTGCCATTAAGTTTAACCGAAACTAACAATAGGGTAGTTGACTAAAAAAAACTAATTAGTCCTTCAGTCAAATTTCCAAAAAAAACTAGACACGTATTTTTTTCTTTTTTCATATAAACAAAAATTAAGACGATACAGTGCGTTTACTCCCACTATATTACTATATTAGTCAATTTTTATTGGTTTAATAAAACAAAACATTTTTCTATAATCCGAATGACGGACTAAATACATATTTTTTTATTAACCAGGATAATAGGGGGCTATTACATATGAAGAAAACAAGAGAAGAAGTAAACGATAGAAGAAGAAGAGGAGAGATGAGACTTTTCGAAACATGGTATGTGTTTCGAAAAGTTGCTTTAAGATTCTATCGTCGGGTTTCATTGATTTAAAAAAAACTGCTTCCCTGGGAGCAGTGGCAGCTTAGTGGAAACAGCCCCTGTAGCCAATGTAACATCGCTTCGTAGCGAAGCGAAATCGAATACCAAACCAACCAATGGCGGGTTCGATTGACCACGTGATTTATCGCGTCGCGTGATCAATCGCTTTCGTTTTGTTGGATTTTTTTGGTTGGTTTGATATTCGATTTCGCTTCGCTACGAAGCGATGTTACATTGGCTACAGGCCCCAGGGGTGACATACCTAAGAGTTTGTAGCCGAAAGACGTCCACTGCTAGACATAGTCCTCCCCCAAGGTTCTTCACGACGACCGGTCCTGCGCCTCCCGCATCCCTCGCCCTTCCCCGGTTCCCCGCGACCTTCACCAGGTCGTCGGTCCACCTTTTTGGGGCAAAGTGGCAGTGGGCTAGACACATTGCCCGTAGGACCGATGCCCGATGGGGCCGACGGGTTCTCGAGTGGCGACCACGCACCGGAAGACGTAGCGTGGGTAGGCCCCCAACACGGACAGATGTTTCATTTTATGTAAATTATTACATCACCACTGCCCTCAAAGATTAAGGTTATTCATAGACTATATAATATATAGAGGTATGAAGAACGGGGTGTAAGTTCATCCTTCATAGAAAAAGGAAGATCCCCCGAACAGACGGTATTGTATCTGGCGGTCACTTGCCCGACGGTTATGTTGGGAAGTAATACGCAAGTTAGTTGCACACTAAACTCTGCTTCAAGTCGGTAAAATTAAGTGTTAAGTGAGTAACCGATGGCCGATCGGGCAGTAAGGTTCTGGAGTGGCGGCCACGTACTGGAAGACGCAGAATAGAATAGAATATAATACTCTTTATTATGTACACCATATAGATTACAGAACATAAATACAAAGATTTTACAAAGGGTGACGCAATGGGCGGTCTTATCGCTAAAAGCGATCTTTTACGCAGCGTACGAAGGCCCAAAACGAGGTGGACCGATAATCTGGGGAAGGTTGCGGGAAGCCGATGGAAGCGGGTAGCACAAGACCGGTCATCGTGGAAAGCTTTGGGGGAGGCCCTTGACCAGCAGTAGACCTCTAGGTATAAACTGAGAAAGAGGAAGAAGAAGAAACTTTGCTTGCAAGATGCAAGGTGTGCGTGACGCCAGTATGACGCGTGATTTGCATATAGCGTTGTAGATATGTCATGCACAGTTGTGGAGAGATACCTGCTGGAAGCTCGGGCTCGTAAGGAATCAATCCGGTCCGAAAGAGAGGGCATGGTAGAGCGTACGAGTGCTGCACTTCAGGCAGTCTCCGAATGGGGTAAAGCCAATCTTGTAGCATTCAATGCCGCCAAAACACAAGCGTGTCTTTTCACCGCCAAAAGAAGTCCATTCACCTTGGCTCCTACTTTTCAGAATGTATCCTTGGAGTTCACCGACCGCCTTCAGCGTTTGGGTGTTGAGATTTCCTCGAACCTCAACTTTGAGCGGTTCATTGAGCCCAAGGCCAAGGTGGCTGCCAGAAAACTTGGCGTCATCGCAAAGGTCCGGCGGTACTTCACACCGGGGCAGCTTCTAATGTTGTACAAAGCACAGATCCGCTCGTGTGTGGAGTACTGCAGCCACATTTGGGCTGGTGCTGCGAAATGTCACCTGGCTACTTTGGATACAGTGGAGAGGCGTGCGAAGAGGCTGATTGGGGACCCAGATTTAACTCGAAATGGTCACCAAAGCCTGGATCACAGACGTAGAGTAGCCAGCCTTTCGGTCTTCTATAGGATGCATTCTGGTGAGTGTGCAAGGGAATTGCATGATTTAATTCCCCCATCTCCGTTCCACCATCGGACGACCCGACGTACGGCGACTTTCCACCCTCACGTTGTTAACACCACTACGATCCGGACGAAGCGTTTTGCTTCCCCTTTTATTCCCCGTACATCGAGGGACTGGAACAATTTGCCAGCGGCGGTGTTTCCGTCACACTACAATTTGAGTGTCTTCAAGGCTAGAGTGAATAGGCTCTTAATAAACTAGCTCGCTTTACCATCAATGATCGCATCACTGCTTACCATCAGGCGGGATTGCGGTCAAGCGCTAGTTTATAAATTATATATAAAAAAAAAAATGCTAACTCAAATGTCTCGCTGGTGGTGGCGTGTGTGTTGGGTCATTAGGTTCCCTTCAATATGGTTGAGCTGAAAGATGCTGATCCAAAGGCCATATTCGTGAACGGACGCCGTCAGAGGGGACTGGTCATCTCTTAGCTGCCACGGCGTATTTTAATCTTTGTTTTTTTTTTGTGTTTTCCATAATGGACGCTCTCACCGTACAATATATTTCTGCATTGTTCTCACACGGTTGATTTCAAAATGAATGATGTAATCAAATATTTGTAAGTATAAATAGCTTGATAATTTAAAAGAGTGTCCATGGAGTTTCTTGCCCGTTCTTCTCCATAGGTACTACCTACTCTTTGGAATGGGCGTTTAGCTTCATCTTACTGACTGACCGACCTTCTGACAATTCAAAAGTGCCTGTAACCGATTTTTTTTTTTTTTTTATAAGTTATAAACTAGTGCTTGACCGCAATCCCGCCTGATGGTAAGCAGTGATGCGATCATTGATGGTAAAGCACGCTAGTTTATTAAGAGCCTATTCACTCTAGCCTTGAAGACACTCAAATTGTAATGTGACGGAAACACCGTCGCTGGCAAATTTTTCCAGTCCCTCGATGTACACGGTATAAAAGAGGAAGCGAAACGCTTCATCCGGGTCGCAGTGGTGTCAACAACGTAAGGGTGGAAACTCGCCGTACGACGGGTCGTTCGATGGTGGAACGGAGATGGGGAATTAAATCATGCAATTCCCTTGCACACTCACCAGAATGCATCCTATAGAAGACCGAAAGGCTGGCTACTTTACGCCTGTGCTCCAGGCTTTGGAGACCGTTTCGAGTTTGGTCTGGGTCGCCAATCAGCCTCTTCGCACGCCTCTCCACTGAATCCAAATTAGCCAGGTGACATTTCGCAGCACCAGCCCAAATGTGGCTGCAGTACTCCACACACGAGCGGACCTGTGCTTTGTACAACATTAGAAGCTGCCCCGGTGTGAAGTACCGCCGGACCTTTGCGATAACGCCAAATTTTCTGGCAGTCACCTTGGCCTTGGACTCAATGAACCGCCCAAAGTTAAGGTTCGAGGAAATCTCTACTCCCAAAATCTGAAGGCGGTTGGTGCACTCCAAGGATACATTCTGAAAAGTAGGAGCCAAGGTGAACGGGCTCCTTTGGCGGTGAAAAGACACGCCTGTGTTTTGGCGGCATTGAATGCTACAAGATTGCCTTTGCCCCATTTGGAGACTGCCTGTAGTGCAGCATTCGTACGCTCTACCATAGCCTCTCTATCGGACCGGATTGCTTCCTTACTAGAAAAAATAAATGCTTTGATTTGATACCGCTACAACTACTAACATTAAAATCTCAGAAACGTAAATTGTCTCCTCAATATTCCGCTATTGTCTATAGCAGCACCTTTATTTTACTAACTCGCCAGCTTTATGCTGATACCTATTTACGTAAAACCTTCACAAAATCATGTCAGGGGAGAGGAAATTCTAATAAACGTGTCATGCACTCGACGCAAGAGTTTCGGCCGAAAATACACGACGATATCCGCCGTACGTCGTTTCTGTGGAATTTTTAATAGTCCCACCCCTTCTTGCGTCACCGCCTAATGTATTTGGAATCTGTCTCGAAGCTTTATCTATTGGAAATGGCTGTTTGGAACTACTGTTGGCCTTACGAACTACTTTTAACTACGAGTAATAAATCCATTGTAAGTCTTGGTAGGAGCTCTGCAACTCTGCATAGCGGGGAGAGCGGTGTGAAATAGGCACTTTGATTTACTGGTTATTTTTGTGTTATTGTTGTTTCGAGTTTTGTGTTGGACATTAGCTTTGGTGTGCATGTTGGAGGTTGCTTCCTGTAGAACGGCCGTTAGGCATATAATCTGTTACATAGTGACTTGTCATATTCAAAATATGATGTATTATAGTTCGTAATAAAAGTCTGAGATAAACAGATGTGTTTCTGTGATATAAAATAACCAATATAGATACCGGCATTAGGAACTGCGTGTGGACTCTGCACGAAGCATTCTCCATTATGGGCCCAGAATAATTGCCGGTAATAATACCAGTAATTTCGAATTTATGAAAATTCGGAATTGAGAAATACGTACTGCGATGATTTCGAATGATCAGAGTTCCGTTTTTGGAATAAAGAAGCTTGGGGGTGCACAGGACTTCGACGTTTGGAAGTTCCAAGTGAAAAACTACCTGGAATGTAAAAATTTGTGGACTCTGCACGAAGCTTTTTCCATTACAAACTCAGGGATCATCGTCTTTTTTCAAGTCCAGACATTAAAAATGAAAATGTTAGCAATAATTTACGTTATAATTACGCATATTGCATAATAACAATGCTTAAGCAGAGCAAGCAGCTCAATCCCAACATTTTTTGCCTTCTTGTGCCCCTTTTTGCAACGTTTGGCCTTTATATAGTTCTATTAACGTTCTATCTGACTTCTATATTATGTAACATCATCATCATCTCAAGAGTTAATCCCAGTCGCATCCGAAGCTTTTTTTAGCTTAGGAGTCTCGGGTCCGCTTTACCAGTCTAACTGCTGATTTTGGCTAAACTTCGATATTTTCCGTGAAGCTGCCGTCCGACCTCCAAAACCCAAAGGCGATATCGAAGCATTGCAGTTAAATCAATTCTATATTATGTTTGTTTCGTAATAATCCTGCAATAAAAATTCTTTGTATCATTTCATTTGAGAGCAGCGGTGGCCTAGTGGATCAACCGCGACTTACAAGTTGAAGGTCGTAGATTCGAACCCCATCAGTCGCTTTACTTTGTGTAAATTATTTCATCACCAATGCGTTCAAAACGGTGAAGGAAAACATCGTGCTGGAAACCGGCATATCCTAGAGGCAAAACTTCGAAGACTTGTGAGATCGACCAACCCGCACTGTGCTAGCGTGGTAGATTACGGCCCACTCCGTCTTAACAAGAGGAGGCCTGTATCCCAAGAGTGGGAACATTATAGGCAGATGACTATGTATCATTTCAGTTTTAATAATCCGCATCCAAAAGCAATTTACTTATAAAGCAGTTGAATAATATCAACATAAAACTAAAAACATTATAGGTAAAGTACACTTGCCAACTAATTCTTATTGTAACCATAAAAGGAAAATTGTTTCTTCCAATTGCTTGCATAATTAAAATTTAAACGTATTGTCCATTCCAGCCCGACTTCCCCGTAGTAGTGTATCGCAGACTGGGGCTTTATACGAATCTCTCCTCTCCACGAAAATGCACATTAATATTAAATGGCTTGGAAATGCTGCGTCGTGGGGTAGGGGGGAGTGGGGTGGGGGGTGAGGTAGCTGCAATAAAAAAGCGAACGGGCGTCGATGATACACCGAAGGTGGTTGGAAACTCTGTTGTTTCTTATTGTTTCAACAATGATGCAGATTTTCTTTACATCCTTATTGATGAACACTGTGGACCGGACTAATTCTGACAGCTCATTAAAGAGGCGGTGGAAATTATATGCAAATATTTAATGGGGAATTCCCCAATACTATGCTATAATAATATTGATTATAAGTATATACGCAGTGCAAATATTTGTACCTATGCATGAATATGAATATTTGCACTGGTCTGGTCGTGGCATATGAACACCTAATTTCAGTTACGGGTTGTTGGAGCCCTCAAAAGTCCAACAATTGGTCTAACTGCAATGCTTCGATATGGCCTTCGGGTTATGGAGGCCAGACTGCAGTCACTTCACGGAAACTATCGAAATTTAGCCAAAATCAGCAGTTAGACTGGTAAAGCGGACCCCAACTCCAAAACTGAAAGAGCTTCGGATGCGACTAGGATTAACGCTGAGATAATGATGATGATAATAATATTTATTATGTACACCATATAAATTACCGGACATAAATATGATGATTTTATAAAGGGTGACACAATGGGCGGTCGATTTTACAGGTATATAAATAAATAAATATATACGCACAAATCACACAGATTGAGCTAGCCCCAAAGTAAGTTCGAGACTTGTGTCATGGGTTACTAATTCAACGATACTATATTTATAATAGCTACATACATAGATAAACATCCAAGACCCAGGCCAATCAGGAAAAGATCGTTTTCCATCATGACTTGGTCGGGGATCGAACCCGGGGCCTCCACGTCGCAGGCAGGCGTGTTGACCGCTGCGCCACGGAGGACGACTAGAAGGTACGTACTCTACAGCATTACATTGTCAAACAATATGGTAGATATTTTGTGGGAACATCCTATATTCCTAGCTTACATAAGTATAGTCTGCCTATACCACTGTTACAACTGCTAGGACACAGCCATCTTCAGACAGAGTGGCCATAATCTACCACATAGGCCCAATGTAGTTCGCAGATGTCACACTCATAACTCAACTCCTTCAAATTACACTCTGTACCTACATGTATCTTCTGACACATTAATTTGAATGAAAACGATGTTTTTCAGGTACCGAAAAAAAAAAAACTGATATATCCACCCATTTATCTTCCAACCCCGTGTTTTATATCGTTATTCTCATGTCACATACCAACAAACGATTTAACTCAGAAGCGTGCAACTATCAACTCTGGAAATGTCAACCGAGCCATTTCCCTTACAAAGCTTACCGTACGTGTTTTCCTTATATTAACTACGTAACACTATTCCCCCTTTCTCCCTACCCCCCACTAGTTACAGCATCCAATAAGAGATGGCGCTCGACCAAAACTAGCGGTAGTGCTCTCTCTCGCAAGCAATTTACTCCTTACACTAATTAAAAGAGCGAGCGAGAAATGCCACGCCCACAACCGAGAACAAACACAAGAGGGGATCGCACCCACCAATCAGAAAGCTTGATTGTTTGTAATTAGAACGGCTTGCTCTTCCTTTCGCCAAGATGACCAATGGGATTTTGTATTTAGCGGCATTATTCTGTCGTCAAAAGGAATTTCTGTTAGTAATTTAATTAAAATTTTCCACGGTTGTGAAACGTTTTCATTTGTTGAAAGCAATCAGAGTTGCGAAATGGGCGTTATGTTCTTAGATTTGACCAAATTACTTTTTACGGTCCCTTGCGTTGGCGTTTTCTTTAATTGATGGTGGTACAGTCATTTACAGCGGTAATATAAAATACAGCGTTTACGACTTTTTTTCGAGATTACTTTTTTTGTTTTTGTAAATGGACGATGAAATATGTTTTATTGTCTTTTTATTTAAGAATATACCAGTAGTACCTAAGTAGGTACTCAAAAATTATCTTAGCATGGTAACTTTCTACAATAATCCCGCTGGCAAACGCTTTAATATTAAAAACTACCTCGCAATCAAGACCAGAAACTTTTACAAAGCTCATAATGAAACAAGAAAATCAAACCTACAAAAGAATTCTGCAGAGCTATAGCCGAACAAAAACTTTCTCATCCTGCGAACAGTGGAACAGCACAATCATTCAACTAGGAAGAATCAACCGGTCACAATGAACGGACCAACTTTTAGCTGCCAGTTTGCATATAGAGATAAAAGTGGGGAATATTAATGTGAATCGCCCCGGCTCCCTCCCCCCTTTTCTTGTGGGTGTAGGGGGGTGGGTTGGGGAGCACTTTCTTCCACGGAGGACCACGGGACAGTCGTGATTTTAATTATATTGCGACGTGAGACGAGAGTTATGGCTCCTACAGAACTTACCAATTTTAGATATTATGTTTACGTGTCTCTGATTTGAGTGGATGGCGCGACTTGTTTTGGTAATAAATTAGTTTTATTATTGGTTCAATTAATTGGATGATCATTTCAAGTTTTTTTTATGAGATTGGTTATTTTCTTTTTTATTACAATTAAGATCTTTCACACCTTGTATTTATATTGAATTCAATGGATTATTAATTGAGATAAGTTAAGGACAGCAACTTTAATGACAAGACAAATTAAAAATTGGAAAAATCTGAAACATAGCGCTCTTATAAGCAAAAATTTTCCATGACTTTCAGATGTCATTTGGAAAATGAGTTAGGTATGGCCTACTTACAAAATAATAATTTTATGTGAACCAAAAAGTTTAGGAAACTCAATTATTACATTATTGACTTTGATGTAAAAGTATTTGAATACTCCTAACAGGAAAATAACGATGAAGGTAACAAAAAAAGTACTTTCCTTAATATAAAATGTATTTTGACAATGCCTTTATGCGGTACGCTATCAATCCTGGAGATTCAATACATCACACGATTTATCTCATAAAATACGTAGATAAGCAACGAAAAAACTAGAAAAGTTACAACAATGGGGGCCCGTAAAGTTAACCCCTTATTCAACTAAACATTCAACTCACATAAATATCTTTCGACAAACTAATGTCAATGTAAGACGCCATTACTTGAGTTAAACAAATTCCAAGATGTTG
The DNA here is from genome assembly GCA_017933935.1 of Sesamia nonagrioides. Classification (NCBI taxonomy): domain Eukaryota; kingdom Metazoa; phylum Arthropoda; class Insecta; order Lepidoptera; family Noctuidae; genus Sesamia; species Sesamia nonagrioides. The sequence goes on from JADWQK010002117.1 coordinate 309,922, forward strand.
GTACGTGTGTGCGAATGTGTAGGTGTGCGTATGTGTGCTGTACGGTGCATATACGTCATAGTGGTGGAAGTAGGGTTGGCAAATAAAAAATACAGAACATCTTGGGTAGTTTTGTTTGCAATTTTAAATAAAGATTTGTATGGTTTGAAGCTTCAGCACCCCAATTACGTAACACACTGTTACTTTCAGTTGGAATCATTTTGAAGCTTATTGCTATTCCATTGCTATAGAGCAACCACACCCACAACACAACCTAAATAACGCAATGAATGTTGTTCAACTGTCAAAATGAAACTCATTGCTAGTGATAATATGTTACGCAATTACCCTGCTGGTCTGCCAGTTTTTTGTTTACTCAATTAGGACACATATGTGGGTGAATAATAATTATTTTTAAATACGTCACGCAAAGCAAACCATTAAAATAAAAATATAATATCCTACTCTAACTAAAACTCGTGTCGAAATATTCCTCCGCATCGCTGTCGACTAGTAATGTACCCAAGAGACTAGCGTCATTGCCACGTTGTGTGGCAATCTTATCCTTTATCCAAGGTAAAAGCCAGTCCTTGGATCCCGGGAAGTAAAGACTAGCTGTTTTGAGATTACGTAACGTAATTTGTAATCCGAAGTATTGTAAAAAAACAAGTCATACGAGTACACTCGGTGTATCGAACAAATCTGTTCGTCTCATAAAAATACCTATGTTAACAATCGTACTGACTTGCACATAGCTGAATTTATAGGGTAACTAGCTTTCCGCACGCGGGTTCGCCCGCGTTGAGTTTGGTTGGTTATATCGCGCTTTTTAGATTTCCCTCGGGAATATCAAATTTTTCAATAAAAGGTAACCTATGTTCTTTCTCGGGAAATTTCATCAAAATCGGTTGAGAGATTTAAGCGGGAAAGCGTAACAGACAGACAGAGTCACTTTCGCATTTATAATACTAGCTTTCCGCCCGCGGCTTCGCCCGCGTAAATTTCGGTTATATCGCGCTTTTTAGATTTCCCTCGGGAACATCAAATTTTTCTGGGATAAAAGGTAGCCTATGTCCTTTCTCAGGGTCTAAACATTGTGTGCTTTCCGTCCGCGTCTTCGCCCGCGTGGAGTTCGGTTATATCGCGCTTTTTAGATTTCCCTCGGGAACATCAAATTTTTCCGGGATAAAAGGTAGCCTATGTTCTTTCTCAGGGTCTATAGATTGTCGGTGCCAAATTTCATCAAAATCGGTTGAGAGGTTTAAGCGGGAAAGCGTAACAGACAGACAGACAGACAGACAGACAGACAGAGTTACTTTCGCATTTATAATATTAGTATGGATTAGTATGGATAAGAAATTATCATTTGGGTACTATTTTAGATTAGTTTTCACTCACACAGTTGGTCTTTAGGTTTACCAAGAAAAACTGAACTGAGCACGACTGAACCACAGTCTCCTGTAGTTAATAATCGTACAGATTTGCACAAAGCTGAATTTACAGTGTAATACGAAATTTTCATATGGGTACTATTTTAGATTAGATTTTAATCAGACAGTCTTTAGTTTTACAACAAAAAAACCTATTGTTTTTTTATGATGCGTAGGAGTTTATAAAAATGGTCTGAAAACGACTGTATCACAATCTCCTCTAGTTTACAAACTCACAGACTTGCACAAAGCCGAATTGACAGTGTAATAAGAAATTATCATTTGGGTACTATTTTAGAAGAGTTTTCAATCAGACAGTCTTTAGTAAAAACTGATCACGACTGTACCACAGCCCTATGGTGTTATTCTGTAAAAATATTATTGTGACTTGAGTTATGTTAGTTAAAGCGAACTGTCATTAGTGTCAATCCCTAGCATTGGATGGACTAACAGATAACTTCACCTAACTTCTCATGATGTGATACCAACAGAATCGATGAGCTGTTAAGCCGTTGGTGCCGGTTGCCATATGAACATCTAGTGGCGGTCGTTGCGGGTTGTTGGAGCCCTCAAAATTCCAACAATTGATCTAACTGCTATACTTCGATATCGCATTCGAGTTGTGGAGGTCAGACTGCAGTCACTTCACGGAAATTATCGAAGTTTAGCCAAAATCAGCAGTTAGACTGGTAAAGAGGACTCCAGACTCCAAAGCTAAAAAACACTTCGGATGCGACTAGGATTTACGTGAGATGATGATGATGAGTGTTATTCTGTAAAAATATCATTATGACTTGAGTGAGTGAAGTGAGTTAAAGAGAGCTGTCATTAGTGTCAGATGGAATAACAGATAACTTCACTTAATTTGAAGAGAACTATCGGCGAACACCTGAGACCAAACCATCAGTATTAAAATTCCGTTTCGACAGCCCTAGTTATAGGGTGAATATGCATATGTGGGAGAGTATGTAAATACGTAAACGTTAAATTGTGAGGATGTGTGATGTTGAGGCTCCAGAGCGAGAGGTCTCCCTCATTATCGACCTCGGGTCACGGCGCATGCTCCGACTTTAGTCTCAACCCTGCTAACGAACGCCTTATTGCGACGTCGGTTCATCGCAGTAATTGAGTTACAACTTTTTACGTAGCAATTTCGTTTTTCTCTTAGAACCGGGTCGCACGCTAATTGGGGCGAATTTTTTTTCCCTTGCTTTCTTCTTGAACAAATATTTGATTAGGCGCATAATTCGCTCCAAATAGGTTAGTCTTTGAACGTACAAGTATTTTCCTTAATAACTAAAGTTACTTTTTTAAGCAATTTTTGTTCTTTTTTTTTTACTAAACTTATTTTATATAATGAGTTGGTCTTTTTGAATTTTGTATTAATTTAAGTATATATTTATATCTATATACTTTCTGAACGTAAAGTTAAACAGCTAATTATGTGGCGGTTGGTATCGACGTCTGAAAGTTTCAGCGTATCGTTTACATCTCGAGAGGTTTTCTCAATTTGCGATTTGGTATTTTTTTCTTTCTTTGTTGTGTCTGTGCAGAGATTGGAGACGTATGCAGACAAGTTTAGTATTGTGGAAAGAGGAAGGTACTTAAAGTACATCACATAGTAAATGCAATGAATTCTTTGTTTGCCTGTTTAATATTTTATTTTATTGTAGATATGAGGTATTAATTTTTTTGTATATAAGAGGTATTTCTTATCTACAATAAAATAAAATATTTATCCTTCTCTGTTTGAGGGAAGACCTGTGCTCAGCAGTGGAACGATAAAAAAGTTGTTGATGATGATGATTATGATGATGAGGTATATTTCACGCAAATAAATAATGATTTTTTATGTTATTAATATTGATGATGTTTAAGTTCTAGTGCAAAATATAATAAGTGTTGATGTTTTATTGTAATAAGATATTTCTAAGTGAATGTAATTTCTATGTTGACGGTTAGGTATTATAATTTCTATGTAACTGACGGTTAGGTATTATAATAAGAATCATTCAACTACTCATATACTTTCATAACCCTTCAGATATTTGGGTTTCCCTCAAATATCTATTTCAATTCCACCAATAATTTATGGATTATGACATAACAGTAATAAGAGGATTGGGATATTTCTGATGCAGTGTTAATATTCAGATAAGGGTTAACTAAAACGGAAAAAAATATTACAGATATGGATAAATAGTGAATATGTTCCAATTATCCTAAATATATACTATCGGTGGTAGGCCATAATATCGGCTGCCAGCGGAAATTATCAGCCACTAGACAAAGCCTTGTCGCCAAGCGATTCATCGTGTTCTGGCGTTACGTCTGTTGAAGCCGTACAGAGGACGAGTCTGAGCAGTTGTGTTGCGAAGAGTGCCGGGTCCGATGCGCCAAATGTTGTTGTGTCGGGAGTTTGGTCGTGGAGGGTCTCCAGATCAATCTCTCTCTGGCGCAGCATCATTGGTCGTGTTGTTGGGTTTAACATTGCATCACCTCGCTCAACTGCCGTCTTCTAAGTTTTTTAAGTGAATAGGTTTAATAAACTAGCGCGCTTTACCATCAACGTTTCCATCACTGCCCACCATCAAGCGGGATTGCAGTCAAGCATCTGTTTATAAATATAATAAAAAAAAAATTAAGACCTTCAAGGTATTAGTTCAATTCAAACAGATTTACTTCATTAAAAGATTTTCCTCTTCTACCCCATCTGGCTAATTCACAACGTATGTCCTTATGTCAAAAGAACCTACAAAATATGTCAATAGGTACAAAAGGTAGCTACATTTTTTTGTACCCGAGTTCTTACTATTCATAATAGGTCAGGTACCTACTGTTATATAAGAACTAGCTTCGCCCCGCGCTTTCAACTGCGTAGATTTCGATGCCGTGAAAATATCATCATCATCATCAACCTTTTTTTTATCGTCCCACTGCTGGGCACAGGCCTCTTCTCATACAGAGAAGGATTGAGCGTAAGCACCACGCTTGCTCAATGCGGTTTGACGAATTCAGACTTAAAGTCCAGGTTTCCTGAAGCAGTTTTCCTTCAACTTGTAATCAGTTATTGGTGTGCAGTTATACTTAAAAAGTCCATATAACTTAGAAAAGTTACTTGCCAGACCTGGAATGGAACCCGCACACTCATATGCGTGTTTTAACCACTACGACTACCGTGGAAACATCGGGATAAAAAATATTCTGGATTATTACGGGTTATAAACCATCTGTGTGTCAAAATTTTATCCAAATCTGTTCAGTAGTTTCTGCGTGAAAGACTAACAAACATTCATTCATAAATACCTACCTCACATTTATAATATTAGTAGGAGGGGGATTTTGGTCCAAAAAATGTGATTATAAAAGGTAAGTACCTACAATTTGTAAATCTAGGACGATACCACTGGGAATTATGAATACCTATTCTAAATAGTAAGAATTTTAGGTACACGTCTCTAATTTGTTGCTTTTTAAGAAAAAAAACCGACTAAAATCTACTACAAACTTGAGAATGAGTAAATTATCAATGTAATTACAATAGAACACAATATTTGAATTCAATATGAGCAACTTTCACAACACAAAAGCCTTTATAATTCAAACAAAGAACAAAGGGCGCGAATTCATTCAAATTTTCCGTCGCCATCTTTATATTCCATCTGTTTGTTGTATTGAACATTGTACAATTGATTCGAATGTGTCCAGACATCCGACCGGTGCAATGAGGATCAAATATTCATTAAATGGCCGCTGTTGGCTGTGGCATCGGGTTCATATTCAGCAGACGTAGTTGTTAATAGTTCGCCCAGCCTGCCTTATCTTCGACACTCAGACTTTAGCGGGAGCAAGGAGTTTTGACACTTTGTGCATTGTTTTATTTTAGACCAGTATTTTTGGTACTTACCGAAAAATGTTGTGGTAATAAGCACATAGATCCTATACCCAATGTTGCTGTTAAAGAATTCATTAATTGGGTATATTAATACATAAAGATTTGTTATTTTGCTTTGATAAATCAAAAATTAAATAGGTTTGACTAATTTTTTAAACAAAAATAAATATAACAATCTTTATACATGGTAAACGAATTCACATGGTATATGAAATGGAATGGAAAATAATGGATTGTAACCTACTAGAGAGAGTAGAGAGAAGTAGGAGTCCCAATATTGGGAACATACTTAATAGGCTGTCCCAAAATAGCCATTTGTAGATTTCCTGTGTGTTTTGATTTTACAAACAATCATCATTAAACTAGTTCTTTAATGATACAATAAAAATAGTAAGATACCATACAGAGATTTTGTATAAGACTTAGTGCTAGACGAAACTCACTTTTTTTTTATTTGAATAAAACTTGACCAAGTATCAAGAAGCTTCGGTCGTAGTAAATTACTCCGTTCTTTACCTTATATACCTACCAAGACTGCTACAAGGGTAGCAAGGGATGGGGTTGTTCGTTTGTTAACCAACCACATTGTCATAATGTGGATCTGAAGATTTTTTGAATGGACATTATAATGGTTTATTTCTTCATTTTAACTATGAGTTAAGTAGCTTAAGTAAGCATAGCATCTCACCTACAACGCCTACAGCGAGTATATAATGTTCCACCTTCTAGGAAATAGACCCCTCTCTTTGAGGAAGAGTAGCATATTTACACCTCGCTGGCTTAGTGTAAAGTAAGTACATTTTTATTGAACGTTTGCTGCACTACATTCAATAATATACGTTATTGTTGTCATGACCATGATCATGGCTCTCCAATTTTAATATAATCTACTTTCTTTCAATGTCAATAATGTTAGTTATGCATAAAAAATGCAATCCTGTTGAAAGTCTTTGTAGAAAACACTATTGCCACTTGGCTAGGTTTATTTAATGCTTAATCATTTTAACGAAAAGAATTTGAAAAAAAAAATTCTGTGTCCGACGATTATGTAAACATTATGAAATGCAATAAATGATTGAGTTTTGACTTTAAATGACTTTTGTTCCAGTTTAGTCGTATCGGTATGACTGAATCAGTTCATACAGAAAGCCGTTGGCAGAAAAAAAAAATCTCACACGACATAAAAATATTACCGGCATATCCACGTTATGCTAGCGGTGTGGGAGGCTGTGGCGCGGTCAGTGGGGGCGTCGAGCGCAAATTAATCTCCATACGTTGCGCCAGCGCCGCCGCCTGCTCGTTACTTTTGTATTACAACTCCTATTTGAATCATTTTTACAATTCTATTGTAGAAAACAATGTTTGTTATTGTTTAAAGAAGCGTTGTTTTGAGTATTGTTTAAAGACTGATTTACATGGTGCAATCTAATTGCCTATCGCTTCAATTAAGTTGAAACAACAATCAAAGTTGCATTGTATAAACACCATTTAGACGATGCCAGTCATGTGTTGCATCAATTTTATTGTATGTCATAGGCAATTAAGTTGCACCATGTAAATCAGCCTTAATTTCGCACATTGCTTGGTTAGCAGATTAGTTAATTTTCTTTGCTAATTTATTTTGAATGTTTTTTCAAATTCAAAGAAATCACTTGAAAGTACTTAATACCACAAATGGTATTAAGTACTTTCAAGTGATTTCTTATATTAGAGCTGACCTAAGTGGTATGTGAAAAATTCAAATTGCATCTCTTCAATAATGATAACACCAAAATATGGGTTCCCAGGCACAGATAGGTGAGACGAGACTAATAGAACTACTTATATGACATGGATATTGTTCTATCAAATCGCAATCCACCGCCGCGTTACTCCTGTCTGCGGGAGCCTTAATGAAGACGCGCTAATATACACTTAAGAACGAAACATAAAAAAAAACTTCACTACTATAACACTGATAATATAGATAGATAGCTAATTTTACATGATTCTCTGTACAATAATACGTTCTGTATGACCTTATGTATATTTTTAGTCACACATAATACCTAGCTGTTATTTAGGCAATAAGATACCTATGTACCTACGTATTTGTATAAGAATATTTTTGTAGCTTTTATTTTACAATGTTGTGTAAGTTTTTGAATAAACTAGCTGTGCCCCGCGGTTTTACCCGCGTAAGCTTCGAACCGAAAGAGCTCAATTAAAATAAAATAAGCATCTGTTTAAAATAATGGGAGTAATATGTACGTCTGCGTTTGCTCCCGTTTTCGCAACATTTTTTGTTCCTGCTCTGCTCCTATTGGTTACAGCGGGTTGTTTAATGGCCTATGTCCTTTCTCAGGCTCTAGACTATCTGTGTACCAAATTTTATCACAATCAGTTCAGTAGTTTTGGCATGAAAGCCGGACAGACAGACAGAGATACTTTCGCATTCATAATATTAGTATGGATTATTACTGATATAAACCCATTGACTTGCAGCGACCATTCCGTCTTCTAAAAGACAGATGTTCTCCAGAACCACTAATGCATATGAGAACTAAATCATACCTGTCATGCAATTTCTTACATCACACAGATACAAAGGATTATCTACTACTTCATTACCCATATTTATTACAAGTCACAACAACACGTGTTCTTTTAACGAAAATAAGCCTCGTAATCTTTGAAAAGAACTTGTAAAATCAACATAAACAGGCAACCCTACCTGTCGCTGTCAGAACTTAAGTCTCAAGTACCATTTATTTGAACAATATCCACGGCCATAATGTATGGAGATTAGGTGGAGGACAGACGCGCTTGCCCGTCCGTTGATCCGACATGATACATCAACGTCGCGGTGGACAGTGGACACTCCCCCTAAAGTTGGATGTGGAACGTGCAGCAGTATTTGGCGGAGAAGGCAGTTTTATTATGAAACTTTAAATTTGATGAAAAAAAAAAAAAAAACTAAAAGCAGACAGTTGCTATGCATAAACTCTGTGTAGCTACCATGAGTTTTCATTGCGACACTCGATCGTCGATATCGAGCGCATTTAGCGCTCGCATTGGTTGAGAGTTCTTACAAAATTGAAACAGGCCAATCGATGAGTCAAACGCGCTCGATGTCGACGACCGAGTCTCGTAATGTAAACTCATGATAGTCACACTGTTCTCGTTTTCGCTTACTTTCTTACGATCTTAAGTTACTGAGACGTGTGGCGCTGCACGCCGAGATACAGGTTTTACCTAGTTCTGTTGCAAATGCTCCAGTTTGCGGGGTATGTGTTATACAGTTAATATATTTTATGTTGTTTTGTACTTTGTATATTTATTGGTAAATAAATAAATAAATAAAATACACTCAAGAAAGCACCATATCGGTCGTAGAACCGATGGCCATTGGAAATAAGTTGTTCTTTAGTAGAGACAGCGAGTTGACAATCGTAATGGACGTCCTCAGAATAGGTGCAGCGATGATCGCTTCGCTAGAAGAGACTTATGATGTTGATGAAACATGATTTATTTTCTGTAAATATGGTTTTTAGGATTTGTATCCTGTTTGGCTTAGATTAGTACCATCCCATATCCTCCAGTGGGTGTCGTTCCCTTAGTCACCACTAAGGGAACTCTCACCAGGGATGCGGGTAGCAGCGTTTTTCCAGCTGTGGATCTCTATAGGCTGAAAAAAAAAAGAAGAAATATGGTTTTTACATCTGGCTGAGCTTCTCCGTAGTACTACAATCATCATCATGATCACCATCAACCTTTTTATCGTCCCACTGTTGGGCACAGGTCTCCTCTCATACAGAGAAGGATTGAGCGTAATCACCACGCTTGCTTACTACAATACCCGCACGCAATCTATAGTAGGTATTTGCCACATCCAAAAATTCGTTGCTCAACGTACCTGACTAATAGCAAACTAGATGTTTCCCCGTCAGCTTTGCATACTAGCCGGCGCTTGTTACCCAGGGAATTAGCGTTGGTCCAGCGATGATTAGTGAGCCACACGTTACACGGTCATTAAGCGAATGGCGTTGACGTGTTAAATACATCACGAGATGAGGCTCGGGTTATAAGTCGCGTCATGTTTTCGTTATACTAATTAATGTGGGACATCCCCCAAATAGCTGGATTGACAATCTTAAAAAGATGCCTGGGACAGACTGGATGCGCCCTGGCTGGAGGCTTTAATTGTATTTAAGGCATCCATAAGATGGTCTGGTTAAATAGTCACGGACTCTCATGGTCAACTAAGAGATAAGAGAGGTCGAAATCTAGCTATGAACTTCGGTATGCTAAGTTGAGTAAAATTGTTTGTAAACTAAAGGTGAGTAATTTTCGTGTAGATTCGGTTTTCGTGATGGTGGATGATATTGTCATGATATAATATATAATCTAGCCGATTTACATTTAATAGCCACTGTATTTGATTACTATACATAGTGGATGAGAGACACTTTGAAATTGCTGATTCTGTTGGCAGTTAATTACATAATATAATTATTATTTTTTTTTATTATTAGTATAAATTGGTGCTGGACCGCAATCCCGCATGACGGTAAATAGTGATGTTATCGTTGATGGTAAAGTGCGCTAATTTATTAAGAGCCTATTCACCTAAAGTATGAGTGAATAGGAAGGAAGACGGCAGTTGAGCGAGGTGATGCAATGTCAAACCCAACAACACGACCAACGATACTGCGCCAGAAGGAGATTAATCTGGAGACCCTCCACGACCAAACTCCCGACACTACAAGATTTGGCGTATCGTACCCGGCGCACATCGCAACAGAACTGCTCAGACCCTTCCTCCGTACGGCTTCAGCAGACATCATGCCGGAGCACGATGAATCGCTTGCCGGCAAGACTTTGCCGGTAGCCAATGTTATGGCCTACCACCGAGAAAGACCATATTAAAACTAATAACATTATTATTATAAACTTTCAGTATATGAACAATATTTTTGATCTGCCTGAATCTATACTAATATAAAAAGCTGAAGAGTTTGTTTGTTTGTATGTTTGTTTGTTTGTGCGCGCTAATCTCAGAACCTACTGGTCCGATTTGAAAAATTCTTTTTGCATTGGGTAGCGCATTAATCCGGGAAGGCTTTAGGCTATTTAACATCACGCTGCTACCAATAGGAGCATATAAAATATAACGCGGGTGAAACCGTGTGGTGCAGCTAGTAAATTATATAAACCATAGGGGAACACGGGGCAAGACGGGCATACGGGGTAATATGAGCATCTTAGTTCTTCCCTTCCCTACCCGTCGAATGACGACGGCAACGCTCGGTTCGACAATCAGTGCCCCCGCGCACGCGGGACAGGTAGTATTGTCAGCGGGAGATCGCGCCATTTTGAGTCGGACACAAAACAAAGTAAGTGCGTAATCTGATCTAATTTTTGTACAATTTGTCTTTTCCGAAATGAATATAGACTTAGGAAAATGTGTGACTAATCCTGTGGTCTTGATTAGCGTAGTAACTGTAGTTTTAATTACTATAACAAAAATTGCTATAAAGTAAATACTTAATTCTAGTAAGTTTGTTTTCTTGTATAACGACTTTGGGGCATTATGGGCGGGGTAATATGGGCATGCCCATACTGCCCCAGTTTCTTTGCAGCATTGAACATGGTGAGACACTATAAAAGGAAGAGTAAAAGGATGAGATAGATAGAGGAGGAAGGAAAATGGAATTAGCTGTCAATGACGTGAATAGCAGTAAACTAAGTTGCAAACAAGCATCGACAAGTTATGAAGTACCAAGGTCGACGTTACAAAGAAAAATAAAAGACATAAAAATAATAATAAGTAATACGTGACTCAAACAATTTTCACCTAAAACATTAGGATCCTTTAAACCCATATTTACTCCTGCTCAAGAAGAGGAGATTTCTGTCTACATTAGAGACATGGAATGTCGATCGTTTGGCCTGTCTGCAAAGGATGTGCGGGAACTTGCATTTCAATTCGCCTCTTACTGCTATATTTCCAACGAATTTCCAGGCAACTGCAACTCAAGATCTAAGCTCTTTAATGGACATTCAGCGAACTGAGACTCCACCTCCAGGTCCATCCTCTTCATTTCATGTTGTGTCACCAACACGTTTCATGTTGTGCCTATTTCCAAGGCTCAACAGCAAAAAATAACTAAAAGACAACGCGGAAAAACGGCAAATTACAAATTCACCGTATAAAAAGGAACTAGAGGAGAAAGTACAAAAGAAACCTGAAGTTGAAAAACGGAAAAAAGATCTTGATGAAAACTAAAAGCAGGGTGGGTATTATGTAGAGCCTGTAATAGGTGGGCTCATTGTTCTTGTGCAGGGGAAGACGCAATGATGACGAATCTACTCATATTTGCTCATTTTGTGCTAGATTTTAGAAGTTAGTTAGTATTATGCCCATTATGCCCCAGCTGTGCCCAACGTGCCCCTGGTACGGGGCATTATGACCAGAATCTCATTTTTTATTTAAGTTAGCCAAATGCGAAAACTATAAGTCTGAGTGGATTATTGTTTAAGATGATTAAAGGTTACTAAAAAGTCTAATAAATGATTACTAATTGAGACCGATATTTCACTTAAATCCTAAAATATCACGTTCTTTCCTTATAGGGCCCATGCTGCCCCGGGTTCCCCTAGTTGAATATTTAAAACATCAAGTTTTTTCTTTACAATTCTATCAATACAAGTTAATAGCAGCATCTGTTTATCAAACATACGCTAGAAATGCTCGCTGAACGCTGAAGCGCTTAAAAGCTTTTGCTGAAGAGGCGTTCAGTATAAGCTCTTTATTAATAAAAATACACCTCCAGCCTGCATGTTAGAAAATCGTGCGGAACACAGATATAGAGAGGATGGAGATGACGAAAGCAGAAAACACTACGTATTGGTATGACTATGTATTAAGTGATGTAATTACAAAAATATAAGTAGAGGATACAGTTGGTTGGTGCGGAAACTCGGCAAAGGTAATTGGGATTGTTTGATCTACACTGATAAATCGTCGACAATTGATCTGCGTTTCTTAGGCGCGATTTTCTGGGAAATTACATTTAGCACAGTCAAAACGTATGAGTAGGAAAGAAAAGGAGAAAGGACTTACTGAAATATACAACGATGCACTCTCCGGGTTGTGATGGAGGCCTCCACCGATGTCCACTAGTTCATTTTGTTGTTGGATTCAAGGGGTAATTAAATTATTGATTTAAAGAATGGATATATTTGTCGGCCGGCGTGTGATCTTGTAGCTCTTTTTTTGGTGAAGTGTTGAAGCAGAGAGATTTTTTTTTTTGGTTTCATTCTTTCCGTTCGTTTGAACGGAAAAGGCAAAGGCATAGTACGCCATACATACATTATATCCTAACTTATCCTAATTTATCCTAACTTATCCTAGCTTAACTTAACCTAAACTAACTCCTTTCGTTTCCCGCGTTTGGACGATAAGGAGGGGTTTAGCGTAAAGACATGATGCGGCCACTATGCTACAATAGTTCACTGTTCTTTTTGAATTATTCACTGAATGCACTTTTTACTACATAAATCACGCGTTTTTATTTAGTAAAGACACTATAAATAATTTTAAAAGTCCAATGAAAAATGAGCGTGACACTCATCCTGACATTCCCGCCAAAACTCTGAAGCAGAGAGAAGGTGGCTTTTGCTTTTTTTTTTTGTAAGTATTTCTGGCTTAGTCTCTAGACCTTTAAGCCTGATATATGGAATTAGGAATTACATAGGAAGGAATCGGGAAATTTGAATGTGCTTGATGTAAGAATGGTTGCATGCTTTAACAGTGATCAATAGCCGATCTATAAAAATCTCACCGTAAAAAGAAGGTAAACGAAGTCATCATCATCATCATCTCAGCTTTAATCCCAGTCGCATCCAAGCTTCTTTAGCTTTGGAGTCTGGGGTCCGATTTACCAGTCTAACTGCTGATTTTTGCTAAACTTCGATATTTTCGGTGAAGAGACTGCCGTCTGACCTCCACAACCCAAAGGCGACATCGAAGCATTGCAGTTAGACCAATTGTTGGACTTTTGAGGGCTCCAACAACCCGTAACGACTGCCACTAGATGTTCGTATGGCAATCGGGACCAACGGCTTAACGTGCTTTCTGAAGCACGACCAGACCAGTGCAAATATTCATATTTATGCATACAAATATTTGCGGTAATTGTGCAGCGGCCGTGTTCGCTGCCGCTACGCTATAGAGGCTGACTATGAAGAAGACGAAAACGAAGTGAGTTGTCAATAGTGTCAGTTCCTTAGAAATAGTTGGAATTACAGGTCACTTCACACTCACTTCACTTGGATTTTCACGGTGAGACGATTACAGAATCGAATTACTGTAATAGCAGCAGTAGCTATCATAACAGTTGCTAGTGACTAAGTTATACAAATTCATTTTTATATCTATGGACTAAAAAATTAAAAAAAAACCGGCCAAGTGCGAGTGGGACTCACGCACGAACGGTTCCATACCATTATGTTTAAAAACGGAAAAAATATTTCTATTTCCGTTATTAATATGAAGCAAAAAATGGCGAAAAGAATCACGTTTGTTGTATGGGAGCCCCCTTTCAATATTTGTTTTATTTCAATTTAATAATTTATTTTTAATTTTTATATATAACCAAATATTCTGTGAACATTTCAAGCGTCTATCTATTTCCGTTAAAATTATGGAGCAAAAAAAATCACGTTTGTTGTACGGGAGCCTCCTTAATTATTTTCATTTTTTTATTTTTAGTGTTAGTTGTTATAGCGACAACAGAAATACATAATCTCTGAAAATTTCAACTTTCTAGCTATTAGTGGCAATACAGCCTGGTGTCAGACGGACGGATGGACAAACGTATAGCGAAGTCTCATGAATAGGTTTCCGTTTTACCTTTTAGGTACGGAACCCTAAAAAAAGAGTAACTAAAGAAGATACCTTACCAAGAGGTATCGTATAACCAGTAACTATGTGATGGAAGTCAGCGAGTCGCTCCATGAATCAGTATTATTTCAGCTTGATATGGTTGGGTTGGAAGCGACCTCAGCATATGTTGTTGCGAAAATACTAGACGGATGAAGAAGATCTATGGAGTATAAAAACACTGGTTATTCAATGCTACCTTTGAACATTGATTCAGCATTTCGGCAGCTGACACGCGGCCTAATTCAAATATTGTTAAAATTTCAGATTTCACGCCTAGAATACCAAGACGTTTGTACATTTGTGTGTTGGGAAAAAGTAGTATATAAGCTGTAATTTTGTGTAAATTAGATTGAAGTAGATTACAATTTATTCTTGCCTCATTACCCCTCACTGTGGCAAGACACCCTTAGCCATCTCTGATCAGTCCTGTGAGTCTGGAATGGCAGTGAGTCTACCCTTCACCCTTACCTGGAAATCCTACCCACTATCCGTCTGTTACCTTAGGTCTTAGGTGCAGACATCCCGCACTTATTTCTATGTTTATTTATTACGAACTATATGTTAGGTCAGGGCTGTAGGGCTTATAGGACGTAGGGCCGTAGGGACTGTAGGGCTTATAGGTCTTAGTTTAGCTTCTGACAATTTGCCATATAGGAGCATGTACTACCGCTACCATTAATAAGGGTGGTCTTACACCAGTTATAAACGTGAGGAAGACTGACAAAGCTGTCTATAGCTGCTAAAGCAAGCAACAGCCAACGTGTCTTTGACAAAGCCTTCTGGGCGCTGTTGTGTCTACCACGCTTGTGCAGTACATCAACAATATTCACGTCGTACCATTATACCACTTATACAAAAAGACAGCCATACTGCTAAGCAGAATGTGTGGGAGTAGTAACAGCATCCTGGATGTAAGAATCAGGAAGTTAGGCAGAGTTAGAAGACTTAAGCCTCATCCAAAATTCTGTTCTGTTTCTTTTTGTAAGTACCTAAACTTGTGCTTGGCCTCAATCGCACCTGCTGATAAGCAGTGATGCAATCGTTGGTGGTAAAGCGTACTAGATTATTATGAGCCTATCCACTCTAGCCTTTTTTAGATACTAAAATTGTAATCTGATGGGAAAACCACTGCAATCACATTGTTCCACTCCGTCGTACGCGGTGTGTCTTTCCCACTCTTGGGACACAGGCCTCCTCTCAGTGAAAGAGTGAGCCGTAAGCCGCGGCCTACTGGGCTGCGGCCCAGTGCGGGTTGGTGCTTGGTATGTCTTCGAAGTTGAGAACAGGACACACATGACTTCAGAAATGACATACTCATTTCTAACATTCATTTCACATTCATTCATTTCTCATTTCTCATTTCAGTTAAATGTGAACCATTATTCCATAGCATACCTATGGAATAATGGTTCACATTTAACTAAATTATTAAAACTTTTTAACAACACACGCCTAACTACAAGTTATTAAGAACAAAGATGCTGTTTTGATATCCATTTGTCAACATTATGATTCCAGTCTATAACTATCGAATGTTGAATTAAACCTCTTTTCACGAAAACATTCAGCATCATCATCTCAGCGTATAATCCCGGTAGCATCCGCGGCTTTCACGTTGGAGCCCAGGGTCTGCTTTCCTATAATTACTCCTCCATTTCGTACGATATTTGGCATTCCGTAGTGTGAGATTGTTGGCATGCATGTCATCTCTTACAACGGCCAGCCAGCACTTCTTTGGTCTATCTCGCTTGTTCCGGCCCGGCGGAGGCGCCATGGCAAGACATTTGTTACCCATGTAACATGCCGGTTTTCGTAAGACGTAACCGTACCAGCGTAGGCGATCCTCTTGCAGTTTGTCTGCTATGTCACGGACACGAAGACTGCCACGGATGCGGGAGTTCCTGGTGCGGTCTTTCCGCGTAACTCCACACATCTACGGCAGCATATTCATTTTGGTGACACGCAGCTCCTGATTGTGTCGCTCAAGCACAGATTTTTCACGAAAACATTACTGGTCTCAAAGAATTTTAGTCCAGCCAAGTCATTTCCAGCACACATACAGTAACGATAAGGGCACACAACAATGTTTTCGTTCGATCAGGAGCTCGTGCTTCTGAAATGAAGTTGGGTATTAGGAACGTTGCTATCTACCCGACTATTTCCAATTTGTTTGTTAACATTTCCTCCGGTGATCATACTACAAGTTTTCAGAATAGTTGCAGCTAGTACACAGAGTACTTTGAGCTAGTACGTCGAATGTGTTAGTAGTTTGATTCGGAGGTAGTTATGACGTGATGGAAATTTTAATATTGCTCGTTGTGACATCATTGTTTTGAATATAGAATAAAGTGTGTAAAAGATTTTTTTTTTTTTTTTTGAGAAATATCATCCCTTTTTTAAAGTTTTTCCCTGCGATTACTCCCGCATATCTCTATGCAGTTCATATGTTTTAATTCAGGTCGTGGTCTACCCATGTGCCAAATAATAATCTTTATTATGACAACACACATGACTCATACATAAGAGCCGATGTACTTACATTAAAGTATGAAGAAATATCTACACGAATCCACAAAAATCATGTCACCCTGTCTCCTAAACCAGGTATTCCTGTATCTTAGGAGACAGTGTTTACAAATTTAATTGAAGTCCGTTCAGCAGCTTAAGCTTGAAAGTATTATTTAGAGTGTAGACTAGTCCAATATTTTGTGTTTATATTTGTTTATTAATTAACATTATTTTTCTTTTATACGAAACCTGAATAAAGTTTATTCAGAATAAGCAACTGAATCGATTCCAATCATTTTTACACCATCTTATATATTTTCCAAAATACATTTAGAAATTGCTACAGTGTGGTTACCGAGCGCACAACTCAGCTCACGTTAGATCATAGTAGGTATTAGGCGCGTGAGACATGACCCCCTCCATGCCGCGCCGCTGCAGGCGCGGCCGTGCGTGATGTGCGTTGACCATGTTCTTGTTGGGACAACCAAATAAGATAATAGGCTCATAACTTTGTGGTCTTTCATGATATCTTATTGAAATTTTTTACATAGATTCTTTACTTAAAAATACTGTACACGTGTTTCGGTTTTCGCATAAACAATAAATAACGTTGCATAGGAATAATCAGACAAGTTAAATATTAATATAATTAGAAATCCTTCTAAATAAATATTGTATATGATATTGAAAACAGATAGGTTAGAAAAAAACTTTGTTTTATAATATTTACAGATTTCATAGTTGTGTTTAGTAAAGATTGAATTACAATTATGATTAAACTACCTGCGCCACGCGATTTCACCCGCGTAGGTCTCGATATGTTTTTTTTTTATATGCTTCGCTTCTATTGATCGCAGCGTGATGTTGTATAACATTCCGGGATTATTGGGCTATCCAACGCAAGAATTTTTCAAATCGGGCCAGTAGTTCCTGAGATTAACGCGTTCAAACAAACAAACAAACTCTTCAGCTTTATATAATATTAATATAGATAAGGTGTTGTATTCATTTAAGAAATACGTAAAAACCAGCTTCCGTTGGAAAGTGAAAACAAAGTGCAATCCTTTAGATGCAACAGTTACAAGGCACGTAATTGTTCCCCAACAACTTCTTATTCCATTTTTCACCGCATTCGCCAATAAACTTATATCCTGTGTTAATTTTAAAACAAAACTATATGACTGGCAAATAAAATACTTCTTCAAAGCTAATCTAACACCTTAACCCTTTAAGAAACAACATTACAAGCAAAAACACAGCCCAAACCCAGTCTAGAAACAAAATTTTCATCACACAAACTCATCAACATAAAGTGTCACAAATAATCGAAATTAGAATTTATTAGTGCTGCGTAGGGGTTCAATTTTGGTTCCGTGTGTAGCAATAATGCGTAAAAAACTCATCTCCGTCACCCTGCCCTCCCCCTACCCCCTTTTTCGCCCCGTCTCACCCCCGGGACGGTGAAATATGATGTTTTCCCGTCCCGTGTGGACACGATTAGAAAATTCGTCGCGATGCGTTGTACGTACTCAACACTATAGTGATAGTTTTGTTATGTAGGTAGATTCATTTGAATATTACTTTCGTGTTTGGGCTTTTTTACGAAGATGTAGGCAGTTTGTGACTGTGGAATGTTGAGTTTGTATTCGAGAAATAGGAACACCACCAATACTATTCGATGGTATAGTATAACTAGTGCTTGATCGCAATCCCGCCTGATGGTAAGCAGTGATGCAATCGTTGATGGTAAAGCGCGCTAGTATAATAAGCCCATTCCCTCAAAAAACTGAGCGAATAGTAAGGAAGACGGCAGTTGAGCGAGGTGATGCAATGTTTAACCCAGAGGGAGATTGATCTGGAGACCTTCCACGACCAAACTCCCGATACAACAACATTTGGTGCTTCGTACGCGGCACATAGCGCAACACAACTGCTCAGACCCATCCTCCGTACGGCTTCACCAGATATCATGCCGGAACACGACGAATCGCTTGGCGGCAAGACTTTGTCTGGTGGGTGGTAACTTCTGCCGACAGCAGATGTTATGGCCTACCACCGAGAACATTCAGAATAATGATCCGTTCTTTGATAAATTCGGTTAAATTGTACACTTTGTATATGCTCTACTAGCGTCAATGTTACTGTTCGAAACATTAATATTATCTACATAAGTATAGTCAGTAAAAAAAATTGTATCAAATTGACACAAGTAGCAGTATCAAGTTTTATTTAAGTAACTGTAAAAAAATCGTGTCAAACAGTTGTGATTTCTTTAAAAGAATAATTTTAATTGCTTGTCAATTTTAATAACAATATAAGTATGATATAGATAGATGGAATACAAAAAGCAAATACGAGTAACTATTTTCATTTATATCTGCACTTTTCTAGACTCCCTTGTAAGGACAAACTTTGTATCCATGTCAGTAACTTCACACACCAATAAACATTTTAATTGATCTACACCCACCTACAACAGCGAGCCTTTGATTTCATCTTGGACCATAACATGATTAGACATACAATCTAACTCTAGCATTCTACCACCTCAAAAAATAAACACAATATTTCCTTCCAACATGACGTCACCAATTCCTTTGCAATGCGCTAATGTAGGCATAAATCATAGAGGCTGCCCTGAGTCCAACGAGGATCAAAGCCTATATATCAAGCTAATATTGTTATGATATGTTAAATAAATATCGACGCCAGGATATTGGGTTTGGGTAACAAATCGAAAATGAATGTGACATGTGTATAAAATGAAATGTTTTCCGAAATATTTTCTTTGGAGATGAGACAATGGATTGGGTGATAGTTTAGTTTTTACTATAAACCTAATTACAGTAACTGTTTATGATAATAGGCTGATAAGATTTGTTCCCACTGTTGGGATACAAGCTTTGTCAATGAGAGGAATTGAGCTGTAATATACCACGAATATATATATATATATATATATAAATGCGGGTTCGTAAATGTTACATGTCTTCGAATTTTTGGTTAAAGAACATGCCGGTTTCCTCACATGTGATGTCTTCCTTCACCATTTTGACAGCAGTGGTAATGAAATATATTTATACCATGGGGCAAATATTTCTCGTCATAGAGAATAGAAGCGCATTGTTTGCAACCTTTTTGATCGCTCAGTGAATGATGGCTTTTCAGATCAACGTATATGTGCTGTAATATTGACAAATCACGAGGTAGGAGGTCGTACGATAATCATTGATATAATATTTATTATATCAATGACGATAATCCTATATTTTTACAATTTAACAATATTCATATTACTTCATAGCTTCACTAACAAAGAAAGAACAAAACGTTTGTGTGCGATAAATATGACGCGAAAATAAAATTTCAAAAAGAAAACATATGAAATTTCAAGGGCACGAAGTCGCAAGCAGAAGGTATTTAAATTTATAATTATGATTTTGTGACGGTTTTTTCGTCAAATGTAAGTCATAATATGACTATGTAAATGAACAAAAAGCTGCGAAAAGAAGATCATACAAGTACGAAAGTCATAAATAAAAGCGATCTTAATTATTAAGAACGCATTATGACTTTCGTTTTTGCTTATATTCGCAGCTTCTAGAGTATTCTGTCTAGCTTCAAAGAATCAATTGTTATAATTGAAAAATAAAGAACTAGAACAACAACTGAAGACAAAACAAACTATAGAACTGAAAACTGAAGATGTTTCATTAGTGGAAGCTTTCACAACAATACTTCAAACTTTGTACTGCAAAAGATACGCGGAGTTCTATTTACTTGGTTGTAGCAACAAATCTATTTATCAGAAGTATGACAAACTAGGGATGAAATCGCGGGACGGTTTGATTAAAAATTTCAAGATACGAGTGCTCTAATGCACAGCTGTTTTTATAAGCATCTAAAATATTAATAAACAAATAAATATTATATAAATATTTTTTTATAATTCTATTTATAAGTGGTTTTTATCCACATGGATACGTCAACCCCATTGTACTTTGTTTACAAACAATACCTACCTAATTAAAAAATAAACTATTAACACATGCTCCATATAAAAAGAAGGATCCTCCGATCACACTTATATTGACAGTTGTATCTGGTGCTCACTTGCACATACATATATTAGCTGCACAGTAAACTCTGCTTCGAGTCGCTAAAATTAAGTGAGAGTTAGCGAGGCACATTGTTCGTGGAAAACTTTGGGGGAGGCCTTTGTCCAGCAGTGGACTTCTATAGGCTGCAGAAGAAGAAGAAGAACATGAGAAGAAAGAACTCTAGTTCTGAATCAAGCTACAAACTATGTATTGAGTCCTTTTTGATATTGGGTGAGCTAAAATATTTTGGATAAGTCCTACGTCCCCCATGTTTAAATCAAACTTCATAGCCAAAGATTCCCTCTCGTCTTTATTCTTAACACAAAATTTTATATATTCCTGGCGACGCAGACCCACATGTAAATACCTATACCCTAACCGAACATACATATTTTTATTATATGATAGCACTTCTGTTGTATTTGTCCGCAGAAGCGACGGAACACCAAGTCTTGAAGTCAGAAGTCTTCTTCCATGACGATGGGTAGATAGCAATTCGGTACACGCACCACGGAAACCTTAAAGGTGATGTTGCGGCGCGACTCCAGTAACTTCATCCTCGGCGAGTACCTCGTTTTCTGGCGTACGTACTCCACGATGTCCTCCGTCTTAGTGGTGTAGTGCAGGCGGGAGATGTACACCGGTGTGTTCGGCTTTGAGGCACGCAAAGACTTCGGGCCTCGTAGGAGCTTTACCTCCGTGTTTCTTGTTTGTTCGCATTCGGCGCTTCCTCCTTTTATTTTAATGAAATCTGAGCAGTTATCCCCTGTCATTAATGTTGACAATGGAGACAATCAATGGACTATTATATATTCTTTTTACCTCGAAGTGAGAGTTTCTTAAAATAATTATCTCTTTATTCAATCTCTTCTTCAGTCAATTTCAGAATACCCACAGAACACCGAAGAGGAGTTTCTGATGGATCTTGGAGAAGGCTTTTATACCTTTTCTGTTGCAAAATAGCTATAACATTCATGTAAGACTGATGTAGTTAGTAAAAAAAATCTGATGTCCACAGATCCCAGATCGCTACTGAGAAATTCTACATAGGTGGAAAACGCAATAACATTTTTTGGACCCGGAAAACGAGACAAGGACCTCATGCTCAACAAAAGCGTTATAACCTTCCAACCTTGGACCAACGGACCAAGAAAGAAAGAAAGAAAACTTTATATACAATAAAAAATAAATAATAATAATAAGATATAAAATGTAGTCAATAGCTACCGTAAATCGTATCTAGTTAAGCCTAAAGAATGTGGCTTTATGACAAATTTTGTCTACTGATGTCAGGGTCAGTGTTCATAATTAATTACATTCTTTATTACTAATTGTTTTCACTTTTATTGACAGAACTTGAGAACCGCTACGATGCAATAAACTATAATATCTACTTCACTATATTACACTTGGCCCATCCTTTACAACCAATTTTCTAAACCCTAGTTTACTTAGGTATACCTATACCATCTCCATACTCACACACTTTAATAGTATTATTGGAAAATTGGCTCCGCGTCCCCACTGTTGACGAAATTCTGCTATCACTACACCGCATCACAGCCAATAGGGTGTGTCGGTTCACACTATCTACAAAAGAAATTACATGTTCCTCTCTATCAGGTGGGGGGAGGGGGGATGACGTCAGAGCAACGCCTCGAATAAATGTGATGGAAATTGGAGGATTTGTTTACCCATATTCTCACACTTTTGACACTAAAAGGTAGAGCGAGCGTGTCTATGTGTACGTATCTAACTATTGTCTATTCTTTGCATGTGTGCCTGAGTGTATTCAACGAAGTGTGTTTGGAGACTTTTATGATGATTAGTTAGTATGATGCCTAAGGCTCATCTATAATGTTAACATTTGTCTGTAACCTACTAACATTAGAAGTTAAGTAACATTGTTACTAATCTTATGGACTCCGGTGTCCGGTGGTCCTTGTGGACATAAAAATAATTGGAAATTCATTTTCTGCAGCATCGGACATGATTGGATAGTCGGGTTGTTCGTGGCTTCTCTTTGGACCTTGAATGATTAAGAGAAATGTTTATGTTGAATTAAATTAGACCCGACTGAATTGTATACGGAAAGGGTTTTGTAAAGGTATATTAATTTTTCAGATACAATACGGGATAGAAAAGAAATAATGATTTTATGTCCTCCAGTCATAATGATAGAATCTAAGGGTCATATCATAATTTGGTTGTATCCTAAAAATAATTTAATATCCATCAGATAGATTTATAAAAAATATTGAACATGTATTTTTTATTTTTTCTTTCATTCAAATACTTAGGAAGATAATATATTGATTTGAAATGTCACATGACGTCACGCCGTGGTACAAAATATACCACGGCGTGACGTAATTAGCCCCCGCTCCGTAACTTAAATACGTTATATATCGGTAGTTTTTGGTAATTTCGACAAAATAAAAAATACGAGTCTTAATTTTTTTTATTATCTATAAGATGGACTAATTACTTTTTTTTATTTTAATACTCAATAAATCAGACTAATAATTATAATTAATAGAATAATTCAGACTAAATAAATCAAAATAAAAAATTCGCAGCAAAAGTAGGTTTTCCGAAAACATAGTACAGGCAGACAATATTTCTACCGCTAGAATACACTCGGTTAGAGGAAGTAGGCCGTAATCTACCACAAGGGCCCAAGTCTTCGAATTTTTTGTTCTAAAAGATGCCCGTTTCCTCAAAATGTTTTCTTTCACCGATTTGAGAGCAGTGGTGATGAATTAATACACACAAAACAGTGCCATTTTAAGTTTGAACCATATATTAGTTGCCACCTGGCTACCACTGCTTATAAAGATGATGTGGGCAGATTGCTTGTGAACTACTTATGAAAATTGGATTTTTTTACCATCACCTTCAATTCACATCAAAGTAAATAGCATTCAACATCCAAATTCAAACTCGTACGTCATAAGCCTATTGTAAGTTAACACCTCGGCACCCGGCACCTGAAGTCGTGCCCAATTCAATTTATTTAGCGATTTTCAGAACAAAAATATTTCGGGCGAGCTATTTATCAGACTTCGGAGATCGTCGTACTATACCAACATTCATGTGTTACCTCACAAAACTAGAGTGCGATTACGTAATATATTCCGGTGTCGTGTGCCTCCAGCCATTTTTCTATTCGTTCCCTACTTTTGAAGGCGTGCAGGAGACGTGGTATTACTACGCCTAATTCAAACGAAATGTGTGGAATGAAAATTGTTATGTGTTAGGAGTAATCGGAGTAGTTTTGTCGTGTTACGATGGGATGGAAGAACAAAGGAATAGTAAAGAGGTTTGGTTTATTCTGGTTCAGGGTTGTGTGTATATGAAAATGATTATGTAGGTGCCTACAGCAAAAAAGAGGTGAAGATCAAAAGGTGAAAAGAAGTAATGTGAAGTCACCAAATTTCTTATGTTAAAGATAGCAATATCTTTTAGAACGGAGAAAAAGCTACCCAGTTTCTTGCCCACTAATAACTTCCTACCTTACTACTTTTAGGTTATTATGTGGATATTTTTTTTAGTATTATTATAAACTAGTGCTCGACTGCAATCCCGCAGTGATGCAATCGTTTATGGTAAAGGGTGCTAGTTTATTAAGCCTATTCACTAAGATTTTTGAGCGAGGTGATGCAATGTTAAACCCAACAACACGACCAATGATGCTGGGCCAAAGGGAGATTGATCTGGAGACAATCCACGACCAAACTCCCGACACAACAACATTTGGTGCATCGTACCCGGCACACATCGCAACACACTGATCAGACCCCTCCTCCGTCCGGCTTCACCAGGCATCATGCCAAAATACGACGAACTGCTAGACAGCAACACTTTGTCTTCTTCTTCATCTTCTTCTTCAGCCTATAGACGTCCACTGCTGGGCAAAGGCCTCCCCCAAGGCTTTCCACGCTAACCGGTCTTGTGCTGCCCGCATCCATCGGCTTCCCGCGACCTTCACCAGGTCATCGGTCCACCTTGTTGGGGGCCTCCCTACGCTGTGTCTTCCAGTACGTGGCCGCCATTCCAAAACCTTATTGCCCCATCGGCCATCGGTTCTACACTTTGTCTGGTGGGTGGTAACTTCTGCCACCAGCCGATATTATGGCCCATATATATATTTTGTGGATGGTAAGTCATGAAATGTCCTCTTCCGCTCTGGGAGCGGAAGGGCGTGTCAGACTTACTGACTAAACCCACCCGTGTTCCTTCACTTGCCTGTGGGTCAGGGTCGGGGTATCTCTTTCAACCAACCCACAATCCTGGCAGGCATCGGTATTTGTAGACCCCGTCTGGATGTGCTGATATCTCTTTGAAGCGCGCGTGAAATTTATCGCGCCGTCGATCCAGGGTTCAATCTTAGACCATTGCTCTTCCAAAGAGTGAAGGAAAACATCTAGAAGAATGAAGATACGTTCTGAAACAAAAAAAAAAAAAAAAACGAATACTTGTGACATCCAGCAACCTAGATCTTTTTGTGTAATTTTTTCATCTTTATTGCTCGTAATACATTTAAAAAAATAAACGTAGAAACGTGAGGGTATGCCTGTTCTAGAACTAAATAGTCGATGACATGTGATATCTATCAACCTACACTTTGCTTAGGTGTCGGTACGGTAGCCCACTTAGAGAAACCTATGTACCAGCAATGTTAACATTAAAAGGTGATTAAGTATTCTGATTCATTCAATCGGACAACGTTGGATGAAGGCATAAGTAATTTCTGTCTATTTCTAATGCATCTATGACAAGAAAACCCATCTGATGTACCCAGCATATCTCGATCTACGTCAACTAACTTACGATATGCAATAACACCAAAAAATACTGTAGTACTTACCCATAACATATTATAAGTAATAATATGGCGTAAATTCAGTCCAAAGAAAGGACCTAATAGGAGGGCCGGGCAGCAGTCCAAGCTTATCTGGGAAGGCGTGAAATTTATGTTAATGACACCCCTTAGGAAGCGAAGTAATGTTAGTGGAGATGACAACATGTCTTGGTAAGGTGTCCTCTTTAGATGAACAAAAGGGGGTTAGATTTGTATGTTGTCGCGATAGGTTCCCACCTTAGTCTTTCAGAGGACCATTGGGTTAAGGCAATCGTCGCTCGGTAGGTTTACCTCCTTTGAGAATTAGATTAGGTCTCCTATCGACTTCGAAATAACTGCAATATATTTGGGTGTCACGAGGGTTTCAGTAGAGCGATTCCGAAACCATCTCAAAGTAAAAATTCAGGTGAAGTGTCCTAATTTTGGTACATACAAATTAATAAGGCTTACGATAGGGATTTATTTAGGATTATTCACTGGAGCATAGTTTTAGTGTATAGTTTTATGTCGATTGGTATAGCCGTTAGTGTAATCTTGGGTTTAAAGTGAATATTGTTGACTGGGAATTGGATACTACTTTTGATATGTGTATCATAATATGATATGGATATCGATTGGCTAAAACACTATTTACGTAACAGACAGACAGACAGAGTTACTTTCACATTTATAATAGTACTAGCTTTCCGCCCGCGGCTTCGCCCGCGTGGAGGTCGGTTATATCGCGCTTTTTAGATTTCCCTCGGGAACATCAATTTTTTCCGGGATAAAAGGTAGCCTATGTTCTTTCTCAGGGTCTAAAGATTGTCTATGCCAAATTTCATCAATATCGGTTGAGAGGTTTAAGCGGGAAAGCGTAACAGACAGACAGAGTTACTTTCGCATTTATAATATTAGTATGGATTATTCACTGGAGCATAGTTTTAGTGTATAGTTTTATGTCGATTGGTATAGCCGTTAGTGTAATCTTGGGTTTAAAGTGAATATTGTTGACTGGGAATCCATTAAAATAAAGTGCGTATGTTTGTATGTCTGTCTGTATGTATGTATGTGCCCGAAGTTGCTCAAAACTCTCACCACTATAGATAATCATATAGATCTGGATGCGCCGAGTTCAAAAAAAAAAAAAAAAAGAAAAAAAAAAAAGAAAAAAAAAGAAGTTTGTTTTTGTCTCGGTCCTTGGATACTACTTTTGATATGTGTATCATAATATGATATGGATATCGATTGGCTAAAACACTATTTGTGTAAAAAATGTATTGCGTGAACCCACTTGAAAAAAATCATGAAGTATTGAAAAGTTGACTTTCCGTTATTGTTCATATTTTGAACTGTATAATATGACTTTAGTTTACTTGGTTTCCTTGGTGTTTTGCTCCTGATAGAGATCTCTGGACCTATTGGACTGATCTGATCGAACCATGAATGTGGATAGAGAGGACCTGCCCCCTAATCGGCGAACACATTTTTGTCAAATGATTGCGACTAGTTGGGAGCGTTAGGACCGAACGGACCAATGGGCGGGCCGAACGATCTCAATTGATCCCAACTAGCCGCAATCATTTGACAAAAATGTGTTCGCCGATTAGGGGGCTGGTCTACATATACCTACACTTGCGCACTCAAGTACCTATGTATATCCCACGTTAAAATCAAGTCTTCGTTGAGATTATCCAAGACGACCGAAATACAATTAGGATGACTATTTAATTGTTACTTATTTCCACTAGCTTTCCGCCCGCAGCTTCGACCGCGTGGAATTCGGTTATATCGGGCTTTTAGTTTACCCTCGGAAATATCAAAATAAAAAATAGCCTATGTCCTTTCTCAGGATCTAAAGATTGTCTGTGCCAAATTTCATCAAAATCGGTTGAGAGGTTTAAGCGGGAAAGCGTAACAGAGAGACAGACAGAGTTACTTTCACATTTATAATAGTACTAGCTTTCCGCCCGCGGCTTCGCCCGCGTGGAGGTCGGTTATATCGCGCTTTTTAGATTTCCCTCGGGAACATCAAATTTATCCGGGATAAAAGGTAGCCTATGTTCTTTCTCAGGGTCTAAAGATTGTCTGTGCCAAAACTCATCAAAATCGTTTGAGAGGTTTAAGCGGGAAAGCGTAACAGACAGACAGACAGGCAGACAGACAGAGAGACAGAGTTACTTTCGCATTTATAATATTAGTATGGATATTAGTATGGAATGCTGCTGACTCTTTTGTTCCCTTTTTTAACACTACATATAAACTTGTCATCATCATCCCAGCGTTAATCTCAGTCGCATCCGAAGCCTTTTCAGCTTTGGAGTCTGGGGTCCGCTTTACCAGTCCAACTGCTGATATGGCTAAACTTCGACATTTTCCGTGAAGCGACTGCCGTCTGACCTCCACAACCCGAAGGCGACATCGAAGCATTGCAGTTAGACCAATTGTTGGACTTTTTGAGGGCTCCAACAACCCGTAACGACTGCCACTAGATGTTCGTATGGCAACCGGGACCAACGGCTTAACGTGCTTTCCGAGGCACGCCCAGACCAGTGCAAATATTCATATTCATGCATACAAATATTTGCACTGTGCGGGGATCGAACCCGCGCCACCTTGCGCAGCGGCCGCGTCCGCTACTGCTACACCACGGAGGCTGTCACTACATATAAACTAGTGCTTAACCGCAATCCCGCCTGATGGTAAGCAGTGATGCCATCCTTGATAAAAAATCGCTCTAGTTTATGAAGAGGTTTTTCTCGGTGGTAGGCAACAACATCAGCCGCCGGCATAAGTTACCACCCACCAGACAAAGTCTTGCCGCCAAGCGATTCGTCGTGTTCCGGCATGATGTCTGGTGAAGCCGTACGGAGGACGGGTCTGAGCAGTTGTGTTGCGATGTGTACCGGTTACGATGTGCCTAATGTTGTTGTGTCGGGAGTTTGGTCGTGGAGGGTCTCCAGATCATCCTCTGGCGCAGCATCGTTGGTCGTGTTGTTGGGTTAAACATTGCATCACCTCGCTCAACTGCCGTCTGTCTTCCTATTCACTCAGTTTTTTTGAGTGAATAGGCTTAATAAGCTAGTGCGTTTTACCATCAACGATTGCATCACTGCTTACCATCAGGCGGGATTGCAGTCAAGCACTAGTTTATAACTAATAAAAAAAAAAATAAAAAAAAGGAGCTTATTCACTCTAGCCTTGAAGATACTTAAGTTGTAGTCAGACGCGAACACCGCCGCTGGCAAATTGTTCCAGTCCCTCGATATACTAAACTAATTTTAAGTTCAGTGCATCTTTATCTTTCTATTTCATTAAGAAAAGGATGGAAGATAAAAAAATAGTTTGGTTCTGTCAAATTAATATACTCCATAGACAGTTTGACGAGTCCTCGAGTGGAGATCCCGTCTCGGCAAACGTAGCGTAGAACGCTCTTGGGCTAGATGGAGCGACGACATCAAAAAGGTGGCTGGTAGTGGCTGGCGGAGAACTGCTCAGGATCGAGCTTGATGGCGTACCATGGAAGAGGCGTACAGCAGTGGACGAGTAGAGGCAGATGATGATAGACAGTTTAGCTGCGATTAAAAATATGGCGACTAAAAATACTTCGATTTACTTCAGGGGCGGACTAATTTGACAGGACTAAACTAATATTTAACTTATGTCCTTTTCTTATTGAAATATAAAATGATGCACTGAACTTAACAAGTTGAACAACTGAATTGGGACCATTATATGACATAATATTTTATCTTGATAATAAAATAAATAAATATATACGGACAAATCACACAGATTGAGCTCCAATGTAAGTTCGAGACTTGTGTTATGGCATACGTTTTTTTTTTTTTTTTCGGGTGGAAATCCTCATAGGATGTCCGCCGCCCTGAGTTGGGCGACGGGGTCTGTCAGACTTTTACTGACTAAAACCACCCCGGTGTCTCTTCTATCACGAGCAAACGCGTGAGGCCGCGGGAGTCTAAATTCTTCCACGGCCCCACACCCTCGTGCTGGCCCGGTCTGTCCGGGCCCCGTCTCCTGCACGGGGTAGTGGGGTATTAAACTACCCCGTGCATCGCCTCAGGGGCGTGCGTCGACACTCGCGCGCGCCTCCGCCTCGGGGTTCATAGGGGGCGGGGACTTCCCCATGTCCCTCGCCCCTGGACCCATTCATGGGGGGCGGAAGAGGGCGTTATCCGCCCTTCTTCGGCGCCCGGTGCGTCTTCTGCGGCTTGGGAAGGGAGTTGAGATCTCCCTCTCCCGTTCCGCAGCTTCCTTCTGCGACATCACGTCCTCGCAGAAGGACACCACTGCATCCCACGACTCTGCGCTACCGACCATCCTTCGCACTACTAACGGCAGCGTCAGGTCGCCTCCTACTTCATTTGTGAGAACACGGCGGAGGTAGGGAGGCACCCGATGGTATTTCAGGGCCTCCCTAATACAGCTCCAGGGTAGGGTGTTGAAGGCGTTGGAAATGTCTAAAGACACCGCCAACACCACCCCACCCCGGGACACCGTATCCTCCGCCAGGGTTCTCACGCGCATGACGGCGTCTATGTTGGAGCGCCCACGACGAAAACCGAACTGGTTGTCGTCCAGGTTCGGCCCCTCTCCGCACAAGTGGCCGACGAGGCGATCTGTGATAATACGCTCAAAAAGTTTGCCTGCCTCGTCGAGCAGCATTATGGGCCGATACGCGGACGGCGAGTCCGCAGGGCGCCCCCCCTTCCTAAGCAGGACCAGCTTCCCCTCCTTCCACACAAACACTGGGAAACTGACCCTGCTCGAAGCATGCCGTGAAGAGCCCCCTCAGCTGGGGCTCAAGCTCCTTCAGAGCCAGGACGAGAGCTCGGCCAGGAACTCCGTCAGGTCCGGGCGCTTTATTCTTGGCCCGGAGCCGCGACACGGCCGCTCCCGTCTCTGCTTTCGTCACCTCGGGGACATCGGTGCCCTCCTCTTCTGGAGAGTCTGTGGCTGAGGGTGAAACCACTGCCGGGGGAACATGTCCCGCCCGCTCAGGGAAGAGGGTAAATACTACCGCCTCCAGCAGCTGGGGTTGCATACTTTGCACCAGTGGGGGCGCCCAGCGACGCAACTTGCCCGTACCCAACGGTAGGGGCGCTCCCACGGGTCCCGATCTAGGGACCCCAACAGCTCTTCCCTGGCCCGCGACTTAGAGTCGCCAATGGCCAGCCACAGAGTCTCCTGGGCCGCGCGGTACACCCCATACCGCGCGGCATCCTCGACGGGATCCCGTCGACGTCGTCTCCGGTAGCGCGAGTACTGGCGGCGAGCCGCGACGCACTCGACGCGCAACCGCGCAATGTCGTCGTTCCACCAGTACACGTTGCGCCTTGCGGACTGTTGGCGGGCGCGGGGCATGGACGCGTCGCAGATCTGCGTCATCGCCCCGCGAAACCGCAGCGCCTCCGCTTCGACGTCGACGGGGCCGTCCGTTGGCGACTCCCAAATCCAGGACTGGACTATGGCAGCTTCCTCGAGAAGTTCCCTATCGAGGCGCTTAAGCGCCCAGCGCGGGCCGTCGCTAATCGCCCTCTTCCCTGAGCGGGCGGGACACGTTCCTCCGGCGATGGTTTCACCCTCAGCCACAGACTCTCCAGAAGAGGAGGGCACCGATGTCCCCGAGGTGACGCAAGCAGAGACGAGAGCGGCCGTGTCGCGGCTCCGGGCCAAGAACAAAGCGCCCGGACCCGACGGAATTTCGGGCCGAGCTCTCGTCCTGGCTCTGAAGGAGATAGAGCCCCAGCTGAGGGGGTTCTTCACGGCATGCCTCGAGCGGGGTCAGTTTCCCAGTGTGTGGAAGGAGGGGAAGCTGGTCCTGCTCAGGAAGGAGGGCCGCCCCGCGGTCTCGCCGTCCGCGTATCGGCCCATAGTGCTGCTTGATGAGGCGGGCAAACTGTTCGAGCGGATTATCGCAGATCGCCTCGTCAGCCACTTGTGCAGAGAGGGGCCGAACCTGGACGACAACCAGTTTGGTTTTCGTCGGGGGCGCTCCACCAAAGACGCTATCATGCGCGTGAGAGCCCTGGCGGAGGATACGGTGTCCCGCGGTGGGGTGGTGTTGGCGGTGTCTTTAGACATTTCCAACGCCTTCAACACCCTACCCTGGAGTTGTATTAGGGAGGCCCTGAAATACCATCGGGTGCCTCCCTACCTCCGCCGTATAGGAGGGGCTTATCTCGAGGATGGATGCGTCATTTATCGGGGACGTGACGGTGCTAGTCGGCACCAAATGTCATGCGGTGTCCCACAGGGATCGGTATTGGGGCCACTCCTGTGGAACATTGGCTACGACTGGGTGCTGAGAGGCGAGCTCCCGTCGGGCGCCGACCTGACGTGTTATGCGGACGACACGCTTGTCACTGCCCGGATGAACTCGCAGAGGGAAGCGACGTTGATAGCCACGGCTGCGGTGTCACAGGTGGTGAACCGCATCCGGCGCCTGGGCCTGGAGGTGGCCCTTGACAAGTCGGAGGTCATGGTTTTCCATGGCCCCCGGCGTGCGCCAGCGTCGGGTTCACATATCGTGGTCAATGGGGCCCGGATAGCTGTCGAGTACACCATGAAGTACTCGATTGGTGCTCGACAGCCGATGGGAATTCGGGCCCCACTTCCGGCGGCTGGCGTCCAAGCTGATGGGTGCAGCAGGCGCGCTATCAACGCTGCTTCCCAACATGGGGGGCCCGAGCACCGCCTCTAGGCGGTTGTACGTGGGAATCGTGCGGTCCATGGCCCTATATGGGGCCCCTGTGTGGGCGATGCATCTGACGGCCGGAACACTCGCCATTCTGCGCAAGCCGCAGAGGGCGATGGCCGTCAGGGTCGTCCGCGGGTACCGCACGATTTCCTACGAGGCGGCTTGCGTCCTGGCCGGATCCCCGCCCTGGGACCTAGAGGCGTAAGTACTCGCGTCATTGTACCGATGGCGCGAGGAAGAGCGGACACGGGGCTCCAGTCTGGCGCAGCGGCAGATCGAGCTGCGCCGAGAGGAGCTCCGGCAGACCCTGGTGGCGGACTGGCGGCGGAGGCTTATGCGCCCTACCGCCGGCCTCGCTACCGTCGAGGCGATCCGGCCAGTACTCGACGACTGGCTCGGGAGAAGGCGCGGCTCCCTGTCGTTTAGGGTGACGCAGGTACTGTCGGGGCACGGCTGCTTCTTCTGGATCTTTAGTAACAATGGGAGTCCCACAGGGCTCAATTATTGGTCCTTTTTTGTTTCTTATTTACATCAATGACCTGCCGTACCTAATAAAGGATAACCACGATATAGTGTTGTTTGCAGATGACACTTCACTTTTATTTAAACTGAAACGTCAGCAGCAGGTTACTGATGATGTAAATAGCGCGATCTCCAAAGTAGTCCATTGGTTTAATGTTAATAATTTACTCTTAAACGAGAAAAAAACCAAATGCATTAAGTTTACTCTACCTCACGTGAGGCAGGATGGAAACTAAAGTGTTGATAAGGGGCGAAGAATTGAAATCTGACGACAGCACAGTGTTCTTGGGTATAACTCTGGATGCTAAGCTTCAATGGGGTTCACATATAGAAAAATTGACAAAAAAGCTAAGTTCTGCTGCATACGCAGTTAGAACAATTCGTAATTTGACTGATGTTGAGACGGCCCGTTTAGTGTACTTTGGCTATTTCCACAGCGTAATGTCGTACGGCATTCTGTTGTGGGGAAATGCCGCCGATATTCAAACAATATTTGTTTTGCAGAAACGAGCTGTTCGTGCAATTTATAAATTAAGTCCGAGACACTCTCTCAGAGAAAAATTTAAAGAGATTAATGTACTGACCGTGCCGTCTCAATATATTTATGAAAATCTTTTGTATGCTCATAAAAATATAAAATTGTTTAAAAAATACAGTGATGTCCATGATATAAATACTAGGAACAGGCACAAATTTATTGTACCTACAACAAGGCTCAAGAAAATAGGTGGCTCTTTCAGATGCCAATGTATACATTTTTACAATGGACTTCCAGAGGTGGTTCAAGATCTGAGCCTGAATAAATTCAAATCCTTCATTAAACGTAAGTTGTGTCAGAAAGCATTTTATAGTGTGCAGGATTATATTGAGGACAAAAAGGCTTGGGCTTGAGCTGCGTCCGATTTCTGTACAATGATTGTTCTTTGATTTTTCCTCTTGTAGTTTTAATATGTAATTGTTTATGTTATTTATTCAAAGCCTGTATTACACACTATGTAGCCAAGCATATTGTACGTTACGGAATTGTATCGCTGACAGAGGTGCTCGGCACTTGTACAGCTGCACAGGAGTTAAACTTTCCACAGATTCGGGAACACTGTTGGAGCTGCTGAACCTTGGACAAAACTATCTTAGCATTGTGTAGATTCAATTTCTTAGTATTGTATAATTGCATGGCAAACGTGTGAGCACAATGTACGAATGTGCTGTAAGGCATTTATTTGTTGGGTTAGTCTTTTTTATTGACTTAATTGTGCTCTGGCTGTTGAGAGTATGTCATGCTCACTCAAATGTCTCGCTGATGGTGGCGTGTGTTTTGGGTCATTGGGTTCCCTTCGATATGGTTGAGCTGAATGATGCTGATCCATACGTCATATTCGTGAACGGACGCCGTCGGAGGGGACTGGTCATCTCTTAGCTGCCACGGCGTATTTTAATTTCTGAATTGATTTTTGTATGTTTTCCATAATGGACGCTCCCAGCGTACAATATATTTCTGCATCGTTCTCACGCGGTTGATTTCAACATGAACGATGTAATCAAATATTTGTAACAATAGCTTAAAAATTTAAAAGAGTGTCCATGGAGTTTCTTGCCCGTTCTTCTCCATAGGTACCTACTCTTTGGAATGGGCGACTAGCTTCATCTTATTGACTGACCGACCTTCTGACAATTCAAAAGTGCCTGTAACTGGTTTATTTGAAATAAATGATTTGATTTGATTTGCTTCGGCAAGTACCTGCGTCGCTTAGGCAGGGAGCCGGACGCTCGGTGCCACCACTGCGTCCAATGCGGGGAGGACACGGCGCAGCACATGCTCTCCGAGTGTGTAGCTTGGGAGGAGCAGCGCCGTGTCCTCACAAATGAAGTAGGAGGCGACCTGACGCTGCCGGCAGTAGTGCGGAGGATGGTCGGTAGGGCAGAGTCGTGGGACGCGATGGTGTCCTTCTGCGAGGACGTGATGTCGCAGAAGGAAGCTGCGGAACGGGAGAGGGAGATCTCAACTCCCTTCCTGGGCCGCAGAAGACGCACCCATTAATGGGTCCAGGGGCGAGGGACATGGGGAAGTCCCCGCCCCCTATTCGATGGACCCTGAGGCGGAGGCGCGCGAATGTCGGCGCGCGCCTCTGAGGTGATGCACGGGGTAGTTTGACACCCCACTACCCCATGCAGGAGACGAGGCCTGGACGGACCGGGCCAGCACGAGGGTGTGGGGCCGTGGAAGAATTTAGACTCCCGCGGCCCCACGCGCTTTCGTGATAGAAAAGACACCGGGGTGGTTTTAGTCAGGAGTCTGATCTCGTCGCCCACCCCAGGGCGATGGACATCCATTGAGGATTTCGCCCCGGAAAAAAAAAGATAGTCCATGAATCCAGGAAGGCTTTAGGCTATATGACATCACGCTGCGATCAATTGGAGCGGAGCATAGTAAAAAAACACAGATGAGGTCGCGTGCCGCCGCTAGTTCAATGTACATATTTTATAGTTTACTTCTAACAACTAAAGTAATGGTATTTATTCGTATAATTTATAAGAATTCTTTATCAAAAAAAATTACTATAGCAAAGACAATGACACCATTTGAAAATCCTCCATATTCTTTTAACATAACCATCCACCAAGACATGTTAATCGCCATCTCTCTTACGCCCCTACCAAAGTCAACTACCACAAAGATGGGATCCTAAAAACTACAGAAGCACGCAAAAAACGTAGCTTCAAGCGGGCAATTCATTCCTTCATTCGTTCTCATATCCGGTTATCGCCGGTTTATCATACGCCCGCGGCCCAATGTAACTCCTCCCGAGATTATTTTAAGCTTCAACCCCAAACGTTTGATTAAAGTACCATTCTTTGTGGAATTGCTCCTTTCGTGGTCGGTGAGTAGGTTGGCAATCGAGTTATGTTAGTGTCATTACATCATTTCTTATAATGATAGAGAGGTTTATTGCTAATTCTTTTGTTTTGCTGACCAATTGTTATGAAACTTGGGTTTCTTGGATTCTTTGAAGAAAGCATCCATACTAATATTATAAATGCGAAAGTAACTCTGTCTGTCTGTCTGTTACGCTTTCCCGCTTAAACCTCTCAACCGATTTTGATTAAATTTGGTACAGACAATCTTTAGACCCTGAGAAAGAACATAGGCTCGGAAAAATTTGATATTCCCGAGGGAAATCTAAAAAGCGCGTTATAACCGAACTCCACGCGGGCGAAGCCGCGGGCGGAAAGCTAGTGTGTAATAAATTATTTTGACTCTTACGCAAGCTACCTATTCAATACACTGAAATGTCAAAATTAGTTTGCTGTTGCAGCTAACATCGTTTTTTTTAAGCCAGATTTATAAACACTTACCTGCTTATTAAAAATTGTAGTTCCAGACTTAACCGTTGACTCAGTATTTGAATTTCGAACTTTATTGAGGTTAAGACAAAAGTGACAACTTAGTACCGAACTATGCTACGTAACACACGTAACGTAGCTCGTTACGTGTGTTACGTAGCAGTAACGTTCAATCGTCAAATATGGTTTGTCTTCTTCTTCAGCCTATAGAGGTCCACTGCTGGACAATGGCCTCCCTCAAGGCTTTCCACGATGACCGGTCTTGTGCTGCCCGCATCCATCGGCTCCCCGCGACCTTCACCAGGTAATCGGTCCGCCTTGTTGGGGGCCTTCCTACGCTGCGTCTTCCGGTACGTGGCCGCCACTCCAGAACCTTACTGCTCCATCGGCCATCGGGCGGGGAATGTGCCCCGCCCACTGCCACTTAATTTTAGCAACTCGAAGAGCTATGTCGGTGTATGGTTTACTAATTAATATATGTATATAAACTCATCCTCCATTACTTAAGGTTAAAACATTAGCACAATCTTAAACATTAGTAAAAATCTGTGTTTTTGCACAAACATGAACCTCGCCGATCCTTATGAGGAGCTCAGCCCTGCCATTGTTTTATACAATAAGCTAAACAAACTAATCTGCCCAACATCAAAGCACATAAAAACCAGTAGAAAATACGAGAAAAAAACCCACTTTAAATACAGCCCCGATAAAATTAATAGCATCTTCGCCCTTTGGGAAGTGCAATCACGCGTGTAGAGGCTGCGACGCTTTGTCCCATTCTCCCCTTTTCTTTTATAATTTTCTCGCCTGAGGCGGACTCGGACCGCGGGAAATGCAAAACCTTTAAAGGTCTTCTGCCTACAATGTTGCAATTTCGGATAAATGTGTACACCTCCCCTAACTTTGAAATACGTGAAGTGGGTTTTAAATGTTGAAAAACTTTGGAGTGGTTTTGAATATAGGGTTGTAATGAGTTTCCTTGAATTTTTACTGGTAAGGTGTTGTTGAAAGAAAGAAGCTTGGACTTAGTCATTAAATATAGTCGAAATGGTTTAAATGATAAGCAAGTTTTAATCTATACTAAAATATAAAGCTGAAGAGTTTGGTTGTTTGTTTTTAACGCGCTAATCTCAGGAAATACTGGTTCGATTTGAAAAATTCTTTTTGCATTGGATAGCCCATTACCTAATTCAGGAAGGCATAAAGTACATACCATCACGTTGCGACCAATAGGAGCAGAGCATATAAAAAACACCGAAACCTACGCGGGTGAAACCGCAGGACGCAGCTAGTTTATTTGATAATCTATGTAAATAGTACACTGTAGACTACATATATTATTTCTCTCTCCTTCCCCTTAGTATTCCATCCAAAGGTTGTCTGTAAAAGATCGCTCTTAGCGATAAGACCGCCCATTGTATCACCCTATATAGCCTAAAGCCTTCCTGGATTTAATTAGAAGTAGATTTTCATAAATAATATAAGGACCATCCTATTGTATTGTCACATAGTTATAAGCATTATACTATGATATAAAGAGAGAAAAGCAAGAAAAACAAGGGCTCTGACAATGTCAGAGGACACACAGGCGAATTATAAAAAAAAAAGAGCCTTCCTGGATGCTGCGCTGCGACCAATAGGAGCAGAACATATCAAAAATTTAAAATGTATGCTGTATATTATGATCTACAAGTGTAATAATGTATCTATAGAAAGCTATTCTTTACTCCGAACTCCGGTTAAAATAAAATGTTCAAATAACTAACGCTACGCGAACGAAGTCGCGGGCTGCCGCTAGTTTTCAATAAGACTAAAATGCACTGAAGAAGAGGCTGCGCAAATATGGCCCAGAAATGGCTTGCTTTGATGAGCTCAGCACCCTAATAGCGTATTACTATAAATTTGAATAATTTTGAAGCATGTTGCTAATCTACTGCTCAATAAGTGAGAAAAATGTGTCTAGTCTACAACGTAAATAAGGTAATGAATGATGTTTAACTGTCAAAATGAAACCAATTACTACTGATAATTTGTTACACAATTACCTAGCCAGTCACTTTAAATATTCTTCAATTAAATGAAGCTGAACAAGATCGTTCCCAAAATTCATTAATTTTTGTTTTGTCTGAATCGACCTGCTCTAGAAGTCTTGACCTCAATCACGCCTGATGGAAAATGATGGATGAGGTCCATAATCGAAACTGCAAGTACCTGTAAACCTGAAGATATCTGTTCTGTCTTGGAGAATTTCACATAATTATTGCCTTTTTGGAATAAATTTTAAGCCTTTTGCTTGAATGGCGATAATAATCTATACTAATATGTAAAGCTGAAGAGTTTGTTTGTTTGTATGTTTGTTTGTGCGCGCTAATCTCAGAAACTACTGGTCCAATTTGAAAAATTCTTTTTGCATTGGATAGCGCATTAATCCGGGAAGGCTTTAGGCTATTTAACATCACGCTGCAACCAATAGGAGCGGGGCATAAAAAAAAACGCGGGTGAAACCGTGTGGCGCTACTAGTTATGTATAAAAGTAGCCAGCACCAGATTTGAATCATTTGGAAGCATGTTCAATAAGTTCGAAAAATTTGTTTCCTCAGCAACGTAAGCAAATGCAATGAATGTTATTGAAATGTCAAAATGAAATCCATTACTACTGAATCTACTGATAAGTAGGTACCTAGTGTGTTACGCAATTACTTTACAGGTTATTGAGATGCGGCCTACCAAAAATATATAGAGAAAAATAATAAAACAAAGGATAGGATGGGAGAAACTATCCGTAATTACTAAATGGATCATAAATCCACTCATATATGTTTTTCTCCAAAGTAACTTACCAAGCAAAGAGATTTATTTATAAAACTAGGGTTTATTAAGGTATAATGATCCCAAACGTCCCATAAAGTACAACCATTGATTTACAGCTCCAACACATTTCAACTGAATCCATTTGCAATCCGCTCCCACAACTATTCCAAATAAAAGGAATTCCTCGTACAAAAGGGAAACCTGGGAAAAAGAAATAAAAAATATAATAATTCAAAATGGCGTCTGGCCACTTAATAACTGGCTGACACCATTGGGAAATATAATTTAATTTTTCTTTAGCGCCGTACTGTTCGTTCGTAATTCAAATGTGTATTTCTGTCCTTGTCTGGCGTTTCCTCGGTTGAGTCCCCCCGCGCGCCCGCCCCCTCAAACTTCCGTTTGTTCGGGCGCCCCGTGTCACCCAGTGTTCTGGACAAGAAATATTTGCGATATTGTGTATTAGATGATTTGTGTATTCGCATGTACGTGGTGGGAATTTATAGAAAGTACAGTTGTGTAGAAATTGTTCGATGGTTACTCGTTGTTAATGGTACTCTCATCAAAAGTTTTTAACAAGCTCGAGAGCGATGTTATCTGTTTATTCTGCCTCTGATGTATTTCATGTTATTGGTATAAGTTTGAGATACATACAAAGAGAAATTATGTTGCTTTATGCTCGTCTGGAATAAAGAATAAGTATCAAAAGTTGTCATAGTTAGCAAGTTCTGTAAAGAAATACCTTTATTTAATAACTAAATCATACTCAAGAAAAGGCCGTTTACATGTGTATTTTAACGAATACAATTACGTTGTGCCTACTCAAACTGACACCATACTGCAGTTGAATTTTGGAAGATGACAGATGAAAGAAAATTTTAGTAATTAAATGGAAGTATTTCATTATCAACCTTCTTTTTTCATCAAATGATCTCTCCCACTCTGGGTGGAGTGGAAGAGCGTGTCAGACTTTTACTGACTAAAACTCACCCGTGTTCCTTCACTTGCCTGTGCGCCAGGGCCACAGTATCTCTTTGGAACAATCCGTCCGCTGCTTCTTTATCTCCCTTGGTTGGTATAGAATGCCTTAATGCTTAGATAAGCCATAATCCATAGATTAATAACACCATAATCATTAAACCCAAGAATACGAACCTAGGCAAGTTAATAGGGTATTTGACTAAAAAAAAACTAATTAGTCAGATTTCCAAAAAATATTAGACACGTATTTTTTCATATTAACAAAAAATGAAGACGACACAGCGCGTTGAAAACTAGTGTGACTTCACTGCACGCTACACTTTATAGCGGCCAGTGACGTCACCAGCCACCACTCCGGATCTTTGATGAATTTTATTGTTGGCGCCATCTATTGGCGTTTATGAATGGAGCTGTCGCGCAGTATCTCTTAGCTAATCCTTGTACCCGTAACCTACATCACGTCATGCACCCGCTGCCCGTGAGATGGCGCTGTTTCGTTATTGATCGAAAACAGCGCCTAGATCATATTAGAAGAACACAGTTTAGTATCCATTGGAGCTTCGCGCGTGCGCACCACGCACCGCGCGCACCGCGTTTCGCACCGCTCTGCGGTGTGATCCTATCCGCTTTCCGCTGTCGCCGCATAAAAGTAGCCGTTTGGTGCTCAGTTCGCTAACCCGCGTTCGCATCGCCCTGTGATGTGATAATTATAATTCGCTTTCCGCAAATCCGCTAACGCGAGTCCTCCCGTGGAGGCTCGTAAATGTCGCTCGCCCGCTGTTTTCAACGCCCGCAATCACATAGTTTTGCTGTGTGAATTTATCGCTGAACGATATAATCATTCGATTATAAGTTGTACCCAACCGCTCAATTGGAGACGTGTCTTTGTGGCTTCAAGAAAAGAAACCGAAGCTGTTAGCGGGGAACTCGATAACCACGTGTGTTTTTTGTTGAGCCTGTGCCGAACTGCGAGGGTGAAGAACCATCGAAGACAGAGTGGACTGATCGAACTCCTACGAGACGACGGAACAGCCCGTGAAGAGAGGTAAGGTGCATGATATTCCATAACCCATTCCTAGGTTAAGAGTTTACAGCGCGACAGTGACGCCATTTTTTTCTTTTCAACTATTTTGCAAATTACAGTCCAGATCGAAGGAAGATATATTAAACCCCGCGAAGCCACTTGGCCCCTCCATTTATATTTGTAATTTTTTATTGATTTGATAAAACAAAATATACGTATCCAATATTTTTCTATAATCTGAATGACGGACTAAATAGAATCATTTTTTTTTACCCAGGAAACACCCCTATTAGGGAAAAAAAGATCACCACTTCTCTCAAAACGGTGAAGGAAAACACACCAACCCGCACTAGGCCCGAGTGGTAGATTACGGCCCACTCCCTCTCACCGAGAGGAGGTCTGTGTCCTAGGAATGGGAACAATATGGCTAGGCTAATTATGAATCATTAAACTCATTAAGAGCAATGAACTGCCTAGTCACCTGGCTTAGAGTCACGTGTAGATCATGAATACGAATATTTATAATATTTAACAAAACTATAATAATAATAAAAATAATATAATAATTGAAACACATATAACTCTCTTGATAATCCTGGTGGCCTAGTGCTTAAAACACCAGCCTCTCAAATATGAGGATTCGATTCCAGGTCAGGCGAGTACCAATGTAACTTTTCTAAGTTATATGTACTTTATAAGTATATCTTGGACATCAATGACTGATTATAAGGTGAAGGAAAACATCTTGAGAAAACCTGGACTTTAAGTCTGAAATCGTCAACCCGCATTGAGCAAGCGTAGTGATTACGCTCAATCCTTTTCTGTATGAGAGGAGACCTGTGCCCAGCAGTGGGGAAATAAAAAGGTTGATGATGATTATGATGATGATATATAATAAATATGGACAAATCACACATATTGAGCTATCCCCAAAGTACCTAAGTTCGAGACTTGTGTTACGGGATACTAACTCAACGATACTATATTTATAATAGATACATATACAATATGTAAAGAAAACCCTGTCCGATCCGTGAAGGTATTGTTAGGTATCGTTAACTGATTCTAATAATGCCTACAAAGCCGGACTAAACTTAAAAAAAAATCCCCCAAAAAAATAAATGTTATTTCGAAAAAGCGAGGTAACTTAATGCATGTGCGGCAGGCAACCCGATAGGCATACATGCGCGGGTGAAGGGGGCGGGGCATGCGGCACGTGGTCGCATCGCTATTCGCTCCGTCACAAATGGTGTTGTCAGTTTTTAAAAATTACTAAATTTCGGGGAAATTGGAATTAATACCCGGGAAAAAAAGATTATTTCAAAATTCATTATTATTGTTACTGTGATGATTATGTAAAATTTTATATTATATTTGGTCAAGTGTTTACCTAACCTTTATTATCCTTATGGGTCGGACAGGATTTTCTTTACATATTGTATAGATAAACATCCAAAACCAGGCCATTCAGGAATGATCGTTTTCCATCATGACCTGACCGGGGATCGAACCCGGGGCCCCCACGTCACAGGCAGGCGTGTTGACCGCTGCGCCACGGAGGACGATGAAATATGTCTAAACTAAAAACGAAATATATCTCTCTAGACTGTTTATTCAATGATTCGCCTTAAAGCTTTATTAACTAATAATGCCGCGGTACAGTCAATAAGTACCATAAAAGCACCACGCATTACCTACAATACAAATTGATACTTATGCCCTACACCTAGTTCACACATTACCATAAATTATTTCCTAAAATCAGCATGCAAAAGTAACCTCATGGCGACTATAAAACTATGAAAAAACTTATTTACGGACGACACCTAGAGAGCAGGTGTGAGAGTACGCACACCGCCTTCTGCTTCAGTATTTCCAGTTTAAGCTGAACTCGTATTACATTGGATTTTCGTACAATGACAAGTCAGCGTATATTGGATATGTGCAGCGTGATATGTCGTCGTAGGTACCTAATATTCTAATGTTGGTAAGAGGGTCCCTCCATCTATAATAATATCCCTCCCACGCCTTTTTACATAAAACTAGGTGATATAGTAGGTTGGAAATATCTATATCAATACTAATAATAAGGCTGTAGAGTTTGTTTGTTTGATGGATCACTGGAAGTTCTGGAGATCGCTGTTTTTATATTTGATAGACCATTCCACAAAGGAATTATTTGCTAAAGATTACTTAATATTGAAAGTCGTGATGGCCTAATGGTTAAAACACCAGCCACTCAAGTATGAATGTGCGGGTTCGATTCCAAGTCAGGCAAGTACCAATGTAACTTTTCTAAAGTTATGTGTACTTTCTATGTATATCTTGGACACCAATGACTGAAGGTGAAGGAAAACATCTCGAGGAAACCTGGACTTTATAAGTCTGAAATCGCCAACCCGCATTGAGCAAGCGTGGTGATTACGCTCAATTTTCTCTGTATGAGAGGAGACCTGTGCCCAGCAGTGGGACGATAAAAGGTTGATGATGACTTAACATCTGGCTAGGACAAGGATCTTTAATAATTTTACCCACATGCTCTTTGCAGCCGGGTAAAATTAAAAAAAGGAAAAATACCG
The DNA here is from genome assembly GCA_017933935.1 of Sesamia nonagrioides. Taxonomy (NCBI): domain Eukaryota; kingdom Metazoa; phylum Arthropoda; class Insecta; order Lepidoptera; family Noctuidae; genus Sesamia; species Sesamia nonagrioides. The sequence goes on from JADWQK010002117.1 coordinate 353,583, forward strand.
GCCAAATGCGAGTTGAACTCGCGCACTAAGGGTGCCGTACCATTATCTTTAAAAAATCACGTTTGTTGTATGATAGGCCCCTTTTTAATTTAATTATTTTTAATTTTAACAAATAACCAAATATTCTGTAAACATTTCAAGCATCTATGTATGTCCGTTATTAATATGGAGCAAAAAACGGCAATAAAAATCACATTGTTATATGGGAGCCCTCCTTAAATATTTTTTCTTTTCATTTTTAGTATTTGTTTTTATAACGGCAACTAACAACAAATACTCATAATCTCTGAAAATTTCAACTGTAGTACTCTAGCGGACAGACAGACGGACAGCGAAATCTCATGAATAGGGTTCCGTTTTACCTTTTAGGTACAAAAAAACCGCCAAAAAAAAAAGGCTGAGAGAAAACGAAGTATAAGCGCCGGGCGGTGCGATGCGATGCGGTTGGTTGAGGAGTAAGAAACAGTCAGACAAAGTCTCTGACAGAAGCTAGTGTCTAGATAAGTAGGCCGATCTATAAATTGAATTAGATGAATAGCGATTAAAGATGGCTTGAAATCATTTCTCACTGACCTTTCTTTGTCCACGACACCGCCTACATTGGTAAGGGATGGGAACTTTTCAAAGGATGACCTTATTTCTAGGATTTTGGGTTCATTATAGATGGTTAAAAGTCGTGGTGGCCTAATGGTTAAAACACCAGCCTCTCAAGTATGAGTCTGCGGGTTTGATTCCAGGTCAGGCAAGTGCCTATATGTAGATAAGTTCTAAGTATATCTTGGACACCAATGACTGATTATAAGATGAAGGAAAACATCTTGAGAAAATCTGGACTTTAAGTCTGAAATCGCCAACTCGCATTGAGCGTGATGATTACGCTCAATCCTTTTCTGTATGAGAGGAGACCTGTGCCCAGCAGTGGGACGATAAAAAACCTTTTTTACAAAATAACAACCGACTTCCAAAAACTACTACAAAGTGAAAAATAACTAATTTAAGAAGTCGGTGTCTTTGGTTTTCTATATTCGTTTTTGACACCGACTTCCGAAATTAGTTATTTTTCACTTTGTAGTAGTTTTTGGAAGTCGGTTGTTTTTTTGTAAAAAAGTTTTTATTTTACACTTTTTAGTTGTTAAAAGTATTATTTTGCATCCGGTCAGACTGGAAGTTGACGCGAATATAGTTGGGAAACGACGTAATTTTGTTTATTTTAATTTTTATCCATAAGTATTCCCTCAACTGCCTATGGTCTTCATCATCAAATTTACTGCAGACCATTATTTTAACCCAATGGGTGCAAAGGTCTCATCAATATAAATGAATTAAGTCCAACCAAAAAGCAGCTACTGTAAACCGTTGAGGAGTTCCCGGAACTGGCCTTTGTCTTCACCATCAGAGCTCTTATGACAGTTACAACCCATCTAGGTATAAAGTTCTTATCAATACAAATTAATCGAGCCCAAACACAAGGTAGCTGCTGTGTATTGTTGAGGAGTTCCTTCGACTGTCTCCCGGCTTCATCATCAGATCTACTCCAGACCTTTATTAAATTGTAGTGCTTTAAAATACTTAATGAATATGCTAAGAAATGCACTAGTCGCCCCTGCAATAAGATTGGCTCACGATATGTCTGCCATTTCTCATACGCGCAAATATTTTAGGTACCTACTTAGATAATTACTACAGTAGATTCGATGACTTTCAAATTTTACATTTATACATGAGAAAAACTCAAAAAAATCTTAAATTCAAAAATTTTGATACCTTAATTATACAATTATACAAATATCACAATTAATAGACAGTATGTTAAATAACAGAGGGCGTTCCCTTAAACTCGTTAATATATATCATTAATAGATTAAAATAAAAATATCAGCATAGAAAAATAAGCATAAAAAAATCCGAATAAAAAAAATTATAGGTAATTGAAAATAAATTTGAAACCTCCTGTTTTAAATCAAAATAGTAGTCGTCATGTATAAATAAATTGCGACGTTGCCGTCTTTCAAGTTCGCGTGTACAGTGTGTTTCTTTTACATGTCAATTTAAAATTTTTATTGAATATTTTCATATTGGAAAAAATTTTAAAACATTTTGTTTTCGAATGGAAATATTTTTTTTAGCATGTATGTATGCTAAACTATTTCGGGTTAACGGGAACGCCCTCTGTTAGTTAACATACTGTATAGGTATGTCATCATCATCATCAACCTTTTTAAAGTCCCACTGCTGGGCACAGGTCTCCTCTCATACAGAGAAGGGTATATGTATGTACTACAACATTAATAGGGATTCAACTTTGATAAAATATATAATTTAGGAATTTTAAATTCTCCACTACTACAGCTCCACAATTACTACAATGTTAGTATTTAAATTCTTATTAGTAACTGATAAATAGAAAATTAATATTAATTAAAACTAAATTATGAATAAATTAAACCTAAAAAGACATAAAATACAAACTAACTACAAATTAAATTTAAAGTATATAAAAAATTGAACCCAGATCGCTGCGATCACTGGGCAGGGTGCCCAAAAGGCTGGCCGCGTTTCCACGTTGAATCGCCAAACTCAACCTTTGACCGAAATGCGCGCCAGCCCTCCGATCACCTGATACGTCGATTAATCGTGCAGAGATTTCTTTAAAAAATTGTCGAGCCTCTGCACCCCAGGGCCCTAGCGTCTCCACAGCGAAAGGCACAAATATGTAGGGCTCAGATAACGCTGCATATTTGCGTCTCTTTATGACCTCCGCAGCTGCTGCAGCAGCTCCGGCTCTGCGGGCGGTCGCCGGTAAGTGGGACTGAGCTACGGTATCTACACATGTCGCATCCCATACAACCGACCGCCCGTTTTTCCAGGGAATGAGTGTCATGCCGTCGGGCCTCTTGCCATCATCTCGAATAATACCAGCAGGCTCGAGGACAGCTGGCACACCTGCTGAGGCAAGAGCACGACGTATGACATCATTCAGAGCCGCGTGTCGTGAAAAACGTCCAGCACTACGACGGCAGGCCAGGCCGTGGTGGCCCAGGGGATCGACGTCCCCTCCGCACCGACAACGATGGGGTTCATTAGTCCTGGCCCCTATACGAAGGCTCACCGCCAGGCTAAAAGTGGTTCTCTCCAGAAGAGTACCCACGTTTGGACAAGGGATTGCATTCAACCAATAGCCTGACTCTGGCTCGCAGCTAGCTAGAAGTCGGGACCGCTCCGCGTTATTATCGGCTGACTCTAATAAATAGTTTCGAACCAGCATGCAGAGCGGCTCATCCCACTGCCGCTGAGAAGCCAGGTTCAGGGGTGGGTGACTGTTTGGACCAGCAGCATCACACCAAGCATCACTGGCCTCGGTTAGGCCAGTAACCTCTACGTCGCAGAGAGACGGGCTTAAAATTTTTCCAGCGAGGTTACTTGTGCCATTGGCCGAGGACAGAAATGCGGGTAATGCTATACTAGAAATTTTTCTAATGCCAAGGCCACCGTGCCGTATGGGTAATGTAGCTTGATCCCAACTCCTATCACTGAGAAAGCAATTGAAAATTTTGGTAATAGTCTCCCTAATGTTGTCGTCGAGTAAGGACAGGAGCTGGTTGATGGTCCATAGGGGAGTACACCGGAGCGCATAAGTGGTCTTGGGTACAAACAAACAGAATTTTATAATCGAATAAGCCATATGAGGGTTGATGTCGCCTAGACGGCTGGAAGATTCATTGAAAAGTAAGATCTGGTCTTCCACAAACTTCGTGAAAGCTTCTTCCAGCACCGGTGCTCCCAGGAGGCGAAGGGACTGGCCGTCAATGATTTTAATGTTTGGGGCCAAAAATTTAAATTTAGAATTTATTTTATCTCTTAACTGTTGAGACACATTTTGGCAAAAGTATAATTCACACTTGGCGAAGTTTAATTCCAAACCAATGTCGTCAAAATATTGTATAATTTTTTCCAGATCAGAAAGAACGGACTCAGGATCTCCTCCTAAAGTTCCGTCGTCCAAGTACCACACGTTAAATTTAGATGCCAAATCTTTAATTAATGGATGAATAGCCAGACTGAAAATGGCCGGTCCAAGAGGGTCACCCTGCTGACAGCCAACTGCTGAATTTATTAGTTGACCATTATAAACGAGGCATGTCGGCTTATTGTAACATTGCCACAAATATGGGAACGCCCTTGGTATGATTTTCTTAACCTGTGTCAGCAAGGCGCCCCGGTCAATTGAGTTGAATGCATTTTTGACATCCACTTTCAGCAATACCTCACCTTTGCTGTGTTCGAGGAATGTGCGGACCGCATGTACTGCAGCCTCACAACCCCCCTTTGTTCCAAAACCTAGTTGCCTGCAATGTTAGTTATATTTATCTAATATATAAAATTCTCGTGTCGCGGTGTTTGTGGTTAAACTCCTCCGAAACGGCTTTCCCAATCCTAATGAAATTTTGTGTACGTATTGGGTAGGTCTGAGAATCGGACATCTATTTTTTATCCTTCTAGATGTTAAGGGTAATCCACCCTAATTGTTTTTATTGAACAAAAAAAAAATGTTTCCTAAAAAATATACATAGCAAAACAACGTTTGCCGGGTCAGCTAGAGTATCTATAGAAATTGACCCACATTGTATCACCCTATATAGCCTAAAGCCTTCGGACGCTGCGACCAATAGGAGCAGAACATATCAAAAATTTTAAATGTATGCTGTATATTATGATCTACAAGTGTAATAATGTATCTATAGAAAGCTATTCTTTACTCCGAACTCCGGTTAAAATAAAATGTTCAAATAACTAACTTCATGCTAACTAAGTCGCGGGCAGCCATTAGTTTTAGCAGATCACCTGATACGTCGATTAATCGTGCAGAGATTTCTTTAAAAAATTGTCGAGCCTCTGCACCCCAGGGCCCTAGCGTCTCCACAGCGAAAGGCACAAATATGTAGGGCTCAGATAACTCTGCATATTTGCGCCTCTTTATGACCTCCGCAGCTGCTGCAGCAGCTCCGGCTCTGCGGGCGGTCGCCGGTAAGTGGGACTGAGCTACGGTATCTACACATGTCGCATCCCATACAACCGACCGCCCGTTTTTCCAGGGAATGAGTGTCATGCCGTCGGGCCTCTTGCCATCATCTCGAATAATACCAGCAGGCTCGAGGACAGCTGGCACACCTGCTGAGGCAAGAGCACGACGTATGACATCATTCAGAGCCGCGTGTCGTGAAAAACGTCCAGCACTACGACGGCAGGCCAGGCCGTGGTGGCCCAGGGGATCGACGTCCCCTCCGCACCGACAACGATGGGGTTCATTAGTCCTGGCCCCTATACGAAGGCTCACCGCCAGGCTAAAAGTGGTTCTCTCCAGAAGAGTACCCACGTTTGGGCAAGGGATTGCATTCAACCAATAGCCTGACTCTGGCTCGCAGCTAGCTAGAAGTCGGGACCGCTCCGCGTTATTATCGGCTGACTCTAATAAATAGTTTCGAACCAGCATGCAGAGCGGCTCATCCCACTGCCGCTGAGAAGCCAGGTTCAGGGGTGGGTGACTGTTTGGACCAGCAGCATCACACCAAGCATCACTGGCCTCGGTTAGGCCAGTAACCTCTACGTCGCAGAGAGACGGGCTTAAAATTTTTCCAACGAGGTTACTTGTGCCATTGGCCGAGGACAGAAATGCGGGTAATGCTATACTAGAAATTTTTCTAATGCCAAGGCCACCGTGCCGTATGGGTAATGTAGCTTGATCCCAACTCCTATCACTGAGAAAGCAATTGAAAATTTTGGTAATAGTCTCCCTAATGTTGTCGTCGAGTAAGGACAGGAGCTGGTTGTTGGTCCATAGGGGAGTACACCGGAGCGCATAAGTGGTCTTGGGTACAAACAAACAGAATTTTATAATCGAATAAGCCATATGAGGGTTGATGTCGCCTAGACGGCTGGAAGATTCATTGAAAAGTAAGATCTGGTCTTCCACAAACTTCGTGAAAGCTTCTTCCAGCACCGGTGCCCCCAGGAGGCGAAGGGACTGGCCGTCAATGATTTTAATGTTTGGGGCCAAAAATTTAAATTTAGAATTTATTTTATCTCTTAACTGTTGAGACACATTTTGGCAAAAGTATAATTCACACTTGGCGAAGTTTAATTCCAAACCAATGTCGTCAAAATATTGTATAATTTTTTCCAGATCAGAAAGAACGGACTCAGCATCTCCTCCTAAAGTTCCGTCGTCCAAGTACCACACGTTAAATTTAGATGCCAAATCTTTAATTAATGGATGAATAGCCAGACTGAAAATGGCCGGTCCAAGAGGGTCACCCTGCTGACAGCCAACTGCTGAATTTATTAGTTGACCATTATAAACGAGGCATGTCGGCTTATTGTAACATTGCCACAAATATGGGAACGCCCCTGGTATGATTTTCTTAACCTGTGTCAGCAAGGCGCCCCGGTCAATTGAGTTGAATGCATTTTTGACATCCACTTTCAGCATTACCTCACCTTTGCTGTGTTCGAGGAATGTGCGGACCGTATGTACTGCAGCCTCACAACCCCCCTTTGTTCCAAAACCTAGTTGCCTGCAATGTTAGTTATATTTATCTAATATATAAAATTCTCGTGTCGCGGTGTTTGTGGTTAAACTCCTCCGAAACGGCTTTCCCAATCCTAATGAAATTTTGTGTACGTATTGGGTAGGTCTGAGAATCGGACATCTTTTTTTTATCCTTCTAGATGTTAAGGGTAATCCACCCTAATTGTTTTTATTGAACAAAAAAAAAAATGTTTCCTAAAAAATATACATAGCAAAACAACGTTTGCCGGGTCAGCTAGAGTATCTATAGAAATTGACCCACATTGTATCACCCTATATAGCCTAAAGCCTTCGGACGCTGCGATCAATAGGAGCAGAACATATCAAAAATTTTAAATGTATGCTGTATATTATGATCTACAAGTGTAATAATGTATCTATAGAAAGCTATTCTTTACTCCGAACTCCGGTTAAAATAAAATGTTCAAATAACTAACTTCATGCTAACTAAGTCGCGGGCAGCCATTAGTTTATTTATAATAATCACTAAATCCTTTAAAAGATCATTAATACTATAATAGATTTATTGTGCTAAAAACTTCTTCATTGTTTCCTTTAGTTTAGACATATGTAGTTTGCTGTTTCCATCTTTTGGTTAATTTGTATTAAACAATTAAGTTAAGGTTAAGTTCCCCGACGTGCGCCAGCGCCGGGATCACATATCGTGGCCAACGGGGCCCGGATAGCTGTCGAGTCCACCATGGAGTATCTGGGATTGTTGCTCGACAGCCGTTGGGAATTCGGGCCTCACTTCCGGCGGCTGATTAGTGCAGCAGGCGCGCTATTAACGTTGTTTCCCAACATGGGGGGCCCGAGCGCCGCCTATAGGCGGTTGTACGTGGGAATCGTGTGGTCCATGGCCCTGTATGGGGCCCCTGTGTGGGCGATGGACCTGACCGCCGGAACTCTCGCCATTCTACGTAAACCACAGAGGACGATGGCCGTCAGTGTCGTCCGCGGGTATCGCACGATTTCCTACGAGGCGGCTTGCGTCCTGGCCGAATCCCCGCCCTGGGACCTAGAGGCGAAATTACTCGCGTTATTGTACCGATGGCGCGAGGAAGAGCGGACACGGGGCTCCAGTCCGGTGCAGCAGCAGATCGAGCTGCGCCGAGAGGAGCTCCGTCAGGTCCTACCACCGGCCTCGCTACCTTCGAGGCGATCCGGCCAGTACTCGACGACTGGCTCGGGATTAGGCACGACTCCCTGTTGTTCATCGTGACGCAGGTACTGTCGGGGCACGGCTGCTTCGGCAAGTACCTGCGACGCATAGACAGGGAGCCGGACGCTCGGTGCCACCACTGCGTCCAATGCGGGGAGGACACGGCGCAGCACACGCTCTCCGAGTATATAGCTTGGGAGGAGCAGCGCCGTGTCCTCAAAAATGAAGTAGGAGGCGACCTGACGCTGCCGGCAGTAGTGCGGAGGATGGTCGGTAGCGCAGAGACGTGGGACGCGGTGATGTCCTTCTGCGAGGACGTGATGTCGCGGAAGGAAGCTGCAGAACGAGAGAAGGAGATCTCAACTCGTGCTAACAAGACGCACCGGGCGCCGAGGAAGGGCGGATAACGCCCTCTTCCAGCCCCCATGAATGGGTCCAGGGGCGAGGGATATGGGGAAGTAACTGCCCCGAAACGGAGACGCGCCCGTGTGTCGGCGTGCGCCTCAGAGGCGATGCACGGGGTAGTTTAACACCGCACTACCCCAGTGTGGGGCCGCGGCAGAATCAAGGACTCCCGCGGCTCCGTACGCACGTGACCGGAGAGACACCGGGGTAGTTTTTAGTCAGTAGGAGTCTGACAGACCCCGTCGCCCACCCCAGGGCGGCGGACATCCATTAAGGATTTTCCAATCCGGAACACAAAAAAAAAATGTGACGTATGTTTAGAGTTAGTTGTGCGAAGTGTCAATTCCAAGTTAAGTGACGTGAGTTTAGAGGTAGCTGTGAGGAGTGTCAATCCTAAATTAGGTGACATAAGTTTAGAGATAGCTGTAAGGAGTGTTAATCCCAAGTTAGGTGACGAGAGTTTAGAGTTAGCTGTGAGGAGTTTCAATCTCAAGTTGGGTGACGTGATTTTAGACATAGCTATAAGGAGTTTCAATCCCAAGTTAGGTATTATAAGTTTAGAGTTAGCTATGAGGAGTGTCAGTCCCAAGTTAGGGGACGTGAGTTTAGAGTTAACTGTGAGGAGTGTCAATACCAAATTAGGTGACGTGACTCAAGTTTAGAGTTAACTGTGTGGAGTGACAATCCCAAGTTAGGTGACGTTTCGTTTAGAGTTAGCTGTGAGGAGTGTCAATCCCAAGTTATGTAACGTGAATTTAGGGTTAACTATGAAGAGTATCAGACCCAACTTAGGTGACGTGAGTTTAGAGTTAGCTGTGAGGAGTGTCAATACCAAATTAGGTGACGTGACGTAAGGTTAGAGTTAGCTGTGAGGACTGTCAATCCCAAATTAGGTGACTTCAGTTTAGAGTTAGCTGTGAGGAGTGTCAATCCCAAGTTAGATGACGTGATTTTAGACGTAGCTGTGAGGAGTTTCAATCCCAAATTAGGTGACTTGAGTTTAGAGTTAGCTGTGAGGAGTGTCAATCCCAAGTTAGGTGACTTGAGTTTAGAATTAGCAGTGAGGAGTGATTGGCCTATGCTTTTCTCCCATACCCACTGTGATTTGAAAACAGTGTAAAAGCAAATTACTTTTCAAAGAATAATCGTTGAGTTTCTCGCCAGCTCTTCTCAACAGAAAACGACGGATTGGAACGGTGCACCTAGCTTATTACTTTTCATAAGTGCCTATGTTGATTTATGTGAATTAAACATATTTTAACATGACTTGGTTTCATTTTGGTGACCAGCTCCAGCTATGTACAGGTGCAGTCTGAATTATACAAAAGCTATCCTCAATCTTTCCTTATAATTAGTAGCATCGCTATGCGGATTCACTCATATAAACTTTGATCCTGTGGGAATATCGGAACAAAAACTATCCCATGAGAGAACTATCTGTGCGCTTAATTTTATCGAAGTCCGTTTAATAGTTTTGGCATGAAATAGTAACAAAAGATCATCCTCCCATCCTTAAAAACTAATTTCGTGTTTATAATATTAGATGGATTTGGAAAACATAGTCATCTCCGTTCCTGCCCATACGCGTTTGAATGGACAAACTAGACTTATTTTGCTGACTGACCGATCCCTTGACAATTTAAAAGTGCCTGTAGTGCGTATATTAAAAATAAATAGTGGGAAGAGGCTGATTGGTGACCCTGATCTAACTCGAGATGGTCTCCAAAGCCTAGAGCACAGGCGTAGAGTAGCCAGCCTTTCGGTGTTCTATAGAATGCATTTTGGGGAGTGTGCGAGGAAATTGCATGATTTAATTCCCCCATCTCCGTTCCACCATCGGACGACCCGTCGTACGGCTGGTTTCCACCCTTACGTTGTTAACACCACTACGATCCGGACGAAGCGTTTCGCCTCCTCCTTTATACCGTGTACATCGAGGGACTGGAACAATTTGCCAGCGGCGGTGTTTCCCGCTGGACTACAATTTGAGTGTCTTCAAGGCTAGAGTGAATAGGCTCTTAATAAACTAGTGCGCTTTACCATCAACGATTGCGTCACTGCTTACCATCAGGCAGGATTGCGGTCAAGCGCTAGTTTAGAACACATAAAAAAAAAGTCCTTTAAGTTTTAGTTCATAAATTTGAAGTAGGTATTAAGGTGAATACTCGGACAAACGTTGCAAAGTACAAAACAGAACCTTTTGTACTCTGTAAAAAAATAAATAAAACGGATTATAAGTAATACAAATAATGATATTAAAGAAAAATAATAAATTATATTAGAACTATAAAATACGCCATCTCGTGACTGTTACTCAAATTATTTTAGTCATAGCACTCTGTAGTCGGATTATCGTTTGTACTACGCGGAACTCGTAGTCGTGTAGCGCTCGCTATAGTACAACGATGACTTTCTTCGAACTACATAATATGGAACGTTCGGCTGTTTACTACTAGATGGCGCTTTTCGCAATAATAATAAATGAAATATGGAGCAAATTATAAAAAAAGAACACACTAATTTCGAAAGAAGCAAATAGCCTAGTGTTAAAAAATTTAATAATCATAAAAGAAAAAGAAAAGAAATATTGCATTATATAAATACCTTTGTTGTTCAGTTCGTTTCAGAGGATATTGTAGTATTTTGAATCAAAGCATTAAATCCATAACAGATTGTGTAAGTTTCGATTTTACGAGTATTGGCCTTCTTGTTACATTTCAGGCAAACAGTAAATTTTCATAAATTAAATGGTTGAAAATCTAGTCTTATCTTGATAAAAAATTTAAAAAGGAATACTTATAGGCATTTCTGAGGATATGGCTGTGAACTTTCTTAGAATTACCAGAATTTTTCTGGTTTGTCAACAAACTTTTTTTTCAAATCACCCATTGATAAAATATTAAACTAAGGTAGATATGTCATTAGCGCACTGAAAATGAAGCGTACAAAAGGAAGGAAAGTCCTGCATCTCGCCTTAGTCACTCTCGATACACTCGTAAAAAGAAACGACAAACACTAACAGCGCAAACGACAAACACTAGCCATCTTTTTCTTCCCTATGCTTTAGATTGTGCCCCATCTCACTCACACTGTACCAATGTATGCCGAATAAAAATATGCTTATGTGCTGCTGCTGTGTTCGGCACATTTTTTTGGTCAGTTTGTTAGAATATATCGTATCTGTTTAATATTTTATCAATGAAATCACCCTCAAATCCCGTATATAACGTAAACAACTCAAAAAATATCACTCATGACAGTTATTGGGTTCTTATTTCTTGACTATTTATTTTACTTACTTATTTACTTTTGTTATTTACAGAGTGATATAACATCTCCGGGTTACTGAACAGTGAACGACTGTGTGTATAACATTGTAAAAGACATTGATAGCATAGAATAAAGAGGGGAAGTAGGTTATCTGCGACCCAATCCGCGATTTAATTGCCTACTGTCTTATGGTTGACGACTGTCCGCGCTTCGTCGGTTACGGTTGTCGCCCAAACCGCTAACAAATATTTATAGACTAAGAGCTTATGTTTAAATTATTTGCTTAGTATTTAGTTTACATATACTAGTCAGTTTTTTTTTTTGTAATTTTATTTTTAGTTTTGTACACTTAAAGAACCATATTTATTTTTATTTTTAATTAATACAAATATAAATAATACAAACATAACATCTATTGAATCACACATTTAATACAAAATTACAAATTAGCTACAGAAAAATACCTACTTTCTTCGGTTTCGACTATTGCGAAACGCGTTGTTATTAAACTTTAATGTGTAATATATCCGTATCCTTGTAAATAACTTTTAGAAATATAATTTGAAAAATATAAGTCTTTTATTTGTTCATAAATAGACATACCAACTTTGCAGTTTATGTGATCATTTTTTAAAAGCTAATGTGCCGAAAAGCCGTGACGCGCGAACCTCGTTCCGTGCTAGCCGCGACTAGCGCAGTCATAGGCACTCTAATATTGTGTTTAGGTGTGCGTGCGGCGACGCATAGATACTATGGCGCAAACATACAAGCCGCGCGCGGTCCGTTTGTATGAAGATAACGTACTTCCCTCTCTTTATTCTATGTTGATAGTGGTACATTACGTGCCTAGTTAGGTACAGTCAGTGGGACAAATAAGTAAACTTACAGGCGGCTATGTAAATTGTATACTCTTAAAATTTTGATAAAGGCCTTACAAAAAAGCAATATTTATAAATCGAATTACGTAATATCAAAAAATATTCAGAGTCTACTTGAACTATGATAATAATAATTATCATTCATTTATTTTAGATTATTCCATATTTGTTAGTACAATTTTGAGCTTTTAAACTAGTGTTAGAAATGCATAAAATATGACAAAGATACCTTTTTATCAATAAGTGGCGGATCGAGTGGAGTCCCCGATGATGGTGGGAAATCGGTATAAGACTGCGTGCAGTGTTATCCAGCGAGTCAGCATCGGAGAGTCCCATCGGTCCACCAACGCGCGCAGGATGGTATTGGGACTGTCGCGCGTGCGGCGTAAAATAGAAGCGCACCGTTTGCGCATGATGGCCGCAAAGCCGTCCGTACCAGCCTCCGCAAACATCGCCGAGGCGCTGCAGTAGCGCGACAGTCCCATTTTAACGATAATGCTAGTTCATTGCTTTATATCTTCACAAGTTCTCTTTGCCTAAGGACAAACCGAAATAGGTAGGTGCATGCTGATATGATGTTGGTTGTATAATTAGTTCTTTGTTTTGTTGACTATACTTCGGTAAGCTGTCACGTCCTTACATTTTCATTTTTAATGTTTCTTTTTGGGTTTTCTGGTATATTAGCGTGGATAATTTGCAATATGGTAAATAATTTAATTTAATGATCTGTATTTTGTCATATTAGTTACTTTACATGTATGTATATAAAAAAAAACACCTGATTGTATACAATACAATAATGCATGTTCATCCTTAGACCCACTTGTTGGGAAGCTCTGCTGAGGTCATTGAGCATTTTGCTCAAGTCTTTCAGGGTCTCTGCCATAACCACGATATCATCTGCAAAACGGAGATTAGTGATGTACACGCTGTTGATGTTGATGCCAAGTCCTTTCCAGTCCAGGAGCTTGAAGACATTTTCCAAAGCAGCAGTGAAGAATTTGGGAGATATGACATCTCCATGTGTCACTTCACGCTGCAATTGGATCGGTTTCGAGTCCTGATCCTGGAGACGGGCCATGGTGGTATTTTTGTACAAACATTTTATCACCTCAATGTATCGATAGTCAATTTGGCACCGCTGGAGAGACTGTAGCACCGCCCAAGTCGCGATCGAATCAAAGGCCTTCTCATAGTCCACAAACGCTAAGCATAGATATACTCGTCGGACTTCTGTATAACTTGCCGCAGCGGATGTATGTGGTCTATGGTGCTAAATCCTTTTCAGAAGCCTGCTTATTCGAGATGCTGAAAGTCGTCAAACTTGCCAGCGAGACGATTCGTGATGACCTTATCAAACAGCTTATAGACGTGGTTTAGGAGGGATATCGGTCTGTAGTTTTTCAGGTGGGTATTGTCACCTTTTTTGGAGGACCGATGACCCGGTGAAGATGGCGGGAAGCCGATGGATGCGGGCAGCACAAGACCGGTCATCTTGGAAAGCCTTGGGGAGGCCTGTGTCCAGCAGTGGACCTCTATAGGCTGAAGAAGAAGAAGAAATAATATCTTACACATTTAGTTTACTAGCTTTGCAATCGCACAAACCGTCTTTTTTGTTTGAGACAAAAAGATATGCGAATGAAAAAAGTAGTTACCTATTATGATTTTATTTTATTATTATAACTAGTGATCCGCCCCGGCTTCGCATCGGTGCAATGCTGATACTAAATACCCACACTTCAGAAAAACTGTGAACGTATAAAAAACATAGGTAGCTTCCCGCCACTGCTCCTGCCCGCAATTTTTTAATCTGTAATATCTTCGAAAATATTCATTTAAATCTTATACTGTAAAGGGCAATTTAGATCTGTATTAAATCAACAATTTATTTAAGGAATTTAAATTTGATAAGGATTAATGTAGAATTGGTTAAAATCGCTTCGAAATTAGCCGGTATTGGCCGTAAAAAGTAAATGGCAACGTTTATGAATGTTTCAACCCCTCTAGGGTTTAGAACCAAGGCTTTCTTCTTACTTGACCAAACAATTTCATCTTTCTTACTTGTTCTATGTTCTATGTTATTGGTTTGGTTTCCGCACTCAGTCCCTCCAGCGGACCATTGTGCGTGTTTCTTACTTTCTTCGGATTGTTTTGGTTCTTGTCTTATGTAAGTTTTTTTTTTTTTTTTTTTATATAATTCGCCTGTGTGTCCTCTGACATTGTCAGAGCCCTTGTTTCAGCATTTTTTTCTTTTTCTTGCTTTTTCTCTCTTTGTGTCTTATGTAAGTTGGGGTCCCTTCCGTAGTCCCTGTACCTAAGTTACCAAGGGATTTTCTTTACTCGTGGAGGGACCACCGAAAAGTACAATAGGTACTGCGAATTTAAAGTTGTAGCTAAGTGAAGTCATAGGTAATACAGTCAAATGCATTGAAAAAAGGTGTATTCCAGTGTAATCATTAACAAAGATGTACATATTCCAGGGATCACGGGAAGCACCACGGATCATCCACGCTTCTTGCCTTATCCTTGTTTTTCTATTAAGTCTATACAGCCACATAAATATGGATAACAACATCATTACCCCTAATTCTGTTGGTTATAAGTGCAAGTGCACCAACGCAATGCTTACCTACCTATCTGTCACATCAAACCAAACAATCAGAAGAAAATAGAACTCCACACGATTGGCGCATAAACTGTAAACACTCGCCGAGAGGTTCGCTCTAGTATTTGCTGAAGGATTGAAGTCAAATCCAGTTTTATCTTTAATATCTCTAATTATTGTTAGAGGAGCTCTGATAGGAACACTTGCTATTTGAGATACGTATTTAGCACGTGAAAGACGTTCGAAATGTTGAAAGTCAAAACAGTTATACCAGTTTCTCCTATTTATTTCAATGTGGCGGAGTATTGCTTGTTCGGGATCATATTAGGTGTTATAATAGGAATCATTGTGTATTATAATGTTATTAATAGGAAGTATAATAATACGGTTGCCGGGTTCTTGTTTGGTGGGAAGAACATGTCTGTTATTTCGATTAGTTTAGCTCTTATTTCGAGGTAAGTGATGTCTTTTGTTGATTGAATCTTGTCTTTTACCATTTTGTTTTATTTTGTTAGTACCTATGTTTGTTTAAGTAAAATTTTGTTGTTTGTGTAAAACCTTAGTAAGTTAATGTTTGTAAAGGCACCCATGATACAGGACAAATTACTAGTACGGGGCTATAATTTCAATTAAAAAAAATACACGTTAATCACAGAGAGATTAGAGTTTCCTTACTGCCTAGTCTGAGAAGAAAGGCCGAAACAAACTCAGAGGTCACGGTTTTTTAATTAGCATTTCTGATTTTTGCGACCGACTTCCGTCGCTTAAATTAAGTGGCAGTGGGCGGGGCACATTGCTCGTAGAACCGATGGCCGATGGGGCAGTAAGGTTCTGGAGTAGCAGCTACGTATCGGAAGACGCAGCGTAGGGAGGGCCCCGACAAGGTGGACCGATGACCTGGTGAAGGTGGCGGGAAGTCGATTGATGCGGGCAGCACAAAATCGGTTTTTGTGGAAAGCCTTGGGGGAGGCCTTTGTCCAGCAGTGGACCTCTGAAGAAGACCGACTTCCGATATTAGTTATTTTTCACAAATATTTTTGAAAGGCGATTGTTTTTAATAATATTTTCAATTCACATGTGAAGAATTTCTATGCAAATGAATGAATGATGCAGTATGTTTATCTCCTTACAACATTTATCTATTACACGATACAACCATGGATACTATGGATTTCTCTATCAATAAACAATGTTATCATATCTCGTGCATGTGACTTTCCTCTATAATATTTGCAACTAATTTTATTTTAGTACCGTCATCTCAATCTTCTTCTTCTTCATCAGCCTATATGGGGAGGAATTTTTCTACCAGTGGACCTCCCACTGCTGGAAGAAGGCCTCCCAAAGGCTTTTCACATTGGGGGGTTTGCCATAATCCCCACAATTGGCAGGCGTCATCTCAATCACGTTATCATAATTATGAGATTTCTCCTGAAAATTCAATTAGAATAGACAAAGTAGTTTCGTTTATTTTCTACTATTTATCTCAGATTTTTGCATTAACTTACCTACATTCTTTCTATGTCATCATTCATACAATTTATTCTTCACCTCTTTTGGTAACATAAGGTTTGTTTAGATTCGGAAGACCCACACAATAACAACACTGCCATGACATTTTAATTATTATTTGCTATTTTCAAACAGCACATTATTATATTCCTCGTTTGTTGTACTCAAGATATACATTTCCAGTTTAAGTTGACCTCACATTGGATAGACTTTTCGTGCAATGAGAAGTTACCTTATACTGGAAATTGATTGGAATTAAAAACTTTCTAGTTCTTTGATAGTCTTCTATACTCTGTTTTTTAATCTCGTAGACTAAATTGACACATGCAAATGTCAAATTTACATTATTAATTTTGTATTATTACGTTTTTAATAAGTACCTACACATTATTTCAGGATAACTTATTGTAAAAAAACGATACTTGATTTTATGAACGCTAAGTTTCGGCACTATTTAAAGAATTGCAATAAACTGCCAACACTCGTAATGTCAGTTTAGTCTACGAGATTAAAAAACAGAGTATAGTCATTCAGTCTATCCGTGTATAGAATTTAATCCAAATTCGTTTTGTCTGTTTTACGTGAAAGCCTAACATCTATGTTATTTGATAGTTTTTTAATAGTTATTTATGCCACTGTCAAGCAATGACTATTGCAATATGAGTGATAGTTTGTGCCACGAAACGAAGCAGCACAATAGATCAGCACGAGTATTACAATAGCTGTTTGCGACAGTGGCATACAGAACTTTTTCTACGACCTTGAAATAAACAAATACAAAAATCCGAACAATGGCGGGAAAATAGCGTGGCTCGCGCAATGTTGATTTGTTGTTATAATCCCACAAATTAAAGGCAAAGGCAATTCATCCATACAGCCTCATAACATGCGATGTTTAGTCGTGACGCAAATACGCGCGCTTTAAGGCATAATCATATGTAGATTTTTTAATGACATAGCCATAAAAAAATTTAGTACGGTTTACCCGTGTGGAAATGGTCATTGTAACACGACTTGGCAGGAATGAGTACTATTGAGGTATGACTTACGGTTACGTATTAAGCTAATTACCAAATGGTCGTAGAAAAATATTATTTACTTATTATTATTTACTTTTCTTTTCCAGTCATCTGACAAGCATAACTCTATTGGGTGTTCCTGTAGAAATATACCTTAGAGGCACGCAATATTGGGCATCAGCTCTCTCGCTCATCATCGTCACTTTCCTGACAGCCGTCATTTATTTACCTGGTAAATACGTTATCTTCTCTCTTCTCTGCTGTTATTGACTTAAGATTTCGTAGTGAATTACTCGTTTAAGTCATAAAGAATCTCATAAAGAGCGATAAGAATTTATCGAATTCCTCTGCATTTATAAAAAAAAACTATTTCCATGAGCAGCTTTTATTGAAATGATCGGACAGGGTTTAAATAATAATAATAATAAAGAATATGTGTATAAGACACAATATGTAAAGAAAACCCTGTCCGATCCGTGAAGGTATTGTTAGGTATCGATAACTGATTCTACTAATACCAACAAAACCGTGCTAAAATAAAAATAAATCTCCCTAAAAGAATAATTATAATTCAGTAAAAGGAGGTAACATGCACAGGCGAAGGGGGGCAGAGCACGCGGCAGGCGGTCGCATCGCTCATAATAATACAGTCGAAGATGGTGTCGTCACTTTTTAAAAAAGTACCAAATTTTGGGGAAGTTGGAATTAATTCGCGAAAAAAAAAGATTATGTATTTCTAAATTCATTAGTATATGAAATTTAATATTTTATTTGGTCATGTGTTTATCTAACCTTTATTATCCTTATGGGTCGGACAGGGATTTTTTTCACATTTTGTATAATTTCATTGTTTCACTGTCATGAAAAATTCTGCAGTTTTTAATCAGTAACCAATGCATTTTTGTACGCTATAAGACAGAGTAGGCCGCTCGTATACATGAGCATTACCTAAAAGTGCTCATATGTATACACAAGCGGCACGCATCAACGGCAAAGGTTAAGTCGATGTAATCGATATTCATGAACAGATAAAGATTCAAGGCTTGGGAAAAAATAATTTAAAACTCAATTTTCAAATTGTTTCCAGTATTCCACAAGCTACAGCTGTCATCAAGTTTCGAATACTTAGAGATAAGGTTCTCAACGCACACGCGGACGATAGCTGCGGTGCTGTTCGTCGTCAGTAAGCTGATGCTGCTACCTATCGTGACGTACGTGCCACTCATGGCTTTCAGATTAGGTAAGCAAACAGAATTTATACTTTAACTAAATTTAAATACGAAATTTTGATGTATCAGGTAAGGGTGTTTTACATTCTTCTGCGATGTAGTGATGCTGGCAAAGGAGGAGGCGGCCCTTATGAAGGAACGGAAAACCCAGCGCCTTTACGCCTGTAGCCGCCGCAGGAGACGCCTGGTCGGGAGACAACATCGTACTCCCGGCCAACGCATGCGCGGGCTTGCGGGCGGCGAGCTGCCCACTGCTCGCCGCCCGCAAGCTCAACGTAAGGACCAGGCCCGGGTCGACGGCGCGTTGTGTTTCACGCGCACCAGAAAGAGATGTCAGCACATCGTGACGGGGTCCACGAAGACCGATGCCTAGGTCAGAGTTGGAGTTTGGTTAAAAGAGAAACCGTGGTCATGGCGCACAGGCAAGTGAAGGAACACGGGTGGCTTTTAGTAAGTAAATAGTCTGACACGCCCTTCCGCTCCGCCCAGAGCGGGAGAGGTCAATTATGATGAATTCCCCATCCACAACAAACAAAAAGGTGTTTTACTTTATTGATTTGAGTGAGTTTGGCGGAATACGTTGTATGGAAAATAAATAAAAATATTGAAAAATAATTCATAATTATGCTAGTCAATTCTCCAATATGGTGTCATTCCAACCCTAGAGTTATAAAAAAAACAGGCTTTAATCTAAATCCGATATGTCTATATTATTTGCAGTAACAAATCCTTTAGCCGGGCGAGTCACAGCTGTATTATGCGTCGTTTGTGCTACGTTCAGTGCAGTTGGTGGTCTAAGAGCAATAGTATCCATTGGCATAATGACAACATTCTTGGCTTTAGCTGGTACTGCGTTGCCAAGCGGCTTAGCACTGTTGCCAATGGGATTCAAGAAGATGTGGGAAATTGCTAGTCATGGTGGAAGACTAGTTTTATATGAGTAAGTTCCTTTTGTACTAAGTAACCACGCAATCAGTTTTTGTGATCTATACGTGAGTTGATGTCAGAGTAGTCGGAATTTAGACCACTTTAATCCATTTTCTGTTCTTATGCGAATACTATTTGGTTTAAATAGAAACTGGGTAGCTCACCCAGTTAAAAAAAAATCATCATCATCATTTCAGCCGAAAGACGTCCACTGCTGGACATAGGCCTCCTCCTAGCATCTCCACGACGATCGGTCCTGCGCCTCCTGTATCCAGCGGTTTCCCACGACCTTCACTAGGTCGTCGGTCCACCTTGTCGGGGGCATACCCACGCTGCGTCTTCCGATGCGTGGCCGCCACTCGCAAGGCGACGCGAACTTTTGACTAAGAATATACAAAAAGATCTTACTTTATCTATGTAGGGTCAGCGAAAGCGACTTTGTTTTAGTGAAAACGCTTATTCATAACATACTTACATTTCAGCCCGGACCCTGAACTTGCTCACCACACATCCTTCTTTGCGGTTACCCTAGTTCTATCCACAAACTGGCTATGGAAGATGGCATTAAGCCAGTCATCTTTGCAGAAGCTGCTCGCCGTGCCTACAATAAGCCAGGCTAGACTGTGCTTAACTATATCATGTGTTGGTGTGATATTTATGAAGCTCCTCTCTTGCTTTCTTGGATTGGCACTGTACGCGTGGTTTGCTGGATGTGACCCGTTACTTACAGGACAGATAAAGAAACATGAACAGGTAATTTAGTTTTGATTTAGTATATCGTATTTTGATTTTTATCAGTGACATGTGTGACATGATTTGAAGCGAAGATCATTATCATGATTGTGGCGTCTCTCCCACAAAGGCCATTAATCAAGAATTGAATTGAATCATTATCATGACGTTTGACACCGAAGGACACAGACAACACCTTCCTTCAATCATAAACGTTCACTTTAGATCAAAAATAGCACCAGGTTATGAATTAGAAAAAAAAAAAAAAAACACTCAAATGGCTTAAAAAAATAGAAATAAAAGGTGATGATGTTGATGAGTAGGTGGCCTCGCTTGTTTGTAACTTCATTATAATTATTCAAAAATAAAGATGATTGCAAGTTTTTATATGACCACATGGTTAACGCAGTAGCTATAAGGGATCGACTGCTGCGTTACATGCGGGTCCGATTTCCTTACCAGATCAAATATTTGTAAGGCCTACAGGTAGTTTCTCCGGGCCGGTTAAACGTACCTAACCACAATTCAGGATAAATTCCTAGTGAGGGCCAATGTTAAAAAAAAGCAAAGAAGTTTCTAGCATACCTTCCTGGCACTTTGTTTTTTCAGAATTTCGGTCTCGCATTTAACTTTTAATATAATTTGACAGCTGAAAACGATGCAAACAGAAAACATAATAGTTCAGGAGTTTTGACGGGAAAGCTAAGATCAGTGTCACGCGCATTTTTCATTGGACTTTTAAAATTATTTATAGTGTCGTTTACTAAATAAAAGCGCGTGATTTATGTAGTAAAAAGTGCATTCAGTAAATAATTCATAAAGAACATTGAAATATCGCAGCATAGTGGGCCACATCATGACTTTGCCTCAAACCTTCCTCATAGACGGTTCACGAGGCCGTCTTTTTCAACTGTCATTGGCGATATCCGCCTTTATTGTGAAATAAAATTTTCAAAGAGTTTCTATAATTTGTTACACGTGTTATTGGCAAAATTGTGGTATCTATTCCACAGAGGCCATTGATCAAGAGTTGAGGTTGAATCTCACCTTGATAAAAGAAGAAGAAGAACATACTTATTAGTAGATCCAAACCTCGTAAAGCATCACGTTTCCGATTCTCACTTGCCACTATGTATATTTCTTTCCTGATTTTGTTTAAAGAAATTGCCTTATCTGGTACTTAATATGTTTCCTCATGACCCTAATTGTTAATACTTTCTATTGCAGCTCGTTCCTCATTTTCTCAACAACTTATCACTAATGTTCCCGGGAATATGCGGCATCTTTATCATCTCCATTTTCAGTGCAACTACTGGGTGAGACACATGAATATTACTTATTGGAAAAGTATTCTTATGTTTACACATTAAAAGTTTATATTAGTTTACCGATTAGATGTTACTTGTTGCAGCTGTATAGCTTCATTGATAAATTCTATTGCTGGAGTGCTCTTTGAAGAATTGATAAGGCCATGGATGCCTGAAAGTACCAATGAGAATGCCTGCTGTAGGATTATGAAGGTAATTTAACCGTGTTAAAATGTTTTGTTCAATAGGATCTTTAAAATATTTAAAATCTTCATTGAACACGTATACATACAACACCCTAATAGCATAACGCACTATAGAATAGAATACTCTTTAGTATGTACACCATTATATATACATTACAGTCATTACAGAAACATAAATACTATAAAGATTTTACAATGGGCATTGGGCAGTCTTATCGCTAAGAGCGATCTTTTACAGACAACCTATGGATGGAATAAGTACTAAGGGGAAGGTGAGAGAAATAATGTAGGTAGTCTACAGTGTACTATTTTCATAGATTATATAATAAACTAGCTGCGTCCTGCGGTTTCACCTGCGTAGGTTTCGATATGTTTTTTTACATGCTCCGCTCCTATTAGTCCGAGCGTGATGTTATATAGCCTATAACCTTCCTGAATTAATGGGCTATGCAACGCAAAAGAATTTTTCGAAAAGAATGAATTGTTCTTAGTTCCTGAGATTAGCGATTCAGTTATATAACGCAGCAATTTTGTCGTTGCTTCACTCAATTCATGAGGTACCCACCTTTCGAGCTTTCTTATCTTCTCAATTTGTTTCAAGTGGATTAAAACAGTTTTATCACTAACACCGCAGCCTGCAGCTAACTCGGACGTAGTTTGCGATGGATCTGCTTCCACAATAGCCTTCAATTCTTCATTGGCGACTTTGGTATCTGTCCGTCCACTGGGATTGTTCTGTAGTTTGAAATTTCCTGAACTAAAACGTTGGAACCAAAAACGCACTGTGCTTTCTCTAGCCGGGTCGTTTCTGTAGCACTGGTGCCACGGCGGAACTCATATTAGTAAATAACGCGAAATTTTAAATTTTCCATTGTGTAAACTCACTGACGCAGAGAAAAATCCAAAAGAAAAAAAAAAAAAAACAAAAGAAATACGGTTATAAAGACACAAATTAATGAGTAAATAGCTGTATAAATTTGAATTTGGAATTGTAAACCAAAGAGGAGATATTTTAGATCAAAGTGGCCAGTACGACAAAACGCCAATTTCATAATTATGTAAGGACCTAATATTAGTATAAAGATATGTACGTTAAGTGTATCAGTCTAATATATATACATCTAATTAATAAGCATCCTAGAAGAGTAAATAAAATAACTTAAATAGCACAATGAATGTTGTTGTATTGTAAATGTATTTCATACAACTCTCTAACTACGCTAACTTTAAATCAAACCTATCGAAAAAATTTTGGTTTTGATTCCAGTGTCTTTGTGTGCTGGTTGGCTTGTACTGTGGGTCAGTTGTATGGTTTGCAAAGGAACTGGATCGTCTACAGCACGTCGCTTCAGGAGTTACTGGAGTTACAGCTGGAACCCTGCTTGGGTTGTTCACACTTGGTATCGTAAGCTCGAGGGCTAACTGTTCCGTAAGTTGATTTTTGTCATTATAAAACCGTTTGTCCAGGCATTTTAAAAGTAGTATACGTAAGAATATTCGACTAATAAAAACCATCAAAGATAGAAACAGCGCCATCTATGAAACTATTTCTGAACTGCTTACAAAAGTTCAAAGGCCCTCTCCCATCGGCTTTTACAATTGGTATAATTATTGTGTCCGTCTGCAATAACGTTATTAGTACGCTAAATTTACCACAGAGGTCTCTGTTTCAAATCGTTTACGTAAACGACGATAGATGGCGCTGATTCAAAAAATACTTTTTATTTAGCTTCACTCTGTTGAAATAATAGCTAACTTTTAATTTTTTAATCCCTTGGTTCCTGTTATTTTTTGTTTCAGGGAGCTCTAAGTGGTTGTTTATTAAGTCTGATCCTCTGCGGCTGGTTACTCATCGGTGCTGAAAATGCTCTCGCCACAGGAGCATTGACCTTTCAGGGCAAACCACTAGCTACTTCAGGCTGCGGTAAAGCTAATTACACCCATGTACCGGCCAATATAAGCACAGTTGCTCCAAATGCTGCGTAAGTAATTACTTAAATTACTTTATGAACAAAAAAGTGGGTAGGTAGGTACCTACCCACAAAAACTTACTTAAAATATTAGATATAGGTATATCTAATATTTAAAAATAAAATGACGTGACGACACATAATATACGGAACAGCTTAACTGTTCAGAATCAAAATCAAAATACATATACCCATTGATATAATAATAAACTAAGGTAGATACGTCACTAGCGCACTGAAAATGAAGCGTACAAAAGGAGGTAAGTCCAGCAAGTCGCTTTAGTTTTCGTCGATTCTATTTAAGCGCAAACGACAAACACTAGCCATCTTTTTCTTCTCTATGCTTTAGATAGCGCCCCATCTCACTCACACTGTGCCAACGTGTGAAATGTACGCAGAATAAAAAAAATGCATGTGTGTGCTGCTGCTCCGATCGGCACATTTATTTTGGTTAATTTGTTAGAGCATATCATATCTGTTTAATATTATATCAATGCATATACCTAATAGGTGTAGGTACAAATAAGTTTCCGCCGTTTTTTTGAAGTTTTTGACGAGCATTATCATGTAGGAGAATAATTTTGTCATATCTGAAGTAATAATGACTGCGTTTTTCCTCTTCCTTCTATTTTCCTCCAATAATACTTCCAATTCCATGTCTTCGTACGATTTCAGTCTTCCACTACGTTCTTTGTCTTCACAGTTTCTAAACTTTTGAAAACACTCACGACAACTTCTCTCTCTTAACGCAGCTTCACCATAAGCTTCAAATTAAAGATTTCAGATTTCTTCAAATTAAAGAAGTAACAAAACTTCCCGCAAATGACTGACTGCTTATTCGGCACAAAACTTGTAATTTTTGTACGAAAATAAATATAAGATACTGATACAGAGTCACTAATACCTACTCTAAGGAGCGTATTCCAGAAGGAAACTCAAGCATTGATCTCTGCTTAAGCATTACTTAAAACTAGTTTCAACCAATCAAATGGCTTGAAACGAGACTTAAGTAGAGTTTGAGTTTTGAGTGACGTTCTGTAATACGGACCTAAGTGTATGTTTTTACCAGATGTCCGGACTTACGATACCTATCACATTTTACATCTGACAATTTCAACGTAACCTATTAGCGAGGACAGGCGGAAACTTGTTGCCTTTACCTTATATTTTTAATGTTATAAACTAATGCTTGACCGCTGCCCCGCCTGATGGTAAGCAGTGATTCAATAGTTGGTGGTAAAGCGCACCAGTTAATTATGAGGGTATTCACTCTAATATTGATACATCATAAACCTACAATCTGCCCCCTAATCGGCGAACACATTTTTGTCAAATTAGACTAGTTGGTATCAGTTGGGATCGTTCAGACCGCCCATTGGTCAGTTCGGTCCAAACGATCCCAACTAGTCGCAATCATTTGACAAAAATGTGTTCGCCGATTAGGGGTATGGACATGGTCCCTTACGAAACGTCAACAATCGAGTGTTGTCCAGCACCCAAATTGCTTATTACACTCATCATCATCCCAGCGTTAATCCCAGTCGCATCCGAA
Organism: Sesamia nonagrioides; assembly: GCA_017933935.1. NCBI lineage: Eukaryota > Metazoa > Arthropoda > Insecta > Lepidoptera > Noctuidae > Sesamia > Sesamia nonagrioides. The sequence continues at coordinate 378,943 of JADWQK010002117.1, forward strand.
GCCTTTTCAGCTTTGGAGTCTGGGGTCCGCTTTACCAGTCCAACTGCAGATATGGCTAAACTTCGACATTTTCCGTGAAGCGACTGCCGTCTGACCTTCACAACCCGAAGGCGATATCAAAGCATTGCAGTTAGACCAATTGTTGGACTTTTGAGGGCTCCAACAACCCGTAATGACTGCCACTAGATATTCGTATGGCAACCGTTACCAACGGCTTAACGTGCTTTCCGAGGCACGACCAGACCAGTGCAAATATTCGTATTCATGCATACAAATACTTGCACTGTGCGGGGATCGAACCCGCGCCACCCTGCGCAGCGGCCGCGTCCGCTGCCGCTACGCCACGGAGGCTGTCGAGAATTGCTTATGACACTATTACTATTAATTAGAATAATTTCGAAACCAATTGCTAAACCATTGCTCCATATGTTAGGAAAATGTGTCTGCTCAACAACGTCAATAAGGCAATGAAAGTTGTTGAACTGTCAAAATGAAATCCATTGCTACTGATAGTGTGTTACGCAATTACCATGCAGAAGTCAATTAAGGACTGAATCTATGGTACCTAAAAGTTTCACATCATCAAGTCCAGGTTTTCTCAAGATGTTTTCCTTCACCTTTTAATCCGTCATTGGTGTCCAAGATATACTTAGAAATAGAAAGTACATATAACTTAGAAAAGTTACATTGATACTTGCCTGACCTGGAATCGAACCCGCACACTCATATACAAAGTTCAGTATATCTTTAAGATAAGGACAGAAAATAAATACGAGTGTAGTCAAGTCAAATTAAGACACTCAATAGACAAATTGGAAGCAATCGACTGGTTCCAAAAAACACGTTAATTTACGTTAAGCCGCTGACTAATTTGATAGGACTAAATTGAAATTTATTTTCTGTCTCTTTCTAATGAAGTAGAAAGAAAGAGATGAACAGAGCTTAAATTTAGTTATGGTTGTGATCAAGAAAATCGGCATCATTGACTTGTATTGTCCAATTCTACTGATGGAGTGAGATTAAGTTACTTAATCCCTTTACGATTCGAGGATCAGTATGAAAGCTATGCATAAGCAATGAACCGTTGCGAATCATAGCTTGGTAAGTGATATCATCATCATCATCATCAACCTTTCCTCATCCCACTGCTGGACACAGGTCCCTCTCATACAGAGATGGATTGAGCGTAATCAGAATTCTAAAGAATTCAATATTTTGCTAATATCATAATTCGTAAGTGATATAAGATGCACTATTTCACAATAAGAGACCAATTTACTAAATTACAGTTTCATTTAAAGTTTACGCCTTTTGTAACGTCTATTGTTAATGTTTTGGCTTTTGTTTTGTTTCTGGCATTATGTACGGACGACAACATATTAGGCTACCCGAAACTGTCAAATATTCCTAATCAACCTTGAGCCTTAACACTTTAGAGATAAAGTTCGTAATTCAATACAGAAATCTGGCAGATTGTAATAGCTTGATGTGCTGTCGTTTGTACGTATATATTTGAGAATTTAATAGTTTTATTATAACTTACTAGCTGCGTCCCGCTGTTTCACACGCGTAAGTGGTAGTAGTACGATAAATAGATAAAACCTAGTCACAGGCCAAACGAATGTATATTCGAAGTTTCATTAAAAGCGGTTCAGCCGTTTTAGAGGAGTTCGAGGATAAACACTGTTTGAAGGAAATTTTTTGAAATCGATAATATAAAACTAGCAACTTCTAATTTATAAATATTGTAGCGGTACCTACAAACGCCGCAAATATAACAAAGCGTAATACTGACGTCACACGAATTCTACATCTCGCAAGTAGAGTTTACCATGCAATTAGCATACATACAACTTGCCAACTTCAACCATTATTGGGCAAGTGTCCGCCTGACATAACACCCGAGGATCCTCCCTTTTCTATGGAGGATGAGTAACTTTACTCCCTGTTCCTCATGCCTCCACAAGTATTGTAAAAAATATGTATTGTTCCATGTTACGGGGTTGCTTTCTGCACTTAGTCTGGCCTGAAAAAAAAAAAACTGCTGATCAATTCTGTAAAAATCTCACAGTGAAAAGTTGCGTGAAGTGATCTTAGAGTGACCTGTCAGTAGTGTCAATCTCTTAGTATTAGTTGCAGGCATGGAAATTATATCTAAACTGGAATGTGAACTTGCATAAGTCTCTTATTTAAAAGAAGACTCTATTGCAAGAGCAATAAGGTCGATCGGAAATAAAACTTTATTTGAAGTGAACACGGTCCGAGGGAGAAAGCGTCCCAGTAGCCCTCTGTCTCTTTCTAAGCGTTACCCGTAATTATTATTTGTAATTTTGTTTGAAACCAACAATTTCGATTAGAAAAAAGATGGTGAAAAAGGCTTATTATTATTAATGGCTGTAATAGTGACTCATACTCTGGATGCGGAATATCATTATTTAATTAAGGTTTTTGCGGTAATCATCTACAAGTTATTTTGTTTCTATGTAGGGTGACCATAAATTTCGGAATATTTAATAAATGTGCACTTAATCATTGTGTGTATAACAAGTGACTTTTATTAGGTGTTTACAATGACAAATCGAAGTTTAGCCATATCAGCAGTTGGACTGGTAAAGCGGACCCCAGACTCCAAAGCTGAAAAGGCTTCGGATGCGACTGGGATTAACGCTGTGATGATGATGATTTTATTTATGTAAAGGTACAATCGAGTAGATTAACCTGCTGTCGTCCGTACATCATCAATTTATTCATCCATTTTTAAAATTCATCCATACCTAAATATTCATTAAAACTCAGGTAATATAAGTAAAAAAACAAAAAAAAAAAAAGATATTTTACGTACATTCCTTATAAATTCCATTATAATGGTCATCATACACAACAAGGACATAGGACTACTGCTGTGAAGCTATCTCCCTTGGATCTCGTTTTGATCGATAGTGCACATTCCAGTTTAGATATAAGTTCCTTGGTTGCAGCTTAGTCAAAGCTTACTCCATCTTTGTTTACATGATGAGAAGGATACAGAATCATACCGCTGTTTGTTTTTCCCATCACTTGTCCTTAAAGGTGATAGAAATGAACGTTATCGTCATAGATATCAGAAACAAAAGGAGATCGGTTACAGAGAGCAATTTGTTTGAGGCCCGATGTCGCCAAAAACATTCACATGTGGGTGTGAATGTTTTTGGCGACATCGGGCAGACTTATATAAGTACACTGTTCCACGCATACATTGACAAATTTTCACCAATCATTGATCAACGTAATTAATATCTCTATGGTTATCGCTCAGTTGAGAGGCTCTGTGGCACTTATGTAGTAAAAACAACATTTTCACTTTTTATTTGTATAGGGTAATAGAATGAAAGAAAGAATTCTTTCATTCTTTTAATGTTCATGGGTTATTTTTCCAACTACTCTTAAAAATGCTCTCAAATATTCTGGCATCACTTTTCTTAGCAAAAGAAAGTATGTATGTAATTCACATGTGGTAGAAATGAAACCTTCAAAAATTTTGTTTCCAAGATAATGAGGCGAATCTAACATTTATTGTCGCTCTTTCGTTTCATCAACTTTACAAATCACAACGACGATAAAGAAGTTTTCTCTTTAAAAAGGCAAGAAAAACAGAAAAGGGCAATTTTCTCGAACATCTCCGCAAAATTAAGTTGCTGCGTTTAGCTGGTGACAAACCACTGCAATAGCATTGTATGTGCGCTTGATAGTGTGTTTTCTTTCGTGAAACTGGTCCTTAATTAGAAGCTTTCTCCTAAATGACGTCAGGCACACCCAGGGCAGTCAACCTCAGACCTTGCATAATGAAAAATCATTCTATAATGTTTCACTACTGAGACACAAGCCTCCTCCCTTTCGCGCTCACAAATGTCCACATATCTTCGAATTTTTGTTTCTTGGACATTTCCCATAATGTCTTCCATGGTTTTGGCCTTCTATAGAGCCTTATATAGCCTATAGAGGTCCACTGATGAACAAAAGCCTACCAAAAACTTTTCCACAATTACCGGTCTTGTGCTGCCCGCATCGATCGGTTTAACGCAACCTTCACCAGCTCATCAGTCCATCTCGTTGAGGGCTTCCTTACGCTGCGTCTTCCGGCACGTGGACGCCACTCCATAACCTTACTACCTCATTGATAATCGGTTCTACGAGCAATGTATCCCGCCCACTGCTACTTAATTTTAGCGACTCTATGTCGGTGACTTTGGTTCTTCTGCGGTTCTCAAAATGTTGGCCTTATTGTTTAGTTATTCGAAGTATAGTATAAGTAATACAAGCTGGTTTCCGCAACTCCACAACAATGCGGGTATTTTGCGTAGCTATTCTAGTAAAATCCATGTCAATATCTGCAAAAAAAAGGGTATTACAAAAGTTACAGCCCCAATTAGGGAGTGACATAAAAACCATATCAGCGACTTTATGACATAAAACGATTTTATTACAACTGGCTTCACACCCCGTTTGAGGGACAGTTAACCATGCGATCATTGTTCATTTTGTCATTGACAGAGACTTTAGGCTCCTAGACTTAAGGTTGGTTTTCGTGGTTCAAGTGTGCGTTGACCGGACCTAAGCAGAAGTTTTAATCTACGCCCGTAAATTGGTTGCGAGCTGACTCACTTTTCTCCTTTCCCCTTATTAAAACTTTCTCCATATTACTATTACTCGATTCCCTATTCTTTTATGAGTTTTCTTCGTGGAAGTCCTTTTTTTTAAACCGCCTGTATCTTAGACTATTCTATGAGTTGGAGATTTTTTCCATAATTCTCAATTCGTTAAAGTTTTAAATTGTAAAGTACAGAAGTTCCTTTTTCAGTCTCCATATATGAAGAACCCTAGAGTTTATACAACGTCATTTTTTCTTTATACGAATTATAGTTTGTTCAGAATAGACAACTGAATCGATTATTTCATCACCACTGCTCTCAAAAATGGCGAAGGAAATACTCGTACATCGTAAGGAAACCGGCGTGTTCTAGAGGCAAAACTTCGAAGACATGTGCGTGTGATATCTACCACCCGCATTGGGTGGTAGATATATGTGGCTCTCATCAAGAGGCGGCCTGTTTTCCAGGAGTGGGGTCATTCAAGGCTAGTTCATGTTAGTGCCTGATGCTGATTTTAAACCCAACTGATGTGTGATCTAAAGCAGCTTTACAACATGACGTGTGTATGTACATATATCTACTTAAATTAAAAACTCAAATATGATCAAAATGTAGTCGGGACAGCCATCCTTTATAATGGTATCCATTCTGAAATACCAATTTAATTAAGTACATTTATATTCATTCGTTGAACATTTTGTGGTATGCAGATATTTCCAACAAAATCAACTCCAATTGTTACTGCAATTTTCGTTCAAAATAAGTAGTTTCGAATTACATTGTATTGTTACGAATGGACCTTATGTCGATGGCATAAGGTTTAATATCGCGTGACATGCAGTGTCACTTTTAAGCCCTATTTCCCCAGATCTAGACATTTACTAGGTACAATATAAAAACGCATTACTAGACTTAGGATGGCCTATCGAATGGTACAGGTCTCAACAGTTTTGTCAACAAAGTGTCGACATCGAAATTTCTAGAAACCCGTTTCCGGGAATTACCGTAGGTACTTACATGGCCGGTGACCTCGAAGTTATGCAGTATTCTTATTACGTTTAGAGGATTCTGGAATGTTCGATCAGCTGGCCTATATATAGCGCCGCAACGCCGGCGCAGAGTCAGTCTGCATTCGACTATCGATACGAAAACAGCGACAGTTAAGAAGCGATCTTTGAGAATACCTACTGCGACAACTGTAACAAGAACGTCGAATACTACGTGAAGTAACATCTGTAGTGTTATCGTGTGTTTACGACACGGACCTCGTGGACGTAAGTGAAGACTTCGGTGAGACATCAGCTACGTTCTACTTGTCATTGCCTACAATCGACTGTACCTTCGTTGCCAATAAACTTCGTAACCCTTAACCCGGCATTTTAGTACCCCTAGCCCGTAACAGTATCAACAAAACCGAACTACCATGTCATTTAATTATTGTACAGATTATAATGACGATAATTCTTTTGAGTACATATTGTAATGACCAGAGTGGTTAAAATGAAGCGATACTTGTGCAAAGGCCAAGTATGTGACGAAACTGTCAAAATGAAGGCATTTATTGACAGTACAGCAGTATATTTTGCGTTAATCACTTAGTTTCGAGCAGACGATTTTACAATAATATTTTTTTTTTTTTTTTTTTTTAATCCTATGAAGCAGTGGATTTAAAAACCTTCGGATTTTAAGTGAAAGTTTGTTATGCAATTAGGGTGCTGGTTAAAAGGGTTTTATAAAAAACAATGCAAGACACAACCTTTTTTGGCAAAACTATTAAGCATCGCTTTAGGATTCTTAGATAAAAAATTATAATAATAATAATGCCGAAAAATTAGGGCAGCGCGTTTATTTTGTATTTTGCGCGTTAGTATCACTTTCAAATCAAATCAAATCAAATCATTTATTTCAAATAAACCAGTTACAGGCACTTTTGAATTGTCAGAAGGTTGGTCAGTCAATAAGATGAAGCTAGTCGCTCATTCCAAAGAGTAGGTACCTATGGAGAAGAACGGGCAAGAAACTCCATGGACACTCTTTTAAATTTTCAAGCTATTGTTACAAATATTTGATTACATCATTCATGTTGAAATCAATCGTGTGAGAACGATGCAGAAATATATTGTACGCTGAGAGCGTCCATAGAAAACACACAAAAATCAATTCAGAAATTAAAATACACCATGGCAGCTAAGAGATGACCAGTCCCCACTGACGGCGTCCGTTCACGAACATGACGTATGGATCAGCATCATTCAGCTCAACTATAGTGAAGGGAACCCAATAACCCAACACACACGCCACCATCAGCGAGACATTTGAGTGAGCATGACATACTCTCAACAGCCAGACCACAATCAAGTTAATAAAAATGACTAACCCAACAAATAAATGCCTTACAGCACATTCGTACATTGTGCTCACACGTTTGCCATGCAATTATACAATACTAAGAAATTGAATCTACACAATGCTAAGATAGTATTGTCCAAGGTTCAGCAGCTCCAACAGTGTTCCCGAATACTAAGTTTAGCTCCTATATAGCTGTACAAGTGCCGAACACCTCTGTCAGCGATACAATTCCGTAACGTACAATATGCTTGGCTACATAGTGTGCAATACAGGCTTTGAATTAATAATATAAACAATTACATATTAAAACTACAAGCGGAAAAATCAAAGAACAATCAATGTATAGAAATCGGACGCAGCTCAAGCCCAAGCCTTTTTGTCCTCAATATAATGCCTCAATAAAAAACCTTCACACTATAGAATGCTTTCTGACACAGATTACGTTTAATGAAGGATTTGAATTTATTCAGGCTCAGATCTTGAACCACCTCTGGAAGTCCATTGTAAAATTGTATACATTGGCATCTGAAAGAGCCACCTATTTTCTTGAGCCTTGTTGTAGGTACAATAAATGTGTGCCTGTTCCTAGTATTTATATTATGGACATCACTGTATTTTTTAAACAATTTTATATTTTTATGAGCATACAAAAGATTTTCATAAATATATTGAGACGGCACGGTCAGTACATTATCTCTTTAAATTTTTCTCTGAGAGAGTGTCTCGGACTTAATTTATAAATTGCACGAACAGCTCGTTTCTGCAAAACAAATATTGTTTGAATATCGGCGGCATTTCCCCACAACAGAATGCCGTACGCTATGGAAATAGCCAAAGTACACTAAACGGGCCGTCTCAACACCAGTCAAATTACGAATTGTCCTAACTGCGTATGCAGCAGAACTTAGTTTTTTGACAATTTTTCTTTAAGTAGACCCCATTGAAGCCTAGCATCCAGAGTTATACCCAAGAATACTGTGCTGTCTTCAGATTTCAATTCTTCGCCCTTTATCAACACTTTAGTTTCCACATGCCTAACGTGAGGTAGAGTAAACTTAATGCATTTGGTTTTTTTCTCGTTTGCTTTGTATGTCGATGTAAAGTAGTGTTACGGGCTAGGGGTACTAAAACGCCGGTTAAGGGTTGCGAAGTTTATTGGCAACGAAGGTACAGTCGATTGTAGGCAATGACAAGTAGAACGTAGCTGATGTCGCACCGAAGTCTTCCCTTACGGCCACGAAGCCCGTGTCGTAAACACACAAAAACACTACAGGGCCTGTAGCCAAAGTAACATCGCTTCGTAGCGAAGCGAAATCGAATACCAAACTAACCAATGGCGGGAACGATTGACCACGTGATTTTACGCGTCGCGTGGTCTATCGTTCCCGCCATTGGTTAGTTTGGTATTCGATTTCGCTTCGCTACGAAGCGATGTTACTTTGGCTACAGGCCCAGATGTTACTTCACGTAGTACTCAAAGTTCTCGTTATAGTTGTCGCAGTAGGTATTCTCAAAGATCGCTTCTTAACTGTCGATGTTTTCGTATCGCTAGTCGAATGTAGACTGACTGTGCGCCGGCGTCACGGCGCTATATATAGGTCAGCTGATCGAACATTCCAGATTCGTCTAGACGTAATAATAATACCGAATAACTTCGAGGACACCGACCGAGTAAGTACCTACGGTAATTCCCGGAAACGGGTTTCTAGAAATTTCGATGTCGACACTTTCTTGACAAAACTGTTGAGACCTGTACCATTCGATAGGCCATCCTAAGTCTAGCAATGCGTTTTTATATTGTACTTAGAAAATGTCTAGATCTGGGGAAATAGGGAATATAAAAGTGAAACACTGCATGTCACGCGATATTGAACCTTATGCCATCGACATAAGGTCCATTCGTAACAGTAGGTATGATTCGTGGTCATAGCAAATAATTAAAATCACAAAAATCAATCACAATACTTAACAATTTAATACAATTGCGACAATGTTTTATTTATTTTCAATGTACGGACGACAGCACGTCAAGCTACCCGAAAGTGTAAAATATTCCCATACAACCAATCTAGATTTCTAACTTTATATCTAAAGCATTAAGGCTCAATAGTTAAAAAATTCTAATAAAGAAATTGACAGATTTTAGTAGCATGTAATGCTGTTAAAACGATTAACTACGAACGACAGACGTGAATCATTTAGTTTATATACAATCAGACTATATTGTTTCCACTGTTGGACACAGGCCTCCTCTCGATGAGAGGGATTGGGCCGCAATCTACCGCGCTGAACCAACGCGGGTTGGTAGATGTCACATGTCTTCGAATTCCATTTCTAGAACATACTGGTTTCCTCACGATATCACGATTCACCGTTTTGAGAAATTTAATTTAACACAGATACATGAACAAAATAGTGACAATGCCAGAACGCAATCATTTCAACACAGGGCCTTAGTTAAGAAGCCCAACTATCTTTTTCTTTTTCTCCTATTTTTTTAAGAACATCGCCCTACACTAGAAAATGCTCCTGTATCGTGGGTGCGTTTACAAACATTAAAATTCACATACACAAACAACTCTCACAACTCAGTCTTACCAAGAAGTATTCTAGTTGCTGGGTTGTGGAGGTCAGATAAACTTTCGCTCCGTGAAAAATGCTGGTGTCCAGGTGCATTAGGTTAGACTGAAATCGAACTACAACGTTGTTGTTGGCTTGGCAGATAAAAATGAATCATCAGCTGTTGGCAGTGGTGTACTGAACATGGGAATAGATTAGAATAGAATACTCTTTATTATGTACACCATATAGATTACAGAACATAAATAAAAATATTTTACAATGGGTGACAATGGGCGGTTTTATCGCTAAGAGAGATCTTTTAGAGACAACCTTTGGATGGAATACTAAAGGCAGGAGAGAGAAATAATGTAGGTAGTCTACAGTGTACTATTTACGTAGAATATACAATAAATATATATTACGTTAAGTGTATCAAACTAGTTTAAATAAATGTATACATCTAATTAATTAATATCATACAAGAGCAAATAAAATATAATAATATATTTAAATGGAGAGGAAGTGGCGTCTCTTATTTCACGCCATTTAATTCAATTTTCGGCAACTCCCACCCAGTTACTACCAGTCTCCTGTGAAGATCGTCGCTCCAAATAACCTGTGAATAAAAGAGACTTTGAATCTTTGACTCTAAATAACTATAATTTTTCTTCTTTTCAGAAATCAGTTTCCAACAAAGCCGTTACAGTCACTCTTCCGAATTTCCTTTACATACTGTCCTTTCGCTGGAGCGGTCTCAGTTCTCCTCATCGGGCTACTAATGAGTTATCTCACGGGAAAATCCAAGTCGGAATCAATGAACCCGGATGTATTCTGCCCGTTAACTCAGAGCATTCTCCACAAATCCCTGATTAGGAGTCCGACTGCATCTCTGGAGGCGAGACCCAATACACAAGAAGTATATGTGGCGTTGGATGAAGCTCTAAAACATTTGAAAGAGGTTATTGATCGATGAAATAAATGTTTATGAAGTGATTTTTTATTTTCCTTACATACTCATAGAAAAGTGGACTGGTAGCGAGCGATTCAGTCCTTCAGCCACTATATCATACCAACTTAGGCAAAGCCGCTCGGGCAAAAAAAAGGTTTTTTTCAACAGAAAACCAGAAACAGAGAAAAAAACAAAATAAGTCATAATTGTAATTATTGTCCATCTACACACAAAATAAACAATTGAATGTGAAGATCGATACACATGTTGAAGCAACATAATACTCCTTCAAATTAAATACCGAATTATTTTGAAATAAAAATTTGTAAGAAAAGACGATGAAAGGCCTAATGGTAACAATTTGGTACAAAATGTCGGATTTTGCCGAAACCCTTCGCAGACACGTTCGATTAATGGTTCAAGTGTGAATACGATTTCACGTTCAACTGCTCACGGCAAATTTTTGCCATTATCTTCTAATAGTCATGATGTTTCGATGATATATTGAATGTCATTAATGTCTATGAGAATTCTTAGCACATATTTCCATAAAAGCTTACGTGACCATTTGGTGATGGGTAAGGGAAAATATGGTTCTTCGTTTGAACGTATGGAATGTGTTTGTATTCGGTTGTAGTCTATGGAGTTTCTTGCCGTCCTTTCATATGTCCCTACTACGTTATGGAATGTGAGACTAGTTTTACTCTTCTAACTGACTCAATTCCTTGGACAGGACAATAATTCGCAAGTGACTATAAATAGTGAACATGAAATATGACTTAAACGTAAAAAAATTACCAACATCAATCAACCAAAATCAAACCAAATATACCATTTACGTGAGAAATGCATTTTGGAAGCCCATTTTCATTACCAAAAATAAAAGACTCCATACCAAAGCATTTTATTTCAGTATTATTCAATAATTTTATATTCTTTTTAAATTTCAATCAGATTGAAGTTACTCTACGTTTATCAATGATTTTGGCTGAAGTCATGTTCAACGTAGACCAAATTCGGGGCACATATTACTTCAAGTAGGTGTACATTTACAATGACGAAAAACACCTAACAATGTCGTCCTGAAACCAAAAACTGAACTGCGTGCGGAGACGAGACCTACCCTTGCCTTTTAGTTCTAAAAGCAGATCATGGGCTATTTGCAACGTCACCACAAAGCAAGTCCCGTCTCTTCACAGCCGGAGACATTGTTTTCTATAAGACAAAGGGAAAAACATGCATACGGTGGAGGTGCGTGCTACGTATTAGACACGCCACATTAATTCCTAGACCGCAACTCAGACTGAGGGCCTACTGTCTCGAGTGCTCCTCGCAGCGACAAAACGCCCTAAATCCAGTAGGAAGTGTAAGGGAATTTCATACCTCTGGTAGTTGGAATAAAGGCAGACCTTTATAAGGCTCATTTGTTGCTTTTTAGACTACAACATTGAGAGTGCTTTCGAGTGTCTCAAAGAAAACGTATGTAACAGTAATGAAGGAGGATTTTTCATGTTTACGATTTGTTCTTTCTTTTTTGCTATAATTAAGTAAACGTTTTTTCCTCTTTACATCATCCTGAGTGTGTAACAGATTCTATTAAATTTACAGTAAAGGATTTGATTTATTTACATTTTCTGTACTTGTTTTTTAGGTGTGTTTAAATCTGGTGGCGTGGTCGCTCTGAGTAAATTGAGTTTTATGAGTTGAAATAAATATTAGCAGCTGTGTATCAATTTAATTTTGGATATTTTATTTTACTCTGAGAGGTACTTATTAGGCCCGGCGCTTATTATATATAGGCATCGTTGTTTTTGTTGCGTTGCATGTGACGTGGGTAACAAATGTCTTGCCATGGCGCTTCCGCCGGGCCGGAACAAGCGAGGTAGACCAAAGAAGTGCTGGCTTGATGTTGTGGGAGATGACATGTGTGCCAACAATTTCACACCACGGTATAACAGTAATAATTGTTTATTATTTCAACAACAAGTAACATTACAGTCTTGTGATTGGAGGCTCCTTTTAAGCAGAAAAGCCTGTGTTAGGAGACTCCGCTCTTCCTTAACTTAATAAGTTTAATAAGGTAGGTACTTCTTTTATACAAAATTAAACTAAATAATAATAAAAGAATAATAAAAGAGAGGCTTAAGGCTAAAAATCCAGCACGCGCGCAGGCATGCAAGTGAGTAGGTGAGAGTGAGTGAAAAGGAGTGAAAATGTGTGTGTGTGTGTGTGTGTCTGTGTGTGGGGGTGTGTGTGCCCGTTTCTGAGATAATGATGATGATGGTTTACTTTAGGCATCGATACGGAACCTTTTCCTTGTCGATTTTGATATAATAAGCGCAGATATGCATCCCTACATAGAAGCGCACAATGTCGGAAACTATGCCTTGGCATGCTGCAACGTTTTAAGGATGACGAGGCGTCTTTAAGCATGTCGAGCTATCCCCGAGTGTTGCGACAGCGGCGCGGCGGGCGACGGCGTACCAAAGGATCCCGAAGCATTCTCAAAGCTGCCGATGCAATAGCCTCAAGCATACCGCAGTGGTAGTTTTGTTACTACGATCATCTTTATATATAGTACTAGCTGACCCGGCGAACTTTGTTCCGCCTTAAAGGCAATAAATATCACATGATCTTATTTTTTAGTTTTTAAATTAGGATAATTAGGGTAGCACAAAAGTGTAGGAGAAATCGAAACAATGAAGCTCATCATCATCATCATCAGCCTTTTTTATCGTCCCCCTGCTGGGGATAGCTAGAGAGGAGAACGACTGAGCGTAATCACCACGCTTGCTCAATGCGGGTTGGCGATTTCAGACTTACAAAAGGCCAGGTTTCCTTAAAATGTTTTCCTTCACTTTGTAATCGGCTTTGCATTCATCATTAAATCACTAATACATAGAAGAAATTTGATTTTCTCTACTTTGTGGAGGTGTAAGGTACCAGGGCAGCACAAAAGTGTAGGAGAAGCCGAAACAGTGAAGCTCATTCATCATTAAACCATAATAATTACATCAAAGAACTTTTATTGTGCCTAGTTTGTAGAGGTGCTATGTACCAGGGTAGCACAAAAGTGTCCCGGCGAACTTTGTTCCGCCCTAAAGGCAATATGACATGATCTTATTTACTACTACTACTATTTTAAATTAGGATAATCTGTATATATATAGAAGAAAGTCGTGTTAGTTACACTATTTATAACTTAAGAACGGCTGAACCGATTTGGCTGAAAATTGGTAGGGAGGTAGCTAAGAACTGGGAGAAGGATATAGGATATCCTTTTTGTCTCGTTCCCGTTGTTCCTGCGTGAATGAATGAACTTCATTGTTTCGACTTCTCCTACACTTTTTTGTGATCCTGGTACCTTGCAACTCCAAAAAAGTAGGCAAAATAACTTCATCGATGTAATATTAGATTAATAATGATGATTGAGCTTTATTGTTTCGACTCTACACTTTTGTGCTACCCTGGTACCATACACCGTACATTTAAAAAAAGTCTCAGCGGTTGATGCATTCGTTTAGAGCAAGAAATACTCTCTGCCGGTTTAAAGTGTCTAATAAAAAGCCACAAAGCCAACTTCAACTTCAAACTAATATTGTATTGTTGTGACATTTATCATTGCCATTCTCCCATTGCTCTTGTAAGTGAGTTTTATTTTGTCTCCTTTTTGGAGGTGCAGGGTACCAGGGTAGCACTAAAGTGTAGAGAAGAAGTAAAAACAATGAAGCTCATACATCATTATTATTAAATCATTTTTCCTTACTTTCTCACCGTTTAGACCTACCCTGGACTACGACAAACATTTTAAAACCAAAATCAGTTCAATCGGCCCAGCCGTTCTCGAGTTTTAGCGAGACTAACGAACAGCAATTCATTTTTATATATATAGATATATAGATATATAATTGTGCTGTACGCGTGTATGTCATTGCACTCCTCCTAAACGGCTTGACCGATTTAAATGAATTTTTCTGTATGCGTTTGAGTGGTGCCGTGGATGGTTTAAATTCACAAATCAGCCCGGTTGATGGCGCTGATTGCTTGAAAAAGCATGTGATCTCGGAAACGTTGTTTCTACTTCTCAAACAATTTTGTGCTACCCTGGTACCTAGCACCTCCACAAAGTAGGCGAAATAAAACTTCTTCCATGTATTATCTATAATTAATAAACAACATTATTTTTCAAGAACGGCTGAACCGATTTTGTTGAAAATTGGTAGGGAGAGGTAGCTAAGAACTGGGAGAAGGACATAGGATACTTTTTATACCGTTCCCGTGGGAATGAATAAGCTTCATTGTTTCGACTTCTACTTTACTTTCTAGTTTTGTGTTACCCTGGTACCTTGCACCTCCTCAAAGTAGAGAAAATGAAATTTCTTCAATGTATTTATTGTGGTTTTAATGATGAAATGTTACAAGTCGATTACAAGGTGAAGGAAAACATCTTATGGAAACCTGGACTTTAAGTCTGAAATCGCCAACCTGCATTGAGCAAGCGTGGTGATTACGCTCAATCCTTCTCCTTATGAGAGAAGAGCTATGCCCAGCAGGGGGACGATAAAAAAGGTTGATGATGATAATGAGCTTTCATTGTCTCGACTTCTCCTACACTTTTGTGCTACCCTAATTATCCTTATTTAAAAAGTAAAAAATAAGATCATGTGATATTGCCTTTAAGGCGGAACAAAGTTCGCCAGGTCAGCTAGCATATTATAATTTTTTTTAGTATATTGTCATATTGTATAACGCTTTTTATCGTCTAAAGTCCACCAGCCGTGCCGATGCGGCGGGACTTAATCATCATAAACCACAATTCCACTTTACCTACTGCTGGACATAAGCCTCACTTTTCTTGTGCTAATCACTACACTATTCTGTCAACTTCCACCAGGTTTTATCCGATGACAACAATTTCGTCTCTCCATCTACCTGCTAGCTGACATCTCGTTTTCCAGTCCTTAGATGCCAGTCTGTCACAACCTTTTTCAATTTTCCAACTCGATTTGACTTTCACAATATGCTTTTCGAAATCAAATACCTTCGTCTTGAAGTTACAAATACTATTATTATAAAGATTCACTTCATCCGCTTTACTTCACTTTGACGACACGGTTGACGTAGTGGCTGAGTGATCGACTGCTACGTTGCTTGTCGCGGGTTCGATTCCCGCACGGAACAAATATTTGTGTGGTCTACAGATAGTTGTTCCGAGTCTGACTGTTAGTGTATGCGAGCTTAAAATGATGTTTGTAAACGCACCCACTATACAGGAGTAATTCCTGGTGTGGGGCAACGTATTATTAAGAACAAAAACAAACAAACAAAATAACCTTCAACCCTTTTGTACTTTAACGCAATTTAATTAGCAGGGTAATTGCGTAACACACTATTCTTTCTTTCTCTTATGGCTTCGCACGGTTTGTGCATTTAGCCAATGTCACGTAATGAATTATTCATGTCGAAAAAGACGGCCGCGCGGACCGAACACGGAGGAAGATTTGGTTCAAAGCCATGATGCTACAATATTTCACTGTTCTTTATGAATTATTCACTGAATGCACTTTTTACTACATAAATCACGCGTTTTTATTTAGTAAACGACACTATAAATAATTTAAAAGTCCAATGAAAAATGAGCGTGGCACTCATCTTAGCTTCCCGCCAAAAAAAAAAAGAAACCGTAACACACTATCAGTAGCAATAGGTTTCATTTTGATAGTTCAACAACATTCATTGCGTTATTCACGTTGTTGAGCAGACACGTTTACGAACATATGGAGCGATGGAATAGCAATAGGCTTCAACATGATTCCAAGTGATAGTAATATGGTGTTGCACAATTAGGGTGCTGTTGTATTGTACAACATTTATTTAAAACAGGAACTTAATAAAGTTCCTATTATAAATAAATATTATTAATATCATATTGTACAAAGAAACACTCTAGTTTCAGTGTTTCTTTGCCCTAATCTTGTTCACTATTCATATTTCAGCAGCATTATACCAATACATATTCATTTGCACTGGAAAGTTAAATTAAGCCTACGTGACGATACCGCCGTATCGCGTTACTGAAAGATCGAAGCGGCTAGACGCATACGTCACTCCAGTGTGCCCAGGAATTAATGTCCCATGCCAATGCAGTTGCAGTTCCATAAAAGGCTCACTGCAGCGCTAATCGACTGACCATTATTATTTATGAATTATTACGAATGAATCCCATCGGTCCGCCGTGAACCGTAACGCTTATGATCTATTGGTTTGTAGGTATTATATTGGGTTTTTTAGTGTTTGCTTGTAGAGGTATGTTGTATGAATTTGTGGCAAGTTTGTCTGTACTTTAAGAAACTTTTAGGATGAAGATTTTGGTAAATATTTGGCAGACCTACAATGTCGTCGTGCCGTAGTAATTGGTTTAATAATTTACACAAAGTAAAGCGCCTGACGCTCAATCCTTCTCTGTATGAGAGGAGACCAGTACCCAGCAGTGAGACGATAAAAAGGTTGATGATGATGATGATGAAAGCGCCTGACGATCTTGATCACCGCTGCTCTCTCTTAAAGAAAGAAAGAAAGAAAAGAAAGAAAAATTATTTATTCTGCACAAACAAAACGCACCTTACAACTAAATACCATAAACTTACAATAACAAACAAAATACAAAAAAAATAATAATAATAATAATAAAATAATATCACCAAAAGCCTCTCACTCCAAGCATGCAAAACTGCCAAATTAAAGACAAAGTTGATGTCAAAGCCAGGGCCACAGACCATAGACCATGGAAGTATTAATGTACTATGTACAACGTAGTACTTATCACCTCCATGCCATAGCATAGACATTAGAAAGCACACAATATTTGACAATTCAATCCGCCTGTCATTCAATCGTACTGCGCCTGCGACACTAGCTAATGTCAACAACCCAAACAACAACATAAAAATACAAAAAGATAATTGCATAAAGGAATAAATAATTGTGTGTTACAAAAAACAAATAACAGTTTAACTGTGCGTCGCATCTGTGCAAGAAAAGGTCAGTTAAGTCTTAAGAGCACTACATACTATCCGTCACCTCACATCAGCCCCCTAATCGACGAACACATTTTTATCAAATGATTGCGACTAGTTGGGGTCAGTTGGTATCGTTCGGACCGCCCATTGGTCCGTTCGGTCCAAACGATCCAATCATTTGACAAAAATGTGTTCGCCGATTAGGGGGCAGGTTCAGTTGAAAACCAGCGTCAGGCACTTAACTAGTTGTCTGGCATTTTTGCTAAACTGGACCGTTTTGGTGCAATCACGAGGCACACTTCGCTGCAATTTTTTTTTCGCAAGGGGTTATGTGTTTTTTTTTAATTTTTCATTTGGTTTTTTTATTTTTTATTTGTTTTTTAAATATTTTATTAGGTTTTTTTGTTTTATTATTTGGTTTTTTGTTTTATGTTTTTTATTATTTTTTGTTGCTACCCGATGTGTGTTTATGCTAGATGTACCTATTGTATTGTGTGTCAAGTCTGTGCTGAATAAAAATATTTTCTTTCTTTCTTTCTTACCAAAGCCGCCGACCCACCGACACAGCCCACCGGCTTATGTTGAAAGAAGCATGTCGGCAACCTTCGATCGCGCGTGTTGCTCGCCGACACGTCGGCAGCTAGCGTGCGGCTAGCGTACGCAAGCGCTGTTCCCCGGCGACATTTCAACTGTAGTGACGTGCTAGTATTTACACTGCCAAATAATTTTCTGATGTCGAGCCGCCGATATGCCGCCGGCAAAGTTTTAAGACTTGAAATGACTGAAGCCGCCAACCTAGCCGCCGGCAAAATGTTGCCGACATATGCCGCGGAGCCGGCGGCGGCTTTGGTGTGTGTAGCGCTTCACCACAGTAGAGACAGAACAGTAGATTATCCAAGGCCGCCCGCAGAGTTATTTGCCTACTCTTGCGTTGAACCACAGCCCGTACTGCCCCTATGTTATTCCAAGCTATATTATGCCAGCGTGTGCGTGAAATCGCGTACCTACTCAAACCGAGAGCGGCTCGTTTCTATGGAGATGTTTTACTGTCTGTCTACTATGGCTTCACGCTACAGTATCCGATAGTTATAAGGTTGTAATGCATTGTGGCTTGAAAGTTTCATTCAATTGATTTTTGCAGACGTATTTATTAAATCCATATCTATACTAATATACAATCTATACTAATATATAAAGCTGAAGGGTTTGTTTGTTTGTTTGAAAGCGCTAATCTCAAAAAAAATAATAGAATGCCTGTCCCTAGGTACGCCCATGATCTGACCTCTACAACCCAGTTGCCAGGTAACTACACCCCTTGGTAAGACTATTGATCAAATTTTCGGACTTCTGACGACCCGTGACCAACAGCTTAACGTGCTTTCCTTCAGAACTATATAACACTATGTTCTATTTAGTATCTATTTAGATAAATCAATTATAAAGATGTGATGATGCCTACTCTGTATGAAAAGAGGCCTTTTCCTTGAAGAGTGGCAACAATAGACTGGTATTATTAAGAAGCAGGATTAATCAACATTAATGCAAAATACGTTTCATCATCATCATTATCATCAACCTTTTTTATCGTCCCACTGCTGGGCACAGGTCTCCTCTCATACAGAGAAGGATTGAGCGTAATCACCACGCTTGCACAATGCGGGTTGGCATTTCAGACTTAAAGTTCAGGTTTCCCCAAGATGTTTTCCTTCACCTTCAGTCATTGGTATCCAAGATATACTTAGAAAGTACATATAACTTTAGAAAAGTTACATTGATACTTGCCTGACCTGGAATCGAACCGGGTACTCATACTTGAGAAGCTGGTGTTTCAACCACTAGGCCACCACGACTTAAAAAATAGGAAAAATATGTTTAAATTTAACAAAATCTCAGTGTTCTAAGTGACAAAAATAAAAAAAGCGTTATAAAAATACACTCATATTTTATGGGCAACGGAAAAAAGGAGGCTTTTATAATAAAACTCGACAAAGTTAATAAGCAACAGTGTTTCTTAAGCGAGTCGAGTGGTAAGCCCATATTTGCACGAACGTAAAAATAACGCGGCGGAGTTTTTCTGCGCACTAGTATTTCGACTCTCAATGTTGAACCGAGAGTTCGGAATCCAACAGAGCACATCCCTACGGTGACGGAAACATCTTAAGGAAAATCGCCAACCTGCATTGAGCAAGCGTGGTTATTACGCTCAATCCTTCTATGTATGAGAGTAGACTTGTGCCCAGCAGAGGGACGATAAAAAGATTGATCATGATGATGACATCCCTACGCATCCAAAAATACGATGTTGGATCTTTGACTCTTTGAAAATCCATTGCGAGAAAAACTTCATCATGAGAAAAACGCGCCCGTGTGAACCAGGACTTAGATAACCGACGCAGAAAATGAAAACACGAATACAAAGGGAAGTCAACGATATTAGCCCCGAGTCACTTCTAAACACTCCCGAGGCCTCACGTCCGTCGGCACTTTTTTATTTATTTTGACGGATAAAATGCGAAATAACCTTTAAAAGAGACGATTCTACGGTACTTTAAAGTGCCTAAGAGAGTAATTGGGCATATCAACCGAACAAATTCTGCACAGTATTTGCACAAAATTTTACTGCAATAAAAGCTGGGTTTGGTCTATTTTGTTAAATGTTATGTTAGTACGGGAATTTCACCGTTAGTGGAGTGGTTTTAAGCATAAAAGTTGGGTGAAGGTCTGAGGTGTTGTCTTCGCGATTAGAATGTATGAGCCACTAGTGGTTTCCTTGCGTTAGTCCTGTCAGAAATCAATTTGGTAACTGACAGCAAAATGCTAATAGCGAGAGTGGTTCTCAATGAATTAAAACATCATCATCATCATCATCATCAACCTTTTAGCGTCCCACTGCTGGGCACAGGTCTCCTCTCATACAGAGAAGGATTGAGCGTAATCACCACGCTTGCTCACTGCGGGTTGGCGATTTCAGATTTAAAGTCCAGGTTTCCTCAAGATGTTTTCCTTCACCTTCAGTCAATAGTGTCCAAGATATACTTAGAAAGTACAATTAAAACATAATGTTTATCAAACATCCATAAATAGATTTGGTTAATAATGCTATTTCCCTGAACATAGAAAATTAACGAAGAAGTTCAATAATAAAGTAGTGTCGCTAATCCCCTTACTCACAAACTAAATTTAATTGTTCATTGCATATTTTTCTTTGCGTATCATGAAATTCAAAAATCATCGTTTTTTTGCTTTTACTCTTGCTTGACCGCAATCCCGCCTGATGCAAGCAGTGATGCAATCGTTGTTAGTATACCGCGCTAGCCTATTTGCTAAAAAAACTGAGTGAATAGGAAGGAAGACGGCAGTAGACCGAGGTGATGCAATGTTAAACCCAGAGGGAGATTGAACTGGAGACCACGACTAAACTCTCGACAAAACAACATTTTGCGCATCATACCCGGCACACATCGCAACACAATTGCTCAGATCCATCCTCCGTACGGCTTCACCAGATATCACGCCGGAACACTACGAATCGCTTGGCGGCAAGACTTTGTCTTCTTCTTCTTCTTCTTCTTCTTCAGCCTATAGACGTCCACTGCTGGACAAAGGCCTCCCCCAAGGCTCTCCACGCTGACCGGTCTTGTGCTGCCCGCATCCATCGGCTTCCCGCGACCTTCACCAGGTCATCGGTCCACCTTGTTGGGGGCCTCCCTACGCTGCGTCTCCCAGTACGTGGCCGCCACTCCAGAACCTTACTGCTCCATCGGCCATCGGTTCTACGAGCAATGTGCCCTGCCCACTGCCACTTAAGTTTAGCGACTCGCAGAGCTATGTCGGTGACTTTGGTTCTTCTGCGGATCTCCTCATTTCTGATTCGATCACGCAGAGAAACTCCTAGCATAGCTCTTTCCATTGCCCTTTGTGTGACTCTGAGCCTTCGTATGAGGCCCATTGTGAGCGACCACGTTTCAGTTCCTTATGTCATCACGTGCAACACACACTGGTCAAAGACTTTAGTCTTGAGGCACTGTGGTATCTTGGACGACGAGAAGATGTAGCGTAGCTTCCCAAACGCTGCCCAACCGAGCTGGATTCGCCGAGACACCTCTTTCTCGAAGTTTGACCTACCTAGTTGGACTGTCTGTCCCAGGTATATATACTCGTCAACAACTTCGAGTGCAGAGCAACCAACTACAATTGGAGTGGGTGCGACATGAGAGTTCGACATGATCTTCGTCTTATCCATGTTCATTTTTAGACCCACTTGTTGGGAAGCTCTTCTGAGGTCATTGAGCATTTTGCCCAAGTCTTCCAGGGTCTCAGCCATGACCACGATATCATCTGCGAAACGGAGATTAGTGATGTACTCGCCGTTGATGTTGATGCCAAGTCCTTTCCAGTCCAGGAGCTTGAAGACATCTTCCAACGCAGCAGTGAACAATTTAGGAGATATGACGTCTCCTTGTCTCACTCCACGCTGCAGTTGGATCGGTTTCGAGTCCTGATTCTGGAGACGGACTGACATGGTGGCGTTTTTGTACAAACACTTTATCACCTCAATGTATCGATGGTCAATTTGACACCGCTGGAGAGACTGTAGCACCGCCCAAGTCTCAATCGAATCGAAGGCCTTCTCATAGTCCACAAACGCCAAGCATAGTGGTTTGTTATACTCCTCGGACTTCTGTATAACTTGCCGCAGCGTATGTATGTGGTCTATGGTGCTAAAGCCTTTTCGGAAGCCTGCTTGTTCGGGAGGCTGGAAGTCGTCGAACCTGCGAGCGAGACGATTCGTGATTACCCTAGAAAACAGCTTGTAGACATGGCTCAGGAGGGATATCGGTCTGTAGTTTTTTAGGAGGGTATTGTCACCTTTTTTGAAAAACAAAACCACCACGCTCCTGTGCCACGCCTTAGGCGTTTCGCCTTTAAGAATGACGGAATTAAATAGCTTCTGAAGCGCTTTAAGAACCGGTTTGCCACCCGCTTTCAGAATTTGTCTGGTGGGTGGTAAATATTAGTGTAGTCCTAACGCGATTAAAACAAGTCAAATTACGTCAATCTAAGTCAGACGCGAACTAATTTGACTGGACAAAATTGATATTTATCTTCTGTCCTTTTCTTCATCTAATAGAAAGTAGAAGATGCACTGTACCTAAATTTATTTTAGTTCGTTAACAAGACAATCAAGAAAGAAAAGAAAGAAAGAAAAAACGTTTATTTGCACTAAACATGACGCAAGCGTTTACAAAAACATAAAAATAAGAAATTGTTGAGGGAAACATGCGTCATATCCACGCAAAACGGCTGTCGCTCAGCATTATGCTGCGACTCTATGCAAAAAACAGAGCCCAGCGCTGGTTTTCAGCGACAGCCGGCGTCGACGTAAAGACGTCACCCGATGCAACAAACAATTAAAATACCATCATACATACAGGGAAAATACCATCTAAAATAATACCCACCTGCAGGGTAAAAGTTTTTATCATACAGAAGGAATGAACGTTGATCATCATCTCAGCGCTAATCCCAGTTGCATCCGTAGCCTTTTCAGCTTTGGAGTCGGGGGTCCGCTTTAACAGTCTAACCGCTGATTTTGGCTAAGCTTAGATATTTTCCGTGAAGCGACTGCCGTCTGACCTCCACAACCTGAAGGCGATATCGCCTTCGCCTAAGGCTTGTAGTCAGACGAATCGTTAGATTTTGAGGGCCCGAACAACCGGTAACGAGTGCCACTAGATGTTCATATGTCAACCGGGACCAACGGCTTAACGCGCTTTCCGAGGCACGACCACACCAGTGAAAATATTCATATTCATGCATACAAATATTTGCACTGTACGGGGATCGAACCCGCGCCTCCTTGCGCAACGGCTGGGTTGTAATTACAGTGCAAGTCCAGCAATGCGATTTAACCATTTCGCTATGAAAACCCTCCCAGGCCCGCGACTCATGGTACTGAAAGTAACAGTGTGGTTTTAGTCAATAGGAGTCCGACATAACAACAGTCCCGATGTCATCCTGCACGCGTTGGTGGGCCGATGGGACTCTCCGATGCTGGCTCGCTGGATAACACTGCACGCAGTCTTATAGCGATTTTCCACCATCATCGGCGCTCCACTCGACCCGTCCCTTATTGATAAATATTTTTCTCATATTTAATGCATTAATTACACTAGTTTTTATGCTCAAAATTGTACTAACAAAATGGATTTAAATCTTCATCTAGCATGGATCTATACAAATATATAAAGCTGAAAAGTTTAGAAGGTTTCGAGCTAATCTCAGGAGCTACTGGTCCGATTTGTAAAAACCTTTTGGCGTTGGATACCCCATTAATCCAGGAAAGCTTTAGGTCATAACTCCTTGGACTCCTTGAACTCATTGGACTCCTTAGACTCTTTGGACTCCTTGGATCTTGGACTCCTTGGACACCTGGGAGTCCTTGGACACCTTGGCCCCCTTGAACTCCTCTGACTCCTTAGATTCCTTGGACTTGGGCTCCTTGGACTTCTTAGACTCCTTAAACTTCTTGGACTGCTTGGATTGCTTGCACTCCTTGGACCCCTTGGACTCCTTAAACTCCTTGGACTTCTTGGAGTCTTTAAGCTCTTTGGACTCTTTTGACTCCTTGGACTTCTGGGACTCCTTGGACTCTTTGGACACTTTGGACTCCCTAGACTGCTTGGACACTTTGGACTCCTTCGACACCTTCGCCTCCTTGGACTCCTTGGACTCCTTGGACTTCTGGAACACTTTGGACTCCTTGGACTCCTTGGACACTTTGGCCTCCTTGGACACCTTGGCCTCCTTGAACTCCTTGGACAGCTTGGCTTAGACTCCTGGAACACCTTGGACTACTGGGACACCTTGGACTACTTAGACTCCTTGGACTACTTGGACTCCATTGACTCTTTGGACTCCTTGGATTCCTTCGACTCCTTGGACTTCTTGGACTCCTTGTACTCTTTGGACTCCTTGGATTCCTTTGACTCCTTGGACTCCTTGGACTCCTTGGACTACTTGGACTCCTTGGACTCCTTGGACTCTTGGGACTCCTTAGACTCTTTGGACTTCTTGGATCTTGGACACCTTGGACACCTGGGAGTCCTTGGACACCTTGGCCTTCTTGAACTCCTCTGACTCCTTAGATTCCTTGGACTTGGACTCCTTGGACACTTTGGACTCCTTGGACAACTTGGCCTCCTTGAGCTTCTTGAACTCCTTGGACACTTTGGACTCCTTGAACATCTTGGCCTCCTTGGACTCTTTGGACTCCTTGGACTCCTTTGACACTGTGAACTCTCTGGTCGCCTTGGGCTCCTTGGACCGACTTTGACTCTGACCTTCACCTTGACCTAGGCCTCGGCTTCGACCTCGGCCGCGACCTCGACGTCGGCCTGGTTTTTTTTTTTGTAGGTATGGGAAATCATCAAATGACTTCTCTCGCTCTGGTCGGAGCGGAAGGGCGTGTAAGACTTTTACTGACTAAAACCCATCCGTGTTTCTTCACTTGCCTGCGCGACGGCCAGGGTCACGGTTTCTTTTTTAACCAGCTCGCAACCCTGACCCAGGCGGCAGCGGTCTTCGTGAACTCCGTCACGATGTGCTGGCATCTTCTTTAGGCGTGCGTGAAACACAACGCACCGTCGACTCGGGCCTGGTCCTTACCGGGTGGCGAGCTGCCCACTGTTCACCGCCCGCGCCTACGGTGGCAGGGAGCTTGATGTTGTCTCCCGACCAGGGCCTCCCCTGCGGCGGCTAGTCAGGTGGCGTGAGGGCGCTGGGATTCCCGTTTCTTTGCCAGTATCACTGCTTCGCAGAAGGAGGTGATGGTCTGCGATTAAATTATTCATTAAACGTAAGTTGTGTCAGAAAGCAATTTATAATGTTAAGGATTATATTGAGGACAAAAAGGCTTGGGCTTGAGCTGCGTCTCATTTCTATATACTGATTGTTCTTTGATTTTTCCTCTTGTAGTTTTAATTTGTAATTGTTTATGTTATTTTTTTTTTACTCAAAGCCAGTATTACACACTATGTAGCCAAGCAAATTGTACGTTACGGAATTGCATCGCTGACAGGGGTATTCGGCCCTGATTCAGCCACACAGGAGCTAAACTTAGTATTCGGGAACACTGTTGGAGCTGCTGAACCTTGGACAAAACTATCTTTGCATTGTGTAGATTCAATTTCTTAGTATTGTATAACTGCATGGCACACGTGTGAGTATAATGTACTTGCTGTAAAGCATCTATTTGTTGGGTTAGTCTTTTATATTGACTTGATTGTGCTCTGGCTGTTGAGAGTATGTCATGCTCACTCAAATGTCTCGCTGGTGGTGTGTGTGCAATCAAATATTTGTATCAATAGCTTGATAATTCAAAAGAGTGTCTATGGAATTTTTTGCCCGTTCTTCTCCATAGGTACCTACTCTTTGGAATGGGCGACTAGCTTCATCTTACTGACTGATCGACATTCTGACAATTCAAAAGTGCCTGTAACTGGTTTATTTGAAATAAATGCTTTTGTTTTTATTTTGAATTTCAGCACTATCGCTCCGGACCATGGCCTGGACCAGGGTTGGACGCGAGAGATCACACAACAGAAACCTCCCGAAACAACCGTGTCCGGTGAGGATCTGCGTCAGGCGGAAGGTGAGAGCGCCGTGGCGCCTCTCTAGCCACTCCTCAAAGAGGTGACTTATCGCCGCTATTGTGGCGTGCCCAACCTCGACCTGGACCTTGGCTTTGACTTTGTCTTTGACTTTGTATTTGCTGTTCTAAAAATTTCAATATACTATTTATTTTTATCTTTTTGTTTGGTTTATTCCTCCAATAACTTCACAAGACATAAAAAGGTCCAACGTAACATCGTAAGTTTTTATTAATATTATTGTTTATGTACACTCTTGCTTCTCCAATCCACTTTTGGCATTGACAGAATTGTAGTCGACATCGGATCCACTTGCCGTAAATAATAATAGAATATAGAGAAATCACGTTAAGTCCAATGACTTAACGTGATTTCTCTTCTTATGGACGACTATCAAATGTCCAACAATTACACCTGGTAGTAATCTACCAGGTATAATTGTTGGACATTTGACTGTCGTTACGGGTCGTCAAAGGCACGAAAGTATGACAACCATACATCTTACCAAGGAGTATACCTAGTACCTATTTCGCAATTAATTGTGGAAGTCAGATAGCCAATTGGTTAGCTGCATCTGGTCAGACTAGTAACCAAACCCAACGTAATTGGAAAAAATGCTTTACTCTATGTCTTTCTGAGTTTATCTTAGACATTGCTGATATTAATGGAATAAACTTAAAGTGAACTCTCAATAGTGCCAATCACTAGCGGTTGGAATGACAACCTGAGCGTGGGTTGTCACCTTTTTTATCAGGGTTTTTATCGTGGGGAAATCCATGGGGATTTCCCCACGTTAAAAACCCTCCGTCTGGGAATAACGGAGGGTAATAATAGATAATAATAATTCATTTATTTCAGACTAACTGCGCCACGCGGTTTCACCGCATATATATTAATCTTGGATATGAAGTTTAAATAAAAGGTGGTCAAAGTTTAAGTCGAAGTAGAAGAAGTTGATGTCGAAGTCGAAGTCGAAGTCGAAGTCAAAGTCAAATTATATTCTATTATTATTTACGGCAAGTGGAACCGATGTCGACTACAATTCTGTCAATGCCAAAAGTGGATTGGAGAAGCAAGAGTGTACATAAACAATAATATTAATAAAAACTTACGATGTTACGTTGGACCTTTTTATGTCTTGTGAAGTTATTGGAGGAATAAACCAAACAAAAAGATAAAAATAAATAGTATATTGAAATTTTTAGAACAGCAAATACAAAGTCAAAGACAAAGTCAAAGCCAAGGTCCAGGTCGAGGTTGGGCACGCCACAATAGCGGCGATAAGTCACCCCTTTGAGGAGTGGCTAGAGAGGCGCCACGGCGCTCTCACCTTCCGCCTGACGCAGATCCTCACCGGACACGGTTGTTTCGGGAGGTTTCTGTTGTGTGATCTCTCGCGTCCAACCCTGGTCCAGGCCATGGTCCGGAGCGATAGTGCTGAAATTCAAAATAAAAACAAAAGCATTTATTTCAAATAAATCATTTACAGGCACTTTTGAATTGTCAGAATGTCGATCAGTCAGTAAGATGAAGCTAGTCGCCCATTCCAAAGAGTAGGTACCTATGGAGAAGAACGGGCAAAAAACTCCATAGACACTCTTTTAAATTATCAAGCTATTGATACAAATATTTGATTGCACACACACCACCAGCGAGACATTTGAGTGAGCATGACATACTCTCAACAGCCAGAGCACAATCAAGTCAATATAAAAGACTAACCCAACAAATAGATGCCTTACAGCAAGTACATTATACTCACACGTGTGCCATGCAGTTATACAATACTAAGAAATTGAATCTACACAATGCAAAGATAGTTTTGTCCAAGGTTCAGCAGCTCCAACAGTGTTCCCGAATACTAAGTTTAGCTCCTGTGTGGCTGTATCAGGGCCGAATTCCCCTGTCAGCGATGCAATTCCGTAACGTACAATTTGCTTGGCTACATAGTGTGTAATACTGGCTTTGAGTAAAAAAAAAATAACATAAACAATTACAAATTAAAACTACAAGAGGAAAAATCAAAGAACAATCAGTATATAGAAATGGGACGCAGCTCAAGCCCAAGCCTTTTTGTCCTCAACATACTCCTTAACATTATAAATTGCTTTCTGACACAACTTATCTTCTTTTTCCAATTACGTTGGGTTTGGTTACTAGTCTGACCAGATGCAGCTAACCAATTGGCTATCTGACTTCCACAATCAATTGCGAAATAGGTACTAGGTATACTCCTTGGTAAGATGTATGGTTGTCATACTTTCATGCCTTTGACGACCCGTTACGACTGTCAAATGTCCAACAATTATACCTGGTAGATTGCTACCAGGTGTAATTGTTGGACATTTGATAGTCGTCCAGAAGAAGAGAAATCACGTTAAGTCATTGGACTTAACGTGATTTCTTAGGCACAGAGCGGTTTTGGTGTGTAAAGATCTTGTGAACTCCTCCATCCACAGACCGATCGCGGCAAGCGTAGCATAACCTGATCTATCGAATCATACTAATATTATTATTTAACCACAAGCCCGTCAAAGAAAACCAAATATAAAATAAAATAAATTAGATTTCGAAACCAAACATATCAGACAGAGACCTCTTCGATAGAATATCGAGAAGGACATAGCTAACTAAATCAATTACTAGGATCAATTCGATTCCTTTAGTCTCGCTAAAGGAAGCCCGTCCGAATGGAAGCTTTTCAGGGGATAACTTCTCGGAAGCTTTTCTTTCATGAAAGTTCTGTTTGGCTTACAGAATTATATAATTAGATAGATTAGTTCAAATATGACAGTTCAAAAATAACAAGATTTGGATTTGGTAAAATTATTGATTTTTTCGAAAAAAATACCAATGCGACTGACAATTAAAAGATTACCACGTTCAAACTTATCAACCCGACTTATCTCTCTCTTTGCCCTAGCCACTTTCCATTATTTGGAGTCGGCTCTCCTCGTTCTTTTGCGCCAGGATGATCTGTCCTGGGTTGTCGGGATGTTCAGTTGGGCACGCTCTAAGTCCTTGGCCACTGTGGACCACCAGGTGGTTAGTGGGCGTCCTCTATCTTTTTTGTTATCTGGCAGTGCTAGGGCCCGTTTCACGACATGATCTTCGGGGCGTCTCATGACATGACCGAACCATCGTAGGCGGCTTTCGGCGAATTCAACCCGACTTATAATAATAAAATTTTATCACTTCAAATTATATAAGAGACATATTGAAAAAAAAAATACACGAGTAAAAATGGCATGGGTTGCGACGTCAAAATATTGTGCTTTTTTCGGTCAAGGTCGCAGTGACGTTGTTTCACGTGCGCCTCAAAGAAATGTTAGCACACCGTGACGGGGTTTACGAAGACCGATGCCTCGCAATGAGGCACAGGTAGGTAAAGGGTTTTAGTCAGTTAAAATCTGACACGCCCTTCCGCTCCGCCTAGAGCGGTCATCCACACCAAAATAAAAAAGTTCTCAGTCACCAAAAATCAATCAAAAATGCTTTTTCGGGTTATTTTATGTGTCCTCAAAAGCCCAATTACTTATTAATACTGTTACGAATGCACCTTATTTCAATGACATAAGGTTCAATATTGCGTGTCATTTCTTACGTAACTTTCAGGCCCTATGTTTTGAGACCTAGGCATTGTAGAGGTACCACATCGAAATTACTAGAAACTCTTCTCCCGGGAAGTTCCCGTAGGTACCTGCTAAACGTACTCGAATTATGCGCTATTATTATTAATTCTAGACAGATCTGGAATGTTCGATCATGTGACCTATAGATCAAGCGCCGTGACGCCAGTGCGCAGTCAGTCTGCATTTGTCTATCGACGCGAAACAAGCGACAGTTGAGAAGCGGTCTACTGCGACAACCCAACGAGAACTTCGAGGACTGCATCGAGTAACATCTGTAGTGTTGTTGTGTGTACGACACGGACTTTGTGGACATAAGGGAAGACTTCAGACATCAGCTACGGCCTACTACCGTCTGTACCTTTGTTGCCAATAAACTTCGAAACCCTTAATACCTCTAGCCCGTAACAATACGATACCCCCACCTTGTTGTCCGACTTACCTGCCACTGATGACCCGTAACGATTGTCAAAAGTCCAATAAAATACAGCTAAATTACAAATACACAAAGATACTAATAATATCTATGCAGTTTAGTAAATTTAAAAATGCCAAAGGCAGTTAAAACATTGTAATTAGATGACAAACAAACTCTTTAGAAATAGTAAAGGCAGCCCTAAGCCTATAAAGTAATTAATTGTTTAGGAGCTCATGACAAAACCAATTCAGACAGTAACAAGGGTATCTAAAGGAACGCGGAAAATTACGTAACTCGAAAGGAATTGTTTCAAGAGTATCAAAACAGTTTATAAAGTATTGTGACTTTAGGATCTGCATGTAACTTCGTCCGCATGACATTTCCTGCTCCTTTTTATCTGTCCAAGCTAGCACTTCGTTTTTGTTTAGCGCTCTTTGTGAGTATTTTTTTTGCTCGTCTCATAAGGGCATTCTTCAAGAATAAAAATATGAAAATTAAATAAAAAAGGTTTTATTGCAGAAACTTGTAATACTTTTACAGTATAGCTTACATGTTGACCCATTGTGTTCTTTTAAGTAAAAGATAATTATGTTCTAGGAGGCTTCGCTTAAGAATTGACTGAAAGTTCCAGAAATTACTCCGTACTATTTCGCGACGAAGCGAACCGACGCGACGTAGCGGTAGCGAACGCAGCCGCTGCGCAAGGAGGCCCGGGTTCGATCCCCGCGCAGTGCAAATATGTGTATGCATGAATATAAATATCTGCACTGGTCTGGTCGTGCCTCGAAAAGCACGTTAAGCCGTTCGTCCCGGTTGCCATACGAAAATCTAATGGCAGTCGTTACGAGTTGTTGGAGCCCTCAAAAGTTCAATAATTGGTCTAGGTGCAATGCTTCGATATCGCCTTCGGGTTGTGGACGTCAGACGGCAGTTTCTTCACAGAAAATATCGAAGTTTAGCCAAATTAGCAGTAAGACTGGTAAAGCGGACCCCAGACTCCGAAAAAGCCTCGGATCCGACTGGGATTACCGCTGAGACGACGACGACGACGGCTTCTCTTCTTCTAACTATATCAACATTCACTTGGTTCATCTATCGTTTCGTTGATTAAGATCAAAGGAAAGGAAAGAAAAAAAAAACCGGCCAAATGCGAGTCGGACTCGCACACCGAGGGTTCCGCCGTACAAACGTAGCGGTTTACAATTTATAATAATAATAATCATTTATTCTCAGACACAGGTCCATACATTACATAAAATGAGATAAATTGAAATTAATAACAATCAAAATCAGAAAAATAAAAATCAGAAAACAAAAATAATCACAAATCAAAATTTAAATAACAATAGATAATAATTAAAAACTAAAACCACATTAATAAAATTACATTAAATGATAATCGCAGGGGCTAGCATGCAACTGCAGCCACCTCCTTAAAAAAGGCGAGTCCCACCGCTCGGACAACACCCTCAGGAGCCCATTCGAACCGCCACGGGTACGGCGCAGAAGCGACGCATTCCGTCTTCTTATAATACCGTGGAAATCCTCGGTTCTAGCATCGGCAAACATCGATGACGCGCTACAAAACCGTGGCAGCCCCAACAGAATCCTAAACGCGTTGTTGTACTGAACACGCAGAGCGTTGTACGCCCGCTGAGTGAAGTTGGTCCACAGGCTACACGTGTAGAAGGTCTGGCAGTATGCCTTAAATAGGGTTACCTTCACCTGTGTAGAACAACGCGCAAACCTGCGAGCCAACATGTTGCAGCGGACCGACAACGCCCTACGCTCCCTCTCAATATCCGCAATATCAGAAATTGCGAAAATAGCGAATTTATGACGTACTAGCTTTCCGCCAGCGGCTTCGCCCGCGTGGAGTTCGATTATATCGCGATGTTTAAATTCCCCTCGGGAACATCAAATTTTTCCGGGATAAAAGGTAGCCTATGTTCTTTCTCAGGGTCTAAAGATTGTCTGTGCCAAACTTCATCAAAATCGGTTGAGAGGTTTAGGCGGGAAAGCGTAACAGACAGACAGAGTTATTTTCGCATTTATAATACTAGCATTGATTTAGAATTTTTCACAGTTTAGAGGCAATTAGATTTATGAAGTGTTTGATATGAATTTCAACTTTAATATCTCTACGCGTTCATGTGAAAAAGGGTAGGTAGTAAGTTTATAATTATTAAAAAAATATTTTATGTCATGTAAGCAAAAATAATATTTTAATATTTTATGTAACTTCAAATTTATCATTTTCACAATTTTTCCTTTATCTGTCTGTACTATAATATAACGTTGCTTCGTGCCGAATTTCAAGATTCTGAGTTCACAGGAAGTGCCTTGTAGGCAAAGAGATTTAAGATATATAGAGAGGGCATGTGTCAAAATGCCATAGAAAAACTGTGATCCCATGGCTCAGTTCCGCCATCTAGTACAATATAGCAAAATTAGATCGACAATTGGAGACATCAAATAGTTAAAATGAAATAAGTTTATATAAAATATATTCAGCTATTGCCCGGTAGGTGGCCGGTGTGGTCTATGTTGCCAGATCCGATTTAATACCCTAGTATAGTTCAAATCGGGTAAATAAATATTGAAAAGTAAATAAATTAAGTGAAACTTGTCTTGTACAAACAAAAACTGTTTTAGAATTTTATTCGCTACTATTCATTTACCGTGACACCGTCTATTGGCATTTTAGATGTTTTATGCTTACGAATTATTTTAACGCTCAGTTTATTGCGATTTTTGAGTGTAATAGACCTTTTAGGCCATAAAGCGCATTTTGTTTTGCAATTTTCGTTTGCATTTCGTTTTTAGCAAAATTATTCTTTTTACACGTTTGTTTGCAAATATTTTTAAATGGCAATGCAAAAAACTGTGGTAGGGTTTGTATCATTTCGATATAAAGTTATCGATAATATTCAAAGAAGTTACTACGACGATGTTTTTTCGCATTATGATAGCTTGAAACAAAAAAATTAGGAAGCAGAATAATTATGGGTAATTTCAAGTTTACAAGTTTCTTATTTATATAATTCTTTTAATATAATAGGCGTTAAAGTTTAAAATTGCCGATTAGTACTGAAAATCTAAATAATTGCTTATTTTTTAATTTTTAAATAATTCATTTATAATCAATATATAGGAAGGTCGTTTGTGCCTTTGTGATTGAACTCTGAGGATCTAGACTGCACAAACTGTGTGAAAGCAGAACTGCCTCCTGGAAGGAAAACTTCTTG
Organism: Sesamia nonagrioides; assembly: GCA_017933935.1. Lineage (NCBI taxonomy): Eukaryota > Metazoa > Arthropoda > Insecta > Lepidoptera > Noctuidae > Sesamia > Sesamia nonagrioides. Next base: position 412,396 of record JADWQK010002117.1, read on the forward strand.
TCACGTAGATAATTGTCCAAATCACGACAAAAATGGTAGTCTGCTGGAGCAAGACCTTTACAAGATTCGTACGCCATTATCTTTAAAAACGGCAAAAAAATCACGGTTATTGTATGGGAGCCCGCCTTCAGGATTTATTTTATTTTAATTATTTATTTGTAATTTGAATATATAACCAAATATTCTGTGAACATTTTAAGCGTCTATCTGTTTCCGTTATTAATATGGAGCAAAAAACGGCAAAAATTCACGTTTGTTGTATGGGAGCCCCCTTAAATATTTTATTATTTTTATTCCTAGTACTTGTTGTTATAGCGGCAACAGAAATACTAACACAATCTCTGGAAATTACAACTGTCTCGCTATTACGGTTTATGAGATGCAGCCTGGTGACAGACGGACAGACGAACAGAGAAGTCTCATGAATAGGGTTTTACCTTTTAGGTACGGAATCCTCAAAATCACAAAGTAGCTCGCAATCATTGTACTACATATACGTACCTACATATTTTATGAATATATTTCATTATAAATAAGTTATGTAATCTATGTACTTATCCACTTAACCGTAAATTTTATTCCAATTTTTACGGTTAAGTAAAAAAGTACTGAAATTAATAACTTACTATTTCATTTCTAGAAGGTACCGATTCTTTTTTTTTTAATTTGATCGACAAGTCTTTCCAAAGTAGATAACTTCTCTTTTAAAATGCATTGAGCATAATTTCGACGAATGAGACGGAAGCCAATTTTCTTCTCTACGGTCTATCTGGACAAATCGTATCCACTTTTCCCTACGACATTATTTTTATTCGGAAACCAAAAATAACAAAAACCTAGATAAATGAATTTATAGTAATTGTTCATTCAATTTTGTTTATTAATATGATATGATTATGTTTAAATAGAGTTAATAATAAATAAACTTGAAATATAGTAATATTTTAAGTTTATTTAGCTATATTTTAAATGTCAATAAAATACAACAAAATGTATTCATCTTAATAATTATTATCGATAACTAAATCGATAAACAACATTACTACATCTCTACAAGAAAATAGTAAAACTACTCAACAATAGAGGGCGCTTTTACAATAATGGAAAATTTTCTAGAACTAAGATTTTTTTAAAATTTGAATTGCAGACGAAATATAAATAATTCATAGAAAAACATTCCGAAGTTAGGTCCAGTCGTTTTACTATAACGAGATGTACAGTAACACAAAGCGCAATATGGCATATTTCCTTAGAAAATGTTTATTCTTGGTGGACACAAATTACGTCCTGACGCGCAGACTAGACTGAGCGACTTTTAACCAAGGCGATAAAAGTATTGGCTTACGATTTTGTCCGTGATGTTCTGTCTTTTGTAAATATAATTTTAATGTCTTTGCTTGTAGGTTTTGATTCCCTAGCGTGTGACGGAAATTCGTCTAAGGTGTCGGTATAAACTGCTGTATCTTTTGATCGCTTTAACTTAAAAGTTTGATTTTTTCACTGCTTAAAGGGACAATAGACCTAGGTATTTGGTATAAATTTCAATTTGATACCTTTATTAGTTCGTGAGAAATAAGGTAGTAAGTTTCATTTTATTAAAATATGTTTATTATATTATATAACTAAAAAATGTGATTTTCGCAATTTTTCCTATATTTGCATTATATGATAATCCTTCATGCCAAATTTCAAGATTCTGAGTTTACGGGAAGTATCCTGTAGGTTTTGATTCCTTTGCGAGTGTCGAAAATTTGTTGAAAATATCGACATATCGGCTGTATCTTTTGATTGACTTGGCTTAGAAGTTTGATATTTTCACAGCATAAAGGGACAATAGACCTAGGTATTTGGTATAAATTTCAATTTGATAACTTTATTCGTTCGTGAGAAATAAGGTAGTAAGTTCCATTTTATTAAAATATGTTTATTACATTATATAACTAAAAAATGTGATTTTCGCAATTTTTCCTATATTTGCATTATATGACAATGCTTCATGCCAATTTTCAAGATTCTGAGTTTGCGGGAAGTATCCTGTAGGTTTTGATTCCTTTGCGAGTGTCGAAAATTTGTTGAAAATATCGACATAATCGGCTGTATCTTTTGATTGGCTTGGCTTAGAAGTTTTATATTTTCACAGCTTAAAGGGGCAATAGACCCGAGTATTTCATGTGAATTTCAGCTTGATACGTCCACGCGTTCTTGAGATAAAGGGTGGTGACAGACAGACAGACAGACAGACAGACAGACAGACAGACAGACAGACGGACAACAAAGTGATCCTTGAGGTACGGAACCCTAAAAAGTAACACAAGGAGGAAAGGATTAACTGTAGGGTAAACCCTACACTTATAGCCATCCAAATTTATATATACTCAAAACTTTCCTAACAATATTTTCCTCATTTCCCCACATTACGTAGTCGTTCCATGACGACCGATTACCACAAAGCTTCCAAATCCAAAAAGGTACTAGTTACAAAACATATTTATAAATATGTATATCGAAGTTTAGCCAAAACAACAGTTAGACTAGTAGAGCGAACCCCAGACTCCAAAGCTGAAAAAGCTTCGGACGCGACTGGGATTAACGCTGAGATGATGATGATATTTGAAAGTCAATAACCCATCGTATAAGATACAATTCAAACCAATTCACACACACAATACACACACACAGACACACAGCACAGGCACAGGCGTAGAGTAGCCAGCCTTTCGGTCTTTTATAGGATGCATTCTGGTGAGTGTGCAAGGCAATTGCATGATTTAATTCCCCCATCTCCGTTCCACCATCGGACGACCCGTCGTACGGCGAGTTTCCACCCTTACGTTGTTGACACCACTGCGACCCGGACGAAGCGTTTCGCTTCCTCTTTTATATTGCGTACATCGAGGGACTGGAACAATTTGCCAGCGACGGTGTTTCCGTCACATTACAATTTGAGTGTCTTCAAGGCTAGAGTGAATAGGCTCTTAATAAACTAGCGCGCTTTATCATCAATGATCGCATCACTGCTTACCATCAGGTGGGATTGTGGTCAAGCGCTAGTTTATAACTTATAAAAAAAAAAGTTTTTACATAGGAATATAACATTACCTACCTATAAATAAATCATAAATACAGAACCACTCATAAAAAAATGTGACTATGAAATTCGCCTAATGGTAGCATTTGTCAATTATAGAGAGTTTAATCAATATCAATAGACATTCGATTAATAAGTTGTTTGCCATACATAAAGACAGTGCACCTCTACATTAGCCTTCTAGATATACGTGCGTGATATAATATCATTTAGTTATAAAGAACGAAAGCTGATTAAATATTATTGACAAAAGACCAAACAACAAGCAGATAATAAAATTAAATAATGATGGATTGTTCTTTAACTATCGTAAAACGTACATTATCTAGGCCATGTTCTTTGAGAAATGAAATGGGCTGACAGTCATGTAGTTAACAAGGTTGGTTCCTGTTTAGGATTCCTGATTCGTACCTCTCCCAACCTGATGTGTTTCATTAAGTTTGTTCGTGACGAGCAACACAATGATTTCACAGAGGTTTTTATTGTCTTTAAGTTTGTATGAGCTTTTAATGTTGACGGCTTTTTATTTGGTCATTTTTTTATGAAAAGGAGAATACTATTGCGGTTGAAGTTGTTTAACTTGATGTTGTTGAAATTTGGGAACTATCCAGCCATAATTACCATAATCATTTGGTGGTAATTATCACTCTATTTGTTCATAAGGTGATGATTAAGATTATTATGATCTGGTGATCCAGATCTTACCCTTGCAGTATAAATAGCCTATAATGAGCCCCCTCTCGCTAAGAGGGAGTTGGCGGTAATCTACAACGTGATTGCAGTGATGTCAAATGTAAGTAACCAAAATTAATTCAAAAACTTTTAAATGTCTGTGTCTTCCAATAATCATTCTGACGAGTACAGCGGTATTGAGAAAACTCCGTTTGAAACTTCACAATCCCTGTCAAAACTTTCTGGATTATACTTACAAACTTTTTCTACTAAAGGTATCTTCTTAACATTCAAACCACGTACTAAATCGAGATCAAGGAACAAGATCGAGATATGAAAATTCCGAATCTCATCGCCTAGTCGAGAATACTCGAAATCTATCATCCTTTATTACATCCGTGTGAAATGTAAAAAGCACTTAAAACTGCTGTGAGAGGGCTAGGGAATTCTTCCAGTTAGGTGTGAGAACACTTTATAGCTAGGATAGCTGTTAGCTCTTGAGAAATTGAATTTCATTGGCGTGGCCCGCCTGCTGATTGCTTTCAGCTGAATCAGCTATATTGCTCGATCCTGACTTGTTATATCATTGAAGCTGTTCGGGTGTTTCAAATTTAACTTTATTGGAGTGTAAGCAATATTTTGTGTTGAAATCGTAAAATAAAACGTGACTTTAGTAAAGTTTTCTGAAGATTCGATGATTTCACACTTACTGGTGATATTGTCGAATACAAGGTCAAATTTAATTTATTAGCTAACTTTGCAGTCGTGTTGTACTAATATCTAAACATATAAATATTTTTGTTTTATATTTAGGGGGATCATTGACAATAAAAATTAACAAATACTTGTTCATTGTTCATTTGATATAAGTGAAAATGTGTAATCTTTAACACAGTAAATAGGCTCTAGCTACAAAAAACTTAAACAATTCTCTAATGCGTGTCTAGTGTAAGCATTACGTCAAAGTCAAAGCTTAAACAACAGCTCAGCATTGTTTTGTCGGCCATAAAACGTTATTTAAAACTATAAATCATACAGCATTAATTTAATAAACTAAATAGAAATAGCCTTTTCCCCACATGAGCTAAACCCGTAAGATATAGTATGAAGCAGTACCGTACCTTACTTCATATTTCATTGTCTGTGATAAATTTGGCCTCACCGACTTAGGTTTGAGAGAAATAAATTTCAACCTGGTAGCTAAGATAAAATGTGTAGCAGCTAGGTCGTTCACGTGACGTTTTTCGGAATAGTAAATGAGGTAGATCTCCTTTAACCGTAGTAACTACGAGATTATGTATGTACTAGATATAAGTATATGTATACATATACATATCAATGAGGGACGGTTTCAGCATCTGGTTGTAAAAATATGTGATTATGTATGTACAGTGAAACTAGTGACAGCCTCCGTAGCCACAATAGACAGAGAACAGTAAAACATCTTCATACAAACGAGCGGCTCTCGGTTTGAATGTTTGCGTGCGCGCCGTGCGCCGTGTCGGTACGCGATTTCACGCACACGCTGGCATAATATAGGATGGCATAACATGGCGGCAGTACGGGCTGTGCCGCGTGACTGTGTACACGCGCGTAAATTACATGATCGCTCGCGTTGGTCAACTCTCGCCTGCCACTTACCATAATATTAATTATTATGCAAATGTCTCGCTGATGGTGGCGTGTGTGTTGGGTCATTGGGTTCCCTTCGATATGGTTGAGCTGAATGATGCTGATCCATACGTCATGTTCGTGAACGGACGCCGTCAGAGGGGACTGGTCATCTCTTAGCTGCCACGGCGTATTTTAATTTCTGAATTGATTTTTGTATGTTTTCCATAATGGACGCTCTCGGCGCACAATATATTTCTGCATCGTTCTCACGCGGTTGATTTCAACATGAATGATGTAATCAAATATTTGTAACAATAACTTAAAAATTTAAAAGAGTGTCCATGGAGTTTCTTGCCCGTTCTTCTCCATAGGTACCTACTCTTTGGAATGGGCGACTAGCTTCATCTGATTGACTGACCGACCTTCTGACAATTCAAAAGTGCCTGTAACTGGTTTATTTGAAATAAATGATTTGATTTGATTTGATTTGAGATGATGATGATGAGTGAAACTATGCAGAATATATCATAACATTTTCCTAAGAATATCTTACGTACTAATCTGAGATAAGCAAACGCACCACAACTGTTTTGCGGTGTTACTTTAGCCAAGAAAACACGATAAAAAAAATAAAATTTGCCAAATTCTTTTTTCAAAAATTAAACATTATTTAAGTTCAGTGCATCTTTTTCTTTCTATTTCGTTAAGAAAAGGACAGAAGATAAATATTACTTTAGTTTTGCCGCCAAGCAATTCGTTGTGTTCATGATGTCTATTGAAGCCGCACGGAGGACGGGTCTGAGCAATTGTGTTGCGATGTTGTTCTCCAAAGCCAAACTCGAGTTGGTCTCCAAAGCTTAGAGCACAGGCGTAGAGTAGCCAGCCTTTCGGTGTTCTATAGGATGCATTTCGGGGAGTGTGCGTGGGAATTGCATGATTTAATTCCCCCATCTCCGTTCCTCCAGCGGAGGACCCGTCGTACGGCTGGTTTCCACCCTTACGTTGTTAACACCACTACGATCCGGACGAAGCGTTTCGCCTCCTCCTTTATACCGCGTACATCGAGGGATTGGAACAATTTGCCAGCGGCGGTGTTTCCGTCGGACTACAATTTGAGTGTCTTCAAGGCTAGAGTGAATAGGCTCTTAATGAACTAGTGCGCTTTACCATCAACGATTGCGTTACTGCTTACCATCAGGCAGCATTGCGGTCAAGCGCTAAAAAAAATAAAAATGTGTGCCGGGTACGATGCGCCAAATGTTGTTGTGTCAGGAGTTTGGTCGTGGAGGGTGTCTAGATCAATCTCCCTCTGGTGCAGCATCGTTTAGTTGGGTTTAACATAGGCTTAATAAACTAGCGCGCTTTACCATCAGGCGGGATTGCAGTCAAGCACAAAGTGTAAAAGTGGTTTGTCAAATCAGTTCGCCCCTGACATAAATTTATGTATTTTTAGTATCTATGTTTCTAATTGCGTTTAAACTGTCTATGGATTATCTTAATTTGATAAGACTTAACTAATATTTTATGTTATTTCCTTTTCCTAATGAAATAACGAAAATGTATAATATGCACTCAACTTAAATTAATTTACTTTGAGAACAAGTCAATCGGCACCATTATTCGCAAAGTCACAGTTATCGAAGGTAGGAGGTGAGGAAGGTGAGAGATTGGATGCTAATGGTAGAGAATAGAATATGACATAGCCTCTACCTAGGCTAGGTGTCTGTACCTGATTATTGTGGTTTTTTATTCTTGTGGGTTTTTATTGTTATTGTGGGTTGTATTTTATTGTGGGTTTTATTGGATTTTATTGTGGTTTTTATTGTTGTGGGATTTTATTTTGTAGTGGGTTTTATTTATATTGTCGTTTTCTCTTGTGGTTGACGCCGAAATGCCGAGATCCTTGAGAAGCGCTTCCGGGCGTTTCGCCCCAAAAGGCCCTTCTCAGGGCCAACCAGACGGCTCTTCTCAGGGCCAACTAAAAGGCCCTTCTCAGGGCCACTCCGAGATGTCGGCGTCAGAGGTCAGCCGCGCACCGTCTGTGGCGAGCCTCTGTACGAGTGTTGCGGACGAGTACTCGGACTCGGATGTCGAGTCCGTAGTCTTGGACTCGTCCGTTGGTGGGGTGGCTGCGGAGAGCAGCCTAAAGAGGGCTTATCTGAAGCTCGGGTCCGAGGGTTCCTCGGACTCGGGCAAGAGTAAGCCCAAGAGGAAGTCAAAGGCGAAGACTGCTTCGCCTTCGACTTCTTCACAGGCCGACACCCACGATGTGGGTCTGGTGGACGCCCAGCTCCGGCTCGGCTTGGCCAAACGGGCCGATCTCCAGCTGGAGCTGGAGGAGAAGGTTGCCGCGCAGGAGAGACAGGCGCGCGCAACCAAGGCTAGGGCTGGATACGGTTCGGCCTTCGTCAGTTTCGACGACCTATCCGTGGCCGAATTGGCCCGCTTAGCGGAGGAGGACAGGGAGAAGATCGTCGAGGTCGCCTCCAAGTCCTCCAACCTAAAGGGGACCTTCCAGAAGGCCCTAAAATGCCGTGCAACAAGCTTGCACGGCATAATAATGGAGCTGACGCAGCGCACTGCGTCAGAGGAGACGAGGCAGCTGCAGGTGAGGGTGGATCGCCTGCAAGCGGAGGTTAGCCAGCTTCGCAAGAAGCTGGCTGAAGCTACGGCCCCGCCCCCTAAGGCCCCGTCAGCAGCGGTTACCGCCCCCTCCTCCTCCAACCTTGAGGAATTGTTCCGCAAGGTGGTCATGGAGGAGAGGGCGTTCACCCGGGCCTGCTTTGCGGGCATAGAAGACCGTCTCCTGCCGGAGAAGCGTCTCCGTCCGCCACTAGCGGCGGACAAGACGCCGACAGCGGCTTCCCAGGCCCCGAAGCCCTCAAAGGGCATGGGCAAGGGGAAGAAGTCGCCGGGGTCCCTGCCTCTCCCCGGCACGAGTGTGGGCGCCGAACCGGGGCCGGTTGCCATCGCAGCACCCGCCTCCCAGGTTCAGAAGACCGACGCCCTTCTCCCCTCCACCACTCCGTCCAACCAGCCGTGGTCGGAGGTGGTGAAAAGGGGCAGGAAGAAGGCGAACAAGGCCCCGGCTGCCCCGGCAGTTGCCCCGGCAGCTGCCCCGGCGGCTGCCCCGGCAGCCAATAAGGCTACGGTCGGCGGGAGGAAGCTGGTTCCTCCCAAATCCGCGGCGGTCACGATGACCATCGTCCCCGAGGCCGCCGAGAGGGGCGTCACCTATGAGTCCGTCCTGAGACGGGCTCGTGCCGTCGCGGACCCCGCCAATTTAGGGCTCGGCAACTGCCGTCGGACCCAAACCGGAGCTCGTCTATTCGAGTTTCCGGGGAAGGACGGCGGCAAAAACGCCGACTTGTTCGCCGGCAAGTTGAGGGAGGTACTTGCCGACGTGGCGAAGGTCGCACGGCCGACCAAAACCACAGCCATTGAGGTGACCGGTCTAGATGACTCGGTCACCAAGGAGGAGGTGGTGGAGGCGGTCGCGAAGGCCGGTGAGTGCGAACCCGCAGCAGTGCTGGCTCGGGACATTAGGCCCGGCCGCGGTGGACTGGGCTCTATCCGGCTGGAGTGCCCAGTCGCCGCAGTGTTGGCCGCCCAGGCTAAATGCCAGGGGCGGCTATTTGTGGGCTTTAGCCGGGCCGTGATTCGGGTGCTTGAGGCAGCGCCGATGCGCTGCTTCAAGTGCTTGGGAATCGGCCACACCCGAGCCATGTGTCCGTCCACAGTAGATAGGGCGGACACGTGCTTCCGCTGCGGGCAACAAGGGCATAAGGCGGCCTCGTGTGAGGCCGCCAAGCCGCACTGCGCGGCGTGCGCCGACAGTGGTCGCCCTTCAGACCACGTGATGGGGGGGAGCTTATGCCGACCCCCCTCAAAGAAGGGCAAGCCGCAGGCGGCTATAAGCCGTCCTGCCGCTGCTGCCACCTCCCCCGCTGATATCCCAACAGCGGCGGTGACCGAGGGTAATGCGATGGTCGAATAATGGGTACCGACCATCGCATCCTGCAGGCAAACACCAACCACTGCCGGGCTGCCCAGGACTTACTGGTGCAGTCAATGGCCGAATGGTTGGTGGATGTGGCAGTGGTGACCGAGCCGTACTTTACTCCCAGCAATTGGCTGGGAGACAGTGACGGCTCGATGGCAATCGTGGCGCGGTCTTCCTCGGACTCCCCTCCCCTCTCGCTCTTAGAGAGGGGACCGGGATACGTGGCCGCCGCGTGGGGAGGGTTGGCCCTTGTGGGGGTCTACTTCTCCCAAAACCGCCCTCTCCAGGACTTCGAGGATTTCCTCGGGGTCCTGACGGCGGTCATCGGGAGGACGGCGCCACGTCAGGTCTCCGTTTTGGGAGACCTGAATGCCAAGTCGGTGGTCTGGGGAACCCCGGCCACCGACGCTCGCGGACGGGCGGTCGAATTGTGGGCGGCCACGTCTGGTCTCTCCCTCTTGAATAGGGGGGGCGTCCGGACGTGCGTTCGGCGGCAGGGCGGGTCTATAGTGGACCTCACCTTCGCCACGCCCGCACTGGCCGCCCGCATTCGAAACTGGAGGGTGGAGCTGGGGGAGACGATCTCGGATCACCGTTACGTGCGATTCGAGATCTCCCCCCAAAATCCACGGGGGCGCCGCAGCATCCCCTCTTCGTCGGGCCGATCCCCGTTTCCAAGGTGGGCTCTGACCCACCTGGATCGGGAGGCGGCAAGGGAGGCCGCGTTCGTCCAGGACTGGCTTGGGCCACGTCCCGGCGTGGACGTCCTGGACGTGGACGCGGCGGCGGCCCGACTGAGGGGGTCATTGACCGAGGTGTGTAACGCCAGCATGCCTCGGTCGAGACGTCCGCCGCCCCGACGCGCCGTGTACTGGTGGTCGGAGGAGTTGGCGGAGCTGCGGGCCACCTGCGTGGCGGCACGGCGGGCCTTTACGCGATCGCGTCGGCGGCGCCGACGGGACCAGGCTGACGAGGCCCGCCTCTACGCGAGGTACGTAGAGGCGAGGGCGGCCTTCAAGTCGGCCATCGGCGCCGCCAAGGACGCGGCGAGGGCCGAGCTGCTGGAGGGTCTCGACAACGACCCATTCGGGAGGCCATATAAGGCGGCGCGTAACAAGCTGCGCCGCATTGGTCCCCCGGTTGCCGAGACCCTTGAACCAGCGCTCCTGGATGGGGTGGTGCGGTCCCTGTTTCCGCGCAGGGATCCGCACTTCACCCCGCCAATGATGGGCCCGCCAAGGGGAGCGGTCCTACCGGAGGAGGAAACTCCTCCTCCTCCGGTCTCAGAGGAGGAATTTGGCGCGGCGACTCTTCGTCTCCGCGCCAAAAAGACGGCTCCCGGCCCGGATGGTGTACCCGCACGAGTGGTGGCCATCGCGGCCACCGAAATGGAGGGCAGGTTTCGGGACCTCTTCAGCGCGTGCTTCGCGTCGGGGAGTTTCCCGAAACCATGGCGGGAAGGCCAACTGTGCCTCCTCCGGAAGGAAGGGCGGCCGGCGGACTCCCTCTCGGCTTACCGGCCCATCGTTTTGCTCGATGAGGTCGGTAAAATGTTCGAGGGGATTATCGCCGGCCGTCTCAAGCGGCATCTGCGGAGCGTGGGACCGGACCTGTCGGACGCCCAGTTCGGATTTCGTGCTGGTCGTTCGACAGTGGACGCCCTGGCCCGTCTAAAGGGCCAGGTGACAGAGGCGGTGGGGGTGGGGGATGGAGTGTTGGCTGTGTCATTCGACATTGCCAACGCCTTCAATTCCGTCCCCCACTCCACCATTCTGGAAGCGCTCCGGTTCCACGGAGTGCCCCTGTACTTGCGGGGCCTCCTGGCCAGCTACTTGGAGGACCGTGCTGTCCTCCTCGTAGACAGGGCTGGCCAGCTCCGTCGATACGCTGTCGGAGCCGGCGTTCCACAGGGGTCCGTTCTAGGGCCTCTTCTGTGGAACGTCGGTTATGACTGGCTCCTGCGGGGAACCCTCCTTCGAGGCACGAGTGTCATCTGCTATGCAGATGACACTCTCCTCACTTCCCGCGGGAGCACCTTCCGGGAGGCGGCCAGTTTGGCGTCGGCGGGCGGATCCTTAGTGGCGGGAAGGATCCGCCGCCTGGGCTTGAGGGTGGCGCTGCACAAAACAGAGGCCGTGTTCTTTCACGGCCCCCGGCAGCGCCCCCCGCCTGACGCCCACATTTATGTGGAGGGGGTGAGGGTCGGGGTTGAGGCCCAGATGAAATATCTGGGCCTCATCTTAGACAGCAGGTGGCGCTTCGGCCCGCACTTTAGCGGGCTGTCGTCGCGCCTGCTGAAGGCTGCGGGAGCCCTCTCATGGCTGATGCCAAACTTGGGAGGGCCCAGCATGCGGTGCCGGCGTCTATACGCCGGCATACTGCGGAGTATGGCCCTTTATGGGGCCCCGATTTGGGCGGACTCCCTCCATAGGAGGGAGAACCTCACCGCCCTTCGGTCGCCCCAAAGGGCCATCGCCCAGCAGGCATCGCGGGCCTACCGCACGGTGGGCTTCGCAGCGGCGTGCGCTCTGGCGGGCACTCCGCCTTGGGAGCTCGAGGCGTGGGTGCTCGCCAGAGTGTACGAGTGGACGGCGGGGCGCAGGGCGCTGGGCGAGCGTCCGGCCCCAGAATTGAGGGAGGCCGTCCGGCGGGAGGCGAGGGTCGCTCTTGTCCAGCAGTGGACGCAGGACCTCGCCTCCGCCGTCTTCGGCCGCCGTACCCTCGACGCCATCGGGCCGGTCCTGGAGGACTGGCTCGACAGGCGTCACGGGTTCCTCTCCTTCCGTCTGGTGCGGGTACTCTCCGGTCACGGCTGCTTCGGCAGGTACCTGCACCGGATAGGACGAGAGGAGACACCGTCGTGCCACGGTTGTGGCGCGGCGGAGGACACGGCGGAACACACCCTCGCAGTGTGCCCGTCGTGGGCCGTGCCGCGCCGCGATCTTGTCACGGCGGTTGGAGAGGACCTCTCGCTGCCCGCCATCGTCAGAGAGATGGTGGGGAGCGAGGAAGCTTGGGTGGCGATGGCCTCCTTCTGCGAGGTCGTGATGTCGCAGAAGGAGGCAGCGGAGCGCGAGCGGGAGGAGGATCCCCTCGCTCCGGCACCCCGCAGGCGGCGTAGGGGGAGGAGAAGGCGGGATTTCGCCCGCTTTCTCCCTCCCTGAGGTGAGCGGCGGGCGTGAGGCCGACGCCCGCCTTACATCGCTCACCATGCGGGAGCCACGGCCCCTCCCTAGGAGGGGCAATTGAGGGCCCGCCTTACTAGGCGGGTTTCGCCGGCGGGAGAGAGGTAGCTCAGGCTGCGCTAGTTTCCCACTCCCCCGCCACTATGGCGATGCCGGAGTGCCGCTGTGGGTTTAGTGGGTATTCCCGGCTTCGGCTGGGCGAGTCCCACACACGCCCTTCGGGGTAAGGTGCGTAAATGCATTCCCACAGCGTCAACAAAAAAAAAAAAAGGTGTCTGTACCTACATAATTAGCCTGGGACAGGCTAAGTGGATCAGGAAATGCTGGCTTGATGTTGTAAGAGATGACATGCGTGCCAACAATCTCTTACCACAGGATGCTAAATATCGCGCGAAATGGAGGAGAATGTGCAGGAAAGCGGACCCCAGGCTCCAACTCGTAAGCCACGGACGCAACCGGGTTAAACGCTTAAATGATGATGATGATGATGATAAGGCTAAGTGGATCAACTGATTGATGTCGAAAAGAAGCAATTCTTCTAGCTTATTTTTTAAGGAAATCTTCATGTGTAGGTATCCTTCTGTTTGGGAAGAATAAAGGGTAAGGTTTGTACTACTTTTCTTGGGCATCGTAAACTATTCCTGTGGAGCATTATTCAGTGATTAACTCTTCCCTTATGGTTTAGATTAATTAGAAGATTCTCGAAGAAATCGCAAAGGTATCAGGTTATTTCAGAAGTCACAAACATTTTAGAAAAATAAAAGTGTTTACCACAAAAGACCTCTGTTCTTTATAAAGTCATTCTTCCAAATAATAATTCCACGCTGAAAGGTGATTATATTTATGAAAGAATCGCCTTCGGTCTTTTTGAATTGAGGTGGTTTTTCTAACAAGATTTTCTCCTTGATATTTTTATGTTTGATATTATCATCCTATACTCTTTTGTATTCAAGAAAATTAATCGGCCGTGTATTAAATAAGTTGTCAGTAACAGAGATTATGATTAAACGAGACAAAATTTAATTTAGTCTAGCTCAGGACAAAATTCATTAAATGGATAAAGATTTTTTTCTTGTAGAGATAAATATTTCGTTCGAAAAGTTTATGATATTATATTTTAGAATGAAGTATAAAACAATACATAGCAGATGTTTAAAATATTTTGGTGTTCGCAAAATACGTATTTGTCTAAGACTATGTAGATGTAGGTAACTTTATTGTTTATTATAATGACTTTAGAGATTCCTCTTCTTCTTCAGCCTATAGATGTCCTCCCTCTAAGGTGAAAGGCCTTCCCCAAGGCTTTACACGCCAACAGGTCTTGTGCTGCCCGCATCCATCGGCTTCCTGCGACCTTCACCAGGTCATCGATCCACCTTGTTGGGGGCCTCCCTACGCTGCGTCTTCCAGTACGTCGCCGCCACTCCAGAACCTTACTGCCCCATCGGCCATCGGTTCTACGAGCAATGTGCCCTGCCACTTAAGTTTAGCGACTCGCAGAGCTATGTCTACTTCTGTACGTGTACGTGTTGTGTATGTGTACTTTAGAGATTAGCAGTAGAAATTTTCCGATAATACTTCAGAGTCATAAGCATGGAGCAAATATAGGTCATAAGTAACTCACAGAGTCTTAACTTAAAGACAATGAAAAGACTAGAAATTACTTATATTGTAGTAATTCCCCTGATATAATAATCATCACCATCAGCTTATTCATACAGTCTACCGCTGCGCATAGGCCACCTATGCCCAGCAGTGGACACGTCATTCAACTCGGTTTTGGTAACTTTCATCGAGCCGTTACCAGGCAAGGTCATCACTTCACTCAGCCTGAGAGCGTCCCGTCTCACGTTTACTAATCCCGGGCTTCTGCACTCCAGAACACATTTACCCCAACGTCTACTTCTACGGCTACTATGGCCGGCCTATGTTCTCCTATCACGGTAAGGAAAAACTTGCGGAGGTGATGTAATTCGATGTGTGTTTTCTTGTGTTCATTACTGACCTACATAGTATTGTATAAAGTCACCTGTATTGTTTTATATGAACCGACAGCTGTGCTGCTGGAAAGTTTGTTCCGCCAATTCTTCTTCCCACCGAAAGCAGGAAGTGAAATGGAAAGAAAGTGGCGATGGGTGGGCGTTTTGGAGAACTGTCTTAAGTAATATCGACGTTCAAAAAGTGCTGATTCTCAGCCTAATTTGAGTAAATGACTTTTGTTTTTGATTTTGTAGATGGTAGTGGTAGAAGTTTAAAGTACTAACTTCTTCCACAACCATCTATACATCGCATAACATCACCTTCCCATGTTTTTCCACACCGTTTTTACAGACTTTTTCTTTCTGCTCGTAATCCTTACAGTAAGAATGACAAAAGTATTTATACTGTATACTGTATAGTTCTCTTTTACTTATACACATACTACTTTTGAAGCGGCTCTTCAGCTTTTGTTGTTTTGTTTGGATGTTTGGTTGTATCTTCAATCTCTGGAGCTACAGATTAGTTGAATTAGAAAAAAATGTTTTTGTATCGAAGACTCAATTCTTGGAAGGTTATATTTTATGTTACTTAATATCCCGTTAGGTACCGACCCTTGTAATCCTTTTCAAATTTGTAATCTCTAATATAGCGATTACAAACGTATTTTAACAGCACTGACCTCATTATTTGTCCTATCCTTTTTCCAACCATATCTGGATCCAATTCCAGTTTCTCTGAATGCAGCTGAATACCAGTATTCTACATTTATCATAAAAAATATATTCATCTTAGGGATTATAATTCAATCATCTGATAATTTTATTCGAGGACAGATGACCTTGACCTTATATCAAGTTCAGTGTCTGGTGCCAACGACATGTCTCCCTAGCACACAATCAAACAAATACAGCAGAACTGACGTATCGAATAGATTAATATCTTTAGTTGATACAAGTCACCGTCGCGTGCGCACGTTCGACGTTTAAAGACAAGTTTTGTTTTTTTAGTTGGAATTTTATAATTGTTGTTTGTTTAAAAATGGAGTGGCTTACCACGGATGACGGTTAGTATAGGATTTTTGTGTTGTTTTAGTGAAAAGTTGAAAATATGAATGGCTGAGGAATACAAGTGTCCGTGTTATCAACAAAACCGGTTTTCATCGTAAAACAAACAAAGCTATGTCAGTCTGGTTAACAACATTCGGCACCAGTGCTGTGTTCATTCTTAAATAATATTGTTGTTTATTTTAAGCAGTTTTATCAATTTTGTTTAAGCTGCAAGTAACCTGATAAGGATTATGATTTGTACATTTAAATAAGTACTTAGGTGCTGATCGATATAATCGTATCTTTTAAAAGAATTAGGCTTGTCCAAGTACACTAGTACACTAATACATTCGACATTATTGGTACAAATCCGCGTGTACTGTATTCGACACTTTTATGCCCAAAAATGATTTGTATAACTGCCGGTTCGAAAAGGGAGGGACATAAAGGGAACCCAATTTCTTTTTCTTTTTATTTTACGTAAAGACAATGTTACAGTTCGTATTTGGAAACTTTCCGCTTAAATTAAACTTATAATTGGTATGATAAGTATTATAATAGAAAACATAACATAATAATAAGAACCATAATAACCATATAAAAACGGTAGAATCCATAGATTATATTATAATCTATGGATTCTACAGTTTTTATATGGTTTTAAATGTTATTTAACATTAAAAACTAAAATAAAGCATTGGTTTTGTAAGACTAAAATTAGGTTTATTGAATTGTTTAATACCGAAAATTACGCATCCGAGTTATATACTTACATTAGGGAATTTAGGGATAACCATAGGGGTCAACCCAACCGCTGTGCAAAGAGAAAGCCTCGCCCTGGGGGAACCTGCCTTAGTGATCGCGGTATCTCCTATGCCAGAAATAAATTGCGCAAGTGCATTTTTAAGCCCTAACTTCTGAAGATATTTGTATGAAAACCAAAATGAAAAATCATTAATTTAAACTAGGCTGAGAATCAGCACTTTTTGAACGTCAATGTTACATAACCCCCCCAAAGCGTCCAACCTTCGCCACTTCTTAGTGCTTTCGCTGAGAAGAAGTGGTAGAACCAATTCCTCAGCAGCACAGCTGTCTGTTCATTTAAAATACAAGAAAACACAACAACAATGAAATTATTTAGCACTAGCCTCCGCCAGCGACTTCGTTCGCGTAGAGTTAGTTATGCTCCGCTTTGACTTCAGTTTTCGCAACATTTTTTGTTACTGTTCTGCTCCTATTGGTTATAGCAGGATGTTGTATAATTCTTGGATTAATAGGCTATCCAACGCAAAAAGATTTTTTCAAATCGGACCAGTAGTTCCTGAGATTAGCGCGCACAAACAAACCCTTCAGCTTTATATATTAGTATAGATATAGATAGGCATGCCAGTTAGTCACGCCAAAATACCAGCAAAGCAAGAAAATATAATGAAAACGGATATGCATATAAGTAAAAACTTATTACCTAAATAAAAGTCCCAGGTATAAAGGACCTGACAGCTTACATATTTACGCATTGTAAAAAATTACAATTATATGAACTCATACGTGTCACTAGGATAGTTCTGGTGAAATAACACAAACATGTCATGAGCGACCAGCTATTCTTATCAGTTTAATAGTCGTTTGCGGAATAATATGTCTTTGTGCTTTAAACCAGTAATAAAAAAAAAACATTTTCAAATTTTGTATGCCATATAAATTGGCAAAACATAGCGCACATATTTGAGTATAATATCTGTAACCATGACATAGGTGTGTAATAAAATAAATGTTTGATTGATTTTATTTCAATCTCAACCTGTCAAATATATCTCATGTTTACCAACATTTCTGACATTGTTTGACGCTGAAACGAGATTTTGACAAGATTTTGCACGTTTTTAATTGCTGGATTAAGTCTTCTATGTTAGCAGGTAAAAAAACTTTTAATACCAGAAGTCATTATGAAATGATTTCCGACCTCCACGCGTACGAAACCACATCAAAACCTGAATAATCGACACTATAGTGGATAGGAAAATTGATAGACACTATTGAGCCCTACAAGATAAGATCCGAATTTATTGACCCCAAAGTCTATAGCTTTCAATTTGAATCCCTTTTTCAAACGAAAAATCAATCGCAGTTTTTTCTCGATCCCGAAACAACCTTCTCGATTCAACCTCGGTACTAAAACAACATATATCGATATCTAGGAATACGCCTTTCCATTTGCCATAGAAAAAATGCAGAACCAAACGAAAGAAAGGAAAAAACGAAACATGAATTGAGTAGATAGGGTAATATGGTCCTAATTTTTAAGCAGGTTGCATTTTCTCTTTGTCTCCAGGAAAATACAGAATTCAATCTCTGTCAGCTGGCACTTTCCCGGGTGCATTAAAAGTGAGTATTTTCTGTAAATACAATAAGACTATTTAGTTCTGTTCCGAAGTTTCATTTAACTGCTCCGTCTCTCAATGTTTGCGTTGTAGAAAAATTATTTACATCTGAATATATCGTCTGTGTGTATATGGAGTATGAGTTTAATTTAAAAATGTTTGAAGAATAAATAAATGTTCAATCATTGTGTTTAAAGAATTTTAAAAGGGATATAATGTATAATATCAAATAATGGTGAAACCTCGATGCCTAGTTTTCTATTTTGTTGAATGGAGTAATAAATTAAACGTTACGACCATGCCCAGTTTACATTTTGTATCAGTCATTGACTTTAGAAAAATAATGGAAAGATAGGCGGTCAAAAACTAACTGTTGGAAAGGGTGATTAGAATCAATTTTATTTTATTGTACTAAGTAATACTGCAAAAGTGCCTTTTGTGTGCCAATAATTTGTCAAAAAATGACTTTTGTGTGCTAATAATTTGTCAAACCAAAATATGATCCACGAGTGTAACAAGTATGTATTCACAGGATATCATTAAAGTCACCAATAAAACTTTTTGTTCATAAAATCTTATTTCTTAAACTAAGATTAGTCAACCATCAGAGGCTTATAAATAGCTGTCGGAAGGGTTTCAACTCATCGATCTACTAAAATCCAATATATTGTATATCTACCTGGCTTTAACTATGTAATTATCTACGTATCCTACATAAATAAAGTTTCAAATTAACAGTAACCGCACCATTACTCAAAGTTTCTCCTTCCTGCATACATAAACTATACATAAATATATGAAGTATCCGTAGATATGGAGTACCTAACTCCATATCTACGGATAAGTATCCGTAGATATGGAGTACCTAACTCCATATCTACGGATACTCCACACAATGTTGTTTGATGACACTCAAGCCATACGATACGTGCTATATTACCACTTTTATAATCCTTAAAATACCAGGAGAACTAAAAGCGAGAAACTTGTAATCCGTATACGGCTTATGAAATGAAGTTTACTAGCCGTCAAACTCGGAAACCTCAATAAGGGTGCTCTTCTACTGGCTACACAGGTGAAAGACTTAAGAGGAACTGGGCTGGCCATTACTGTCACATATCAGACCAGCAATATCCAAAACGCACAGATCATAGGTTTTCAAGATCCAGAAAGGGATGGCGGGATGCTGGACTCTTTCTTAAAGCATTGTTGTAGATCATGAAAGGTTGAATAAGGGAAGTGATGCCCTTTTCCTTGTAGAGGATCAACACAAGTTTATGTTGTTTAGTAAATGAAAATTGTCATGTTCCAGGTCATAAGAGAAGCCTTCTGCCAAGACGAATCAGTGTGTATAGGTACAGAGGTGAACAAAAACCCGGTAGCCGCAGAAGAACTATTGGAACTATGTGCTGACGCGGCATTAGATGGTGTGTCGCTTGTAGCTGTTGCTACTGATACGGGTGAAGTTGTTTCAGCAGCTTTTAATAAATTACAGGTACGAAACTCAACAAAAGTAGATTAAGTAACAGTTTCTCGGTGATAGGCCATAACATCGGCTGCCGGCAGATGTTACCACCCACCAGACTAAGTCTTGCCGCCAAGCGATTCCCCGTGTTCCGGCATGATGTCTGGTGAAGCCGTACGTTAGGTTCAGGTCGCCAAATGTTGTTGTGCCGGGAGCTTGGTCGTGGAGGGTCTCCAGATCAATCTACTTCGTCGTTGTTATCGTTGGTCGTGTTGTTTGGTTCAACATTGCAACTCGCTCAACCGCCGTCTTCCTTCCTATTCACATAGTTTTTTGAGTGAATAGGCTTAATAAACTATTGCACTTTACCATCAAGTGGAAATGCTGTCAAATACTAGATTACAATTATTAAAAAAAAAAAAAAACAATAATTGATATCGGTCTATTCTACAGTGTTGTTTGCATAGGAAACTCGAAATTAACCTTTACTAACTACTGTACCCGCGTAAGTTTTGAGTTTTCTTTTTTTTATAAGTTATAAACTAGCGCTTGACCGCAATCCCGCCTGATGGTAAGCAGTGATGCCATCGTTGATGGTAATGCGCGCTCGTTTATTAAGAGCCTATTGCCTTGAAGACACTCAAATTGTAGTGTGACGGAACCACTGCCGCTGCCAAATTATTCTAGTCCCTCGATGTACGCGGTTTAAAAGAGGAAGCGCAACGCTTCGTCTGGATCGTCGTGGTATTAACAACGTAACGGTGGAAAGTCGCCGTACGACGGGTCGTCCGATGGTGGAATGGAGATAGGGGAATTAAATCATGCAATTCCCTTGCACACTCGCCAGAATGCATCCTATATAGAAGACCGAAAGGCTGCTCTTCGCCTGTGCTCCAGGCTTTGGAGACCGTTTCAACGAACTCGTAGGTATATTGCAAAATAAAGAGATCCTACGTGTTATTCTTGGTTTGTGTACCAAATTTCATCCAAAATCATTCAGCAGTTTTTGCGTGAAAGAGTAACAAATATTCATACATAAATACACCCAAACAATCGCATTTATAATAATATATTAGTATCCTTTTATTGGATTAGGGAAGTCTTCAAAAGACTTCTCCTTCTCCCACTCTGGGTGGAGCATAAGGGCGTGTCAGAGTTACTGACTAAAACCCACCCGTGTTTCTTTACTTGTTTGTGGGCCAGAGACCACGGTATAATATGGTGCGGTATCTCATTTGAACAATCCGGGGAATATTACTATCCTTTATTACTTTTTTCCTTGTTTCTGTTGCTAAGAGGGAAAGTTTAGTAACTTACCGTATTAAATAAGTGAATAAATAAGATTTAATTCTTATGGAACTTCTTATTTCTGAATTCTTGCTTGTGAATACTTTCACTTAAATATTGTATATTTTTTGTAATCTTGACAAACATTTTGTAACGCTCTTCTCATTATTTATTTATTTACCTATACTTATATTTGTTACGCCGTCGTGGTGGCCTAGTGGTTAAAACACCAGCCTCTCAAGTATGAGTGCGCGGGTTCGATTCCAGGTCAGGCAAGTACCAATGTAACTTTTCTAAAGTTATATGTACTTGCTAAATCTTGGACACCAATGACTGAAGGTGAAGGAAAACATCTTGAGGAAACCTGGACTTTAAGTCTGAAATCGCCAACCCGCATTGAGCAAGCGTGGTGATTATGCTCAATCCTTCTCTGTATGAGAGGAGACCTGTGCCCAGCAGTGGGACGATAAAACGGTTGATGATGAAGTTAATGGGTCCTAAGTAGGTATGTGCTGTTACAATTGATTCCAATAATAGGTATGGTAAAAGCGCCTGAACGCACGGAAATTGGTTCTAGTTTCTACAAGGTCCGTATAATAAACGACTCCGGATGTAACTTGTACACTATCCAACATAATATTGCGTTCATTCTGCCAAAGAACACACTCCCACAAGATGTGATGTGCGGACTGTTCAAATTCACAGTTCGATGTAGAACATTAACACAAAGGCGAAGGAACAAGTTTAAAAGAATACAGTTTACTTTCAAAATTGCCATGACCTGTGAGAAATTGGACAACGCAGTGGTAAACCTCCAGGCATGTCTTAGCTAGCCGATCGCCAACGGATGGAAAGAATAGATGGAGGTGCGCCGGCCCTTGATGGAATTATCCCACCTACTTTGCCATTCGGATAAGAGTTCCTCCCAGACGTCAGTCTGAGGTTTAAATAATGAGGTTTTAATAATAAAATTCTGTTAAGGTCGCGTTGTGTAACTAAGTTAGTGTCCATGGCCTCCCCTCTCGCGGAGTAGTACATTGTACAGGCACCATGGACTATGGATTTTTTTTTATATAACTTATACGAGCATGGCAGATGAGAGTTTCTCATGCTCACTCAAATGTCTTGCTGATGGTGGCGCGTGTTGTTGGATCTTTTGGTTCCCTTCAAAATGGTTGAGCTAAGTGAGGCTGATGCGCGCGTCATGCTCGTGGACGGGGGCCGTCAGTGGAGAATGGTCATCTCTTAGCTGCCAATGGGCTTAATTCATTTTCAATCTTTTATTTATTTTTATATTTATACATTGTGCTCACATGATAGAAGCAACAGAAATATGTAACGAAGAAATGTAACCTATATTATGATTTTAAAAGAGTGTCCATTAAGTTTCTTGCACGTTCTTCTCTAGAATATGTAAAGAAAACCCTGTCCGATCCGTGAAGGCATTGTTAGGTATCGATAACTGATTCTACTAATGCCCACAAAGACAGGCAAAACTTTAAAAAAAAGCCACCTAAAAAAAATAAATATTATTTCGCAAAAAGAGGTAACTTAATGCATGTGCGGTAAGCAACCCCATTCCGCGGGGGGCGGGGGTCAGGGCACGTGGCGCCTGTGACGTGGTCGCGTCGCTATTCACTTATAATAATACCGGTGTTGTCACTTTTTTAAAAATTACCAAATTTCGGGGAAATTGGAATTAATTCCCGGGAAAAAAGGATTATTTCAAAATTCATTAGTATTGTTACTATGATGATTATGTAAAATTTTATATTATATTTGGTCAAGTGTTTACCTAACCTTTATTATCCTTATGGGTCGGACAGGGGTTTCTTTACATATTGTTTAAGGATCTACGCTTTGGAACGTGCAATTTAGCTTCACTTTTCCTGGACTGACCGACTTTAACTATTCAAAAGCGATTCAAAAACGGATGGTTAATCCATCCTAATATTATAAATGCGAAAGTAACTCTGTCTGTCCGTCTGTCTGTCTGTCTGTTACGCTTTCCCGCTTAAACCTCTCAACCGATTTTGATGAAACTTGGCACAGACAATCTATAGACCCTGAGAAAGGACATAGGCTACCTTTTATCCCGGAAAAAAATGATGTTCCCGAGGGAAATCTAAAAAGCGCGATATAACCGAACTCCACGCGGGCGAAGCCGCGGTAGGAAAGCTAATATTATATATTCATACTAGCTTAGCGCCAGCGGCTTCGTTTTTTCTCAGGATCTAAAGATTGTCGGTGCCAAATTTCATCAAAATCGGTTGAGAGGTTTAAGCGGGAAAGCGTAACAGACAGACAAACAGATAGACAGACAGACAGACAGAGTTACTTTCGCATTTATAATATTAGTATGGATAATATACCTACGGTAGGTAAAATACAACAAAAATATTTTTTTTTATTCTGAAGGGTCTTTTATTGGCAGGTAGCCAATATAAAAAGAAGTAACTTAGGCTACTTTGCTAGTTGCTTTTTATCCAGACATTCCCGCGGGATCAATACTTTCGCGGGTAAAACCGAGGGTCACAACTAGTCTCTAATATAATATCCAGTGTACATGTATCACTAGAGTAGAATAAATAATATTACTAAAAATATGTGATATGGCTTTGACTAAATACAGGAACACAAACAAAAAATCCTATCTACTAGCCCCGCACGATGATATTGCGACTGGCGGCCATCTTGGTGACGTAGTCGAACTCGGACCGTCGGTACCGTTCGCAAGTTCAGTCCGCGCTTACCCACTTACGCACATCGAATATTTTTGTTAGCTTTTTGTTTTGTTATCCTGTTTTATTGTTGTTCTTGAGTTTTGTTGTTTAGTTTTGTTAGCTGTTACTCGTTAAAATGAGTAAGAAATTAATTAATAGTCGTGCTCGTGAAATTATAATTAAAGTGGACAATTATTTTGTTAAGGAGAAAGAGGACTGTAAGTTAGTTCTTGAAAGTATAAACCATGCTTTAAAAAGTGCTTCGGACATT
This sequence comes from Sesamia nonagrioides, assembly GCA_017933935.1. Lineage (NCBI taxonomy): Eukaryota > Metazoa > Arthropoda > Insecta > Lepidoptera > Noctuidae > Sesamia > Sesamia nonagrioides. Next base: position 436,111 of record JADWQK010002117.1, read on the forward strand.
TTAATACCGAAGCAACTGCTTATAGTTATTAAAAATATTTTGCAAAATTCTATCAAAGTCACGGAGTGTGTGGCATGTGCCACAGGCGTTGCAAAAATACTGTGACGAAATTGATACGAGAGCATGAGTCAGCAACAGCCAGTGGCAGCAAAATGAGAACTCCTACTAAAGGAAAAAGACAAAAGAAGAAATATTTCGACGGGTTTTCCTTAACAGCTTTAAGAAATATTATAGATTCAATGTATACGGTGAGGAGAGAAATACCCACAATGCGCAAAATCTTGGCGGCTTCAAAAGTAGACCTTAATTATACTGGCAGTGAAACTACATTAAGAAAAATAATTAAATGTGATTTAGGCTACCAATTTAAACGATGCTCCCAAAAAAGACTGGCCCCAATTTAAAGACCCCAAATTCAAGCGTGGAGGGCTAAATATTAACGACGTATGAAAGAAAATTACTCGCTTGGTGAAAAATAAAAGACAAAAGACCCGTTATTTATTTAGAAAAATGTTGGCAAACAGCAACCGATGGAGTGAGATGGAACGACAGCCCCGGTCGCCGATGGATAAAGAAGTTAATGCGGTTTTGTTGACTATGCCCTTTTAATGTTTAAAGCAGATACCAAAACAGGGGATTACTATGATCAAATGAATGCTGAGAATTTCACCAAGTGGCTTACAGAAAAATTAGTACCCAACATACCACGCAACTCCAAAATTGTGTTGGACAACGCCCCTTATCACAGTAGGGATGAGAATAGGCCACCAAGTATGAACAATAAAAAACAGTTGATTGTTGAGTGGCTACAAGATCACAACATCGACTTTCCCAACGACAGTACAAAACCTGAACTGTATTTATTAATTAAACGGCACAGACCGCCGAAAAATTATAAAATTGACAATTTATTAGCTGGCAATGGCCATGAAGTCGTTAGATTACAACTGCGGCCTCAACCCCATTGAGTACATCTGGAACCTGGTAAAGACGAGGGTGTCAGAAAAGAATGTGGAGCAGTTGGAAAGTCGCATTGAAGCTCTGACGTTGGAGGCGTCGGAGTCAATAACTCCAGATGACTGACGAAAGGAAGTCAATCATGTTAAACGGCTTGAAGAGGAATATTGGAATAAAGACCGAATAACTGACGAGTTATTTGTCATAAATACGGCGACGACAGTGAATCGGAAACGACAGACACAGAAAGCAGTTCTGATTCGGAAGACTACATACATTTTTTTACATATTATCCTGGTTTTATTTATAAGCTGATAGATGTAGGTAGTAATTAAAACATGACTACTACACAGTGGACTCTGGTTCAATTCCCGCTCGCAAATTAACAGAAATGTAGTTAGAAAAAAAATAGTATACATGTAAGAAAGATATACGAATAAGTATATTTTTCTTACGTCTACAAAAATTATTTCCTTGAAATTTTTAATAATGAAAGTTTGTTTGTCAGAATATGGGTGAGTAGGTAACCCTTAACCCTAATATTAATTTATACATACACTCTTTATAAAGAGTGTAATAAAATTATATAATACAAATAAACCCTTAACCCTAATATTAATTTTGCATTTAACATTCTTTTGCTAGCTGTCCTTTTGTGTGACAGATGACGTCACAACGCTGTTATTGTGACAAGGTTCCATCGCAATATCATCGTGCGGGGCTTATACAGATTAATATTCTAAATAAATTATTATGCAGGGTAGATTATAAGCATAGGTCGGAATAGGTAGAGTGAATTGGGGTCATTGGTCGGAATCCTATGGGTATATGAATATGGACATTCCTCCGGATTTACGGAATTGGTTGATTATTAAAAAAAATATGTATAAATTATCTATTACTAGCTTTCCGCCCGCGGCTTCGCCCGCGTGGAGTTCGGTTTTAGCGCGCTTTTTAGATTTCCCTCGGGAACATCAAATTTTTCCGGGATAAAGGGTAGCGTTCTTTCTCAGGATCTAAAGATTGTCTGTGTCAAATTTCATCAAAATCGGTTGATAGGCACGCGCCGCCCGGCGCAAACAACAACGACCCTGCATTTTAAATTTGTAATATCTTCGGTAATATTCACTTAAACTACATGCTGTAAAAAGCATATTGATCTATAATAAATGCACAATTTATTTAAGGTACTTAAATGGATAAGGATTAATGCTGTATTGTTTAAAATCACTTCGTAAATAACCATTTTTTAGTAAAGAATAAAAATGGTTATGCTGGGTTATCCCTAAGAGATAGACATATACCATCGCGGACTTTTTTGTTGAACTTTTTAAGGTGAACAATACTGTAGTACATTATTTTGGTTTATCTCGTAGGGTTCAGCCAGCGTTTGCAATAAAAGCGCAAAAAAACGTGCTTATTTACGACATCACATTAGAAACCTTTAAATTTATCAGTGTTTCTCTACTATATTATGCATTTATTATACATACAAACCTTCCTTAAGAATCACTCTATCTATTAAAAAAACCGCGTCAAAATCCGTTGCGTAGTTTTAAAGATCTAAGCATACATACGGACATACAGCGAAAGCGACTTTGTTTTATACTATGTATTGATTGATTAAGTCGTAAAACCGTTTGATTTGGCCATACCCTTCATTAGAGGCTAGAAATAAAATATTGAAATGTATTAATGTTTCGATCGAAATTTGATTGTTTTTATTTTTCAACAAGTAAATAATAAATTAGTTTAGTTTTGTTACCTTCATTTAAATTAATTAAGTAGTAATTATGTCACTACCAACATTAACAATATACAGAGTGGTGCTGACAATACGACAATAAATGAAAACACAGACCATGGTGGTTCATAGGAATAATCCTGAACCATAGAAAAAAACCTAACATCAAAAATAAAAAAATGAAAATTTCAAACAAACTAAATCATATAAAATTGCAAACGGAATAGAACATCCTTTAAAATATTGGTTCAAAGACCTCTGATCAGCGGGCGACAGCGCGTTCCTGTATCGACTTGCTTTTTCGCGCCATTATTATTAAAGTTTAGTACCACTGGATGCGGTGATCATCAACCTCTAGGCGCTTCCACATGTACATCATGTAGAAAATGTGAAAAAAGAAAATTAATTTCCAGTGACTAAACTAATGGATATATTTGTATATTTTTTTTATGGGTAGACTGAGAATGTGTTGAGGTACACGATGTTTAATTTATTGTCGTATTGTCAGTACCACTCTGTATATATACTTGGATCCGGAATTACATTCTGGGAAAATGGCTTATCTACGTTATTCTTTCTGTGAACATTTATGATACAAGTACCAAAACTCACTCTACCTATTCCGATCACTGATTATAAGTTAATACAATTTCAGCTTACTTTTTGTGTTTTTTAAGTAAAACTCCGAACCTCATTATTCCTCCTGTTACTAATTAACACAAATAATGAATGCTAAGCAACTACTTTGTTATTTTAATTCGTTTCCGTGACTCTTGAGTATTGATGTTTTAAATATACTTTGTCTTTGAAGACTTTACGAGACACGTCAAGATGAATACTTTTTAAGCATTAACAATTCATCAACATCATCATCAACCTTTTATCGTCCCACTACTGGGCACAGGTTCTCTTACAGAGAAGGATTGAGCGTAATCACCACGCTTGCTCCATGCGGGTTGGCGATTTCAGACTTAAAGTCCAGGTTTACTCAAGATGTTTTCCTTCACCATGTAATCAGTCATTGGTGTCCAAGATATACTTAGAAAGTACTAGTAACTTTGGAAAAGTTGATACTTGCCTAACCTGTAATCGAACCCGCACACTCATACTTTAGAGTTTAGAGGCTGGTGTTTTAACCACTAGGCCACCACGACTTACATTTTATTAACAAATAGAACAATATAATATATTTATTACTATAAGCCATTGATGTAATATTAAACAGATATGATATGCTCTAACAAATTAACCAAAATAAATGTGCCGATCGGAGCAACAGCACACACATGCAAATTTTTTATTCTGCGTACATTTCACACTTTGGTACAGTGTGAATGAGATGAGGCGCAATCTAAAGCATAGAGAAGAAAAAGATGGCTAATGTTTGTCGTTTGCGCAGTTAGTGTTTGTCGTTTGTTTTTACGAGTGTATCGAGAGTGACTAAAGCGAGATACTGGACTTACCTCCTTTTATACGCTTCATTCTCAGTGCGCTAGTAACTTATCTACCTTAGTTTAATATTTTATCAATGCTATAAGCTCACTTAATATTTATTAATAAATTAACAGAAGATTCCTTCTACGTCACTTCACATGAATTTATAGTCATTCCCCTCTAAACGTTGCTATACATTTTTGACGTATGCACGTAACTTAATTTTAATTACCGTTTATGAATAAACCCCATTAAGTATAACTTTCGTTTTCGACAAATCACACAGATTGAGCTAGCCCCAAAGTAAGTTCGAGACTTGTGTAGTGGGATAGTAACTCAACGATATTATATTTTATAATAGATACATATACAGATAAACATCCAAGACATAGGCCAATCAGGAAAAGATCGTTTTTCTGTCATGACCTGGCCGGGGATCGAACCCGGGGCCTCCACGTCGCAAGCAGGCGTGTTGACCCACAATCATCATCATCATCCCAGCGTTAATCCCAGTCGCATCCGAAGCCTTTTCATCTTTGGAGTCTGGGGTCCGCTTTTACCAGTCCAACTGCTGATATGGCTAAACTTCGACATTTTCCGTGAAGCGACTGCCGTCTGACCTCAACAACCCGAAGGCGACATCGAAGCATTGCAGTTAGACCAATTGTTGGACTTTTGAGGGCTCCAACAACCCGTAACGACTGCCACTAGATATTCGTATGACAACCGGGACCAACGGCTTAACGTGCTTTCCGAGGCACGATCAGACCAGTGCAAATATTCATATTCATTCATACAAATACTTGCACTGTGCGGGGATCGAACCCTCGCCACCCTGCGCAGCGACCGCGTCCGCTACCGCTACGCCGCGGAGGCTGTCGTGTTGACCCACAATGATCTATTTCTTTTCTCCTTTGGCAACTCAGTTAATGACTTTTTAATCTCATACTTACAGGTTTATATTGCATTGCTATCTCTGACAAATCTGTCAAAACCTCGGTCTCTGTATTTATCTTCATTCCAATAAAGTTGTTGTTAGGTTACTGCTGTTAAGAAGTAAGTCAACCATCAATGGTGGTTGTAGACCATAACATCGGCTGCCGGCAGAAGTTACAACCCGCCAGACAAAGTCTTGCCACCAAGCGCTTCGTCGTATTCCGGCATGATGTCTGGTGCCCGGAGGACGGCTCTGAGCAATTGTGTTGCGATGTGTGCCGGATACGATGCGCCAAATGTTGTTGTGTCGGAAGTTTGGTCGTGGAGAGTCTCCAGATCAATCTTCCTCTAGCGCAGCATCGTTTGGTCGTGTTGATCTTGGGTTTAACATTGCATCATCTCGCTCAACTGCCGCATCCTTCCTATTCCTAAGTTTTTTAAGTGAATAGGCTTAATAAACTAGTGCACTTTACCAACAACGATTGCATCACTGCTTACCATCAGGCGGGGTTGCAGTCAAGCACTAGATTACAACTATTAAAAAAAAAGTTGTTGTTAGGTTACTGCTGTTAAGAAGTAAGTCAACTATCAATGGTGGTTGTAGACCATAACATCGGCTGCCGGCAGAAGTTACAACCCTGGTCGTGTTGGTGGGTTTACCATTGTAGGCTATTTGACTAAAAAAAAAAAACCGGCCAAATGCGAGTCGGACTCGCACACCGAGGGTTCCGCCGTACAAACGTAGCGGTTTACAATTTATGACGTACTAGCTTTCCGCCAGCGGCTTCGCCCGCGTGGAGTTCGGTTATATCGCGCTGTTTAAATTCCCCTCAGGAACATCAAATTTTTCCAGGATAAAAGGTAGCCTATGTTCTTTCTCAGGGTCTAAAGATTGTCTGTGCCAAACTTCATCAAAATCGGTTGAGAGGTTTAGGCGGGAAAGCGTAACAGACAGACAGAGTTATTTTCGCATTTATAACTAGCTTTCCGCCCGCGGCTTCGCCCGCGTGGAGGTCGGTTATATCGCGCTTTTTAGGTTTCCCTCGGGAACATCAAATTTTTCCGGGATAAAAGGTAGCCTATGTTCTTTCTCGGGGTCTAAAGATTGTCTGTGCCAAATTTCATCAAAATCGGTTGAGAGGTTTAAGCGGGAAAGCGTAACAGACAGACAGACAGACAGACAGACAGACAGACAGAGTTACTTTCGCATTTATAATATTAGTATGGATACTAGCATTGATTTAGAATTTTTCACAGTTTAGAGGCAATTAGATTTAAGAAGTGTTTGATATGAATTTCAACTTTAATATCTCTACGCGTTCATGTGAAAAAGGGTAGGTAGTAAGTTTATAATTATTAAAAAAATATTTTATGTCATGTAAGAAAAAATAATATTTTAATATTTTATGTAACTTCAAATTTATCATTTCAACGACTTTCCTAAGTCGTTTATGCCTTTGTGATAGAACTCTGAGGATCTAGACTGCACAAACTGTGTGAAAGCAGAACTGCCTCCTGGGAAGAAAACTTCTTGTCACGTAGATAATTGTCCAAATCACGACAAAAATGGTAGTCTGCTGGAGCAAGACCTTTGCAAGATTCGTACGCCATTATCTTTAAAAACGGCAAAAAATCACGGTTATTGTATGGGAGCCCGCCTTCAGGATTTATTTTATTTTAATTATTTATTTGTAATTTGAATATATAACCAAATATTCTGTGAACATTTTAAGCGTCTATCTGTTTCCGTTATTAATATGGAGCAAAAAACGGCAAAAATTCACGTTTGTTGTATGGGAGCCCCTTTAAATATTTTATTATTTTTATTCTTAGTACTTGTTGTTATAACGGCAACAGAAATACTAACACAATCTCTGGAAATTACAACTGCCTCGCTATTACGGTTTATGAGATACAGCCTGGTGACAGACGGACAGACGAACAGAGAAGTCTCATGAATAGGGTTCGTTTTACCTTTTAGGTACGGAATCCTCAAAATCACAAAGTAGCTCGCAATCATTGTACTACATATACGTACCTAGATATTTTATGAATATATTTCATTATAAATAAGTTATGTAATCTATGTACTTATCCACTTTACCGTAAATTTTATTCCAATTTTTACGGTTAAGTAAAAAAGTAATGAAATTAGTAACTTACTATTTCATTTCTAATACAAGGTACCGATTCTTTTTTTTTTAAATTTGATCGACAAGTCTTTCCAAAGTAGATAACTTCTCTTTTAAAATGCATTGAGCATAATTTCGACGAATGAGACGGAAGTCAATTTTCTTCTCTACGGTCTATCTGGACAAATCGTATCCACTTTTTCCCTACGACATTATTTTATTCGGAAACCAAAAATAACAAAAACCTAGATAAATGTATAGTAATTGTTCATTCAATTTTGTTTATTAATATGATATGATTATGTTTAAATAGAGTTAATAATAAATAAACTTGAAATATAGTAATATTTTAAGTTTATTTAGCTATATTTTAAATGTCAATAAAATACAACAAAATGTATTCATCTTAATAAGTATTAGCGATAACTAAATCGATAAACAACATTACTACATCTCTACAAGAAAATAGTAAAACTACTCAACAATTGAGGGCGCTTATTACAATAATGGAAAATTTTCGAGAACTAAGATTTTTTTTAAATTTGTATTGCAGACGAAATATAAATAATTCATAGAAAAACATTCCGAAGTTAGGTCCAGTCGTTTTACTATAACGAGATGTACAGTAACACAAAGCGCAACATGGCATATTTCCTTAGAAAATGTTTATTCTTGGTGGACACAAATTACGTCCTGACGCGCAGACTAGACTGAGCGACTTTTAACCAAGTCGATAAAATTTTGTTCGTGATGTCCTGTCTATTGTAAATATAATTGTAATGTCTTTGCTTATAGGTTTTGATTCCCTAGCGTGTGACGGAAATTCGTCTAAGGTGTCGGTATAAACTGCTGTATCTTTTGATCGCTTTAACTTAGAAGTTTGATTTTTTCGCTGCTTAAAGGGACAATAGACCTAGGTATTTGGTATAAATTTCAATTTGATACCTTTATTAGTTCGTGAGAAATAAGGTAGTAAGTTTCATTTTATTAAAATATGTTTATTATATTATATAACTAAAAAAATGAGATTTTCTTAATTTTTCCTATATTTGCATTATATGACAATGCTTCATGCCAATTTTCAAGATTCTGAGTTTACGGGAAGTATCCTGTAGGTTTTGATTCCTTTGCGAGTGTCGAAAATTTGTTGAAAATATCGACATAATCGGCTGTATCTTTTGATTGGCTTGGCTTAGAAGTTTGATATTTTCACAGCAAAAAGGGACAATAGACCCGAGTATTTCATGTGAATTTCAGCTTGATACGTCCACGCGTTCTTGAGATAAAGGGTGGTGACAGACAGACAGACAGACAGACAGACAGACAGACGGACAACAAAGTGATCCTATAAGGGTTCCGTTTTTTCCTTTCGAGGTACGGAACCCTAAAAAATTGATAAGTCCGTCAGTCAGATTTCCAACAATACTAGACACGTATTTTTTCTTCTTTCATATAAATAAAAAATGAAGACGACACAGCGCGTTGAAAACTCGTGTGACGTCACTGCACGCTACACTTTTTAGCGACCAGTGACGTCACCAGCCACCACTCCTGATCTTTGATGCCTTTTATATTTGTCAATTTTTATTGATTTGATAAAAGAAATTATACGTATCCAATATTTTTCTACAATCTGAATGATGGACTAAATAGAATCAATTTTATTTTACCCAGGAAACATCCCTATTGCCGTCTTCGTTCCTATTCACAACGTTTTCTTTTAAGATAAATAACTTGATAAACTAGCGCTCTTTACCACCAACGATTGCATCGATCACTGCTTACCATCAGGCAGGATTGCGGTCAAGCACTACTTTATAATTAAAAAAAAAATGTATTGACAACTGTTCTATTTTTGAAGCAACAACCTGTTAAATTCGCCTGACCAATAGCAGGCGAATTTGTTTTTTTTTTTTTTGTAGTGTGGCACTAGTTATGACTTTGTGCTAATGTCAAGTAAAATAAAAATCTTCAAGAGTTCTTCTTTCTTTCTCTTATGGCTTCGCACGGTTTGTGCATTTAGCCAATGTCACGTAATGAATTATTCATGTCGAACAAGACGGCCGCGCGGACCGAACACGGAGGAAGATTTGGTTCAAAGCCATGATGTGGCCACTATGCTACAATACTTCACTGTTCTTTATGAATTATTCACTGAATGCACTTTTTACTACATAAATCACGCGTTTTTATTTAGTAAACGACACTATCAATAATTTAAAAGTCCAATGAAAAATGAGCGTGACACTAATCTTAGCTTCCCGCCAAAAACTCCGGCGAATTTGTTATACAAAACCGATTCAATCATATTTATTGCCATAGGATTAATAGACATAATAATTCTTTATTTCAGGTAGCAACATCAGATTCATCAGAGAAGCCATTCTTCGAAATATTTGCAGAAGAGCGATGCACACAACCTTCATCTCGGGCGCTAATAGAATGGATGGCAGAAGTCGACGGCAGGTGTAATTTCTTTGAGAAGTAAGTCAGAGGTGACATTAAGAAGGCGCACATATGCTACAAATCGTGCGTTCAGGCGCTTTTGCCATACCTATTATTGGAATCAATTGTAACAGCAAATACCTACTTAGGACCCATTAACTTAATCAAATGTTATTCCGTGGTGCTTGGCAATCTGGGCTTCTCCCAGTTGCAATAATGTCCCTTTGTGCCGATTGGCCTAGTTCTGTTCTGCCTCCTGCTTATTATGGAGGGAAGTGGAAAAATATCTTTTTTCTTACTCCTCCGCTATTCTTTTCTGATTAATTTCGTTGCGGGACCCAAGACAGTTGAAACATTTCTCCGGGACTCGTCGAGCTTCATTGCTCGGCGTTTTTCTGGCGGTCTCCACTGTTGATTCTGGCTTTCAGGAGTTGCAGTGGGTTGGGAACAGTGTGGCGGTCCCAAAAAAAAATATATGCTACAAATACATGCAAACTACGCACCACACTGAAATCATACATAATCCTTCAACACGCAAGAGTTTACTGCTCGACTAACATAGCTCAAGACCAGGATAATAAAATTTGGCCAGTTGCCAATCAGACATAGTACCTATCTGGTTGAAGGATCCTTCTTTTCCTATGGAGGACGAGTGAACTTTGCTCCCTGTACTTCATATTTCTATGAGCCAATCACATCGGCTGCCGGCAGAAGATACCACCCACCAGACAAAGTCTTGCCGCCAAGCGATTTGTCGTGTATAAAATTTTCAAATAACTCTTATTATCACGTCGCAAAGAAATGGTTCAGTACACAACGCTGACACTACCAATACTAGGTGTGGGTCGCCACGCCCTTCCCAAGAAACGCAACACCACCAGCCACCCGGTCAGCGTCATCCGTCACAAAACGAGTTATTCCTGTAGCTAGTGATGTCTGGTGAAGCGGACGGACGGGTCTGGGGGCCTAGACAAAATCCAAGCGTTTTCCGTTCAAACGTTTTCCTTTCGCGTTAAGGAGTTAACGTTAGCGTGTGAAAAATGGTAGACAAGTGACATATGAAACGTCGAACGCCCATTCCGCAGTGTTAACCGAAACACTCTATTATTAGTCTATGAATTGTGTGTAGCAAATGTCGGAGTGACATTATTGCGTTTATTTTTTCACTGTCAAACGCATTTTTTTATAAGTTTTTAGCTCGGTTACTAGGCCTTTAAGCCAACCTTATATTCAAGAATGTTGTGTGCGTTGAAATTAATTGAATAGTGTTTTATCACAAAGAAAGCAAGTAAACGGCTTAAGTTAATGTAAGGATTGTGATTAAATTGTTATATTTGAAATCATTGTATATTAATATTGTTAACAGATCAATTATTCCTATTGCGATGAGTAATCATTACATTTTATTTTAGATGGAATGTAGACTTCGTACGAGTCCCGGCCAATTTAATTTCCTGATAGAATTTATGGAAAGGAAAGTTTTTTCGATGTTCTACCATTTATTTCAAATTCCTATCCCATTTTAAACTACTATCGGAACTAGGTACTTACTTAAGGTTATGGAATGCATAACGTAAACAAACTCAAGTGGTTCACTTAAATGATTGTGGTCCTTACGTTTGTTATTTCTAAAAACATAAACTCTATTCTAAACCTTAAAACTTGTTTGTTAGATGCGGTATTAGAATGCTGGTAGCAAACTTTCCCCCTTATTCATAAACGTTGTTTAAAGTTATCTTTACATATCGTTTATGAACAAACCTCTTAAACACTGGTGTGTTTATTCATAAACGATGATTAAATTTGAGTGACATGAATGGTTAAAGAATCGCTAATCACTAGTTAACTTTAAACATTGTTTATGAATAAGAGGTTTTATATTTATTGGGCTTTATTCTCACTGCACACTAACATTAGGTATAATGTTTAGCCATGGTGATCTTTCAAGGCCACAACCTGGGCTTCAAGGAAAAGTAAGGAGTGAACGTCTGTGGCAGGAGTTAACGGAAGGTTTTAATTCGATGGGTGGAAGTGGTGTCAACAAACATTTGTTTTCAATTAGATTTATTAGTGTATTTTTTTATATAGTTCTTCTTTCATTTAGACATTAGAATTAATAAAATGCTTAGATAAAAAAAAACTCTTAATGACAGAAATACATTTTAAAGAACATAAAAACTCCTTAATTTTAATCATAATATTGCTTTAACCTTAATTTTGAGCTCTTGATACAATACTTTTACAAATCACTTAAATACCATGATATATTAAAAACTAAGAAAGAATATAACATACAAACATATTTTAAAGAACATAAAATCTCTTTAATTTTAACATTGCTTCAACTTTTAATATTTTGGAAATGAGCTATTGTTATATCACTTTTATAAATCGATTCAATACTGCAATAAATAAAAAACTAAGAAAGGATATAAAATAGAAACATATTTTAAAGAACATTAAACTTTTCATCTTGATATACCTTCATTTTGAAAATGAGCTTCTAATTTGTGGAAGCAATGTAATATAACAAACACTGCATTCACAAATTACTTAAGGCGGTTCCGGGGGAAAAACACACAGCAGGCCGTTTTTATGTAGTTTTTCGGAGCTATCTACTCTTTATCCAAAATAAATATCAACTTATTAAAAATACATAAATTTTCTCCATAATCTTGGCTCCAAAATTGGGTTGTATCCTAAAAAATAATTTAATGTCCATCAGATAGATTTATAGAAAATATTGAACACGTATTTTTTATTTTTTCTTCCATTCAAATACTTAGGAAGATATATTGATTTGTAATGTCGCATGACGTCACGGCGTGGTACAAAATATACCACGGCGTCACGTAATTGGCCCCCACTCCGTAACTTTAATACGCTATAACTCAGTACTTTTTGGTGATTTCGACAAAATAAAAAATACGGGTCTTAATTTTTTTTATTATCTATAAGACGGACTAATTATTGTTTTTATTTTCTTACCTAGGATACATCCCTATTGTAGATTTCTTTTTTTTTTTAATAAGTATAATGTTTAAATAATTCCTTCACAACGAAACCACTGACAAGAGAAATAATTATCATAAACGTGCATCTCCTCGGAAAGTAAGCATTATTTAGATTTCGTTCTTACACTAATGGATAGGTAATTTCATGACGAACATTATTGTAGAAATATTTTTTTAAAACGACCAAAATCAAAATTTTATTCAACAATCTGAGCGTATTCGCCATCATTTCTGTTGCCCGGGCTATTGAGATTCAGTATGCCACAAGCTCTCGAAGGGGGAACACGTGTCGTTCTCCATCGCGCGCTCCGCTAGCATAAGCGGGTGGCGCGTGAGCGAGAAAGCATCTGCTTGCTCGCTCACGCACCGCATGTCGCATAGAGTATAATACTATCTTAGAGTGTCTAGATAAGATAGGTAGTATTGATGTTTATTTTGGTGTTCGTTTTTTTAACCGATTTCAAAAAGGAGGAGGTTGCTCAATTATATGTTTTTTATGTTCAATTTTTAACCGACTTCAAAAAGGAGGAGGTTACTCAATTCGACCGTATGTTTTTTTTTATGTTTGTTCGCGCATAACTTCGTCATTTATAAACCGATTTTGATAATTCTTTTTTCTGTTGGAAAGAAGACGTTCCTAAGGTGGTCCCATGATAAGGATATCAGGGTTTGATGGTGGAAGTCCAGAGAAAACAAGCGGAACTTTCAAAAATTGGGGGGCGACTAGTGCATTTCTTAGCATTTTCATTAAATATTTTAAAGCACTACAATTTAATAAAGGTCTGCAGTAGATCTGATGATAGAGCCGGGAGACAGTCGAAGGAACTCCTCAACAATTGACAGCAGCTACTTTGTGGTTGGGCTCGATTAATTTGTATTGATAAGAACTTTACACCTAGATGGGTTGCGACTCTCATAAGAGCTCTAATGATGAAGACAAAGGCCAGTTCCGGGAACTCCTCAACGGTTTCAAGTAGCTACTTTGTGGTTGGACTTAATTCATTTATATTAATAAGACCTTTACTCCCATTAGGTTAAAATAATAGTCTACAGTAAATTTAATGATGAAGACCATAGGCAGTTGAGGGAATAGGTACTTACGGGTAAAAATTAAAGTAAACAAAAGTACGTCGTTTCCCAACTATATTTGCGTCAGCTTCCAGTCTGACCGGATGCAACTGAATACATATGTAGTACTTTTAACAGCTAAAAAATGTAAAATAAAAGCTTTTTTATAAAAAAACAACCGACTTCCAAAAACCACTATGTAAAGTGAAAAATAACTAATTTCGGAAGTCGGTGTCTAAAACGAATATACAAAACCAAAGACACCAACTTCCGAAATTAGTTATTTTTCACTTTGTAGTGGTTTTTGAAGTCGGTTGTTTTTTTGTAAAAAGTTTTTATGTTTATATTTGTTTGCGGATAACTTCGCCTAAAATTTGGTATTTCGATGAATTTTTGGGTATTTCGACATGGGTGTCGTGATAGGGGTTTTCGGGAGTGCAGATCACGAATATGACGTAATTTTGGAAATCCAAGATGGCCGACACCAATTTTATGATATTTTGACATGGGTGTCGTGAAAGGGGTTTTTGTGGGTGCTAATCACGAAAATGACGTCATTTTAAAAATCCAAGATGGCCGACACCAATTTTATGATATTTTGACATGGGTGTCGTGAAAGGGGTTTTTGTGGGTGCTAATCACGAAAATGACGTCATTTTGGAAATCCAAGATGGCCGACACCAATTTTATGATATTTTGACATGGGTGTCGTGATGGGGGTTTTCGGGGGTGCAGATCACGAAAATGACGTCAGTTTTGAAATCCAAGATGGCCGACAGCAATTTTATGATATTTTGACATGGGTGTCGTGAAAAGGGTTTTCGCGGGTGCTAATCACGAAAATGACGTCATTTTTGAAATCCAAGGTGGCCGAAATTCAATTTCATGATATTTTGACTTGGGTATCGTGACGTTTTCAGGGCGCTGATCACGAAAAGGACGTCACTTATAAGCTGTGGCATAGCTTCTATTTCTTTATCAAAGTCAAAAATAACACATCAAATATAGTTTAGTCGCTAAATCGCCAACGTTTTTCGCACTCCTTCAATGACGTCACTGGTAAAAAATAAATAAACTACAAAAAAGAAAATACATACTTATACAAATGTATACGTTAATTGGCAAAATAAAAAAAAATACTATGTCATAAATAACTAATAAAAAATTCCTACTAACTACATACTGCGGAACTCGGTGTGCACACCTTTGCGATTTACCCCGCAGCCACGCGCAGGATTGCGTTTTTTTATCTGCATTTTCATGCAGATCTGCAGCCCTGCGCGTGAGCGCAGATTCAATGTATAGTACCATGCGTTTCTCCATACAAAATTTGGTACTAGCGAACATCTATCTTATATATAAAATTCTCGTGTCACAGTTTTCGTTCCTATACTCCTCCGAAACAGCTTGACCGATTCTCATGAAATTTTGTGAGCGTATTGAGTAGGTCTGAGAATCGGCCAACATCTGTTTTTCATCCCCCTAAATGTTAGGGGTAGTCCACCCCTATTTGTTTTTTATTTTTACACAACATTTTTAGTTTCTATTTTTTACAACATACAAAAATACATACAATCCTAAATTTTCACCCTTCTACGATCAATCCTTCAAAACTGATCAATCGTCATTTAATTAGTTTTATTCCCATGGGAAATCTTAAAAACGCGATATAACCCAATTCCACGCGGGCGAAGAAGCCGCGGGCGGAAAGCTAATACTAATATATAAAGCTGAAGAGTTTGTTTGTTTGAACGCGCTAATTTCAGGCACTACGGGTTCGATTTGAAAAATTCTTTTTGCGTTGGATAGCTCATTAATCCAGAAAAGCTTAAGGCTATAAAACATCACGCTGCGACTAAAAGGAGCAGAGCATTACTAACTCAACGCGAACGAAGTCGCTGGTGGCCGCTAGTATAAAATAGCTTTACCGCGGCAGCCCGGAGTGCCACATGTTTTTGTTTTATTAGAAAGACGATATCTTCAAGGTAGTCTCATGTTTAGGAAATTAGGGTCTGATGATGGAAGACTAGGTAAATCTAGGAGAAATTTAAAAAATCAAAGGGGCGTCTAGGGATTTTCTAAGTTTTTTCATTAAGTGTTTTAACACACTATAATTTAGTAAAGTTCGGAGTTGATGATGGAGCCGGGAGACAGCCGAGGGAACTCCTTAACAATTCACATCAGCTGCCTCGTGTTTGTGCTTAATAAATTTGTATTGATAAGAACTTTACACCTAAATAATAATAATAATAATAAATTTTATTTTCAGACCATGGTCCATAGAAATAGC
Organism: Sesamia nonagrioides; assembly: GCA_017933935.1. NCBI lineage: Eukaryota > Metazoa > Arthropoda > Insecta > Lepidoptera > Noctuidae > Sesamia > Sesamia nonagrioides. Next base: position 452,131 of record JADWQK010002117.1, read on the forward strand.
ATAAAACAGAATTACAATATTTAAATTTAACAATAAAATTAAAATAAAATGTAACTACTTAAGACCCACAATACAATAAAACTCAATATTTTTTTTTTCATTAAAGCTCTGATGTTGAAGACAAAGGCCAGTTAAGGGAACTCCTTAAAGGTTTACAATAGTTACCTTATGTTTGGACTTAATTCATTTATATTGATGAAAACTTTACACCCATATAAGTAGGTTAAAATGAATGTCTGCAATAGATCTGATGATAGAGCCGAGAGAAATTCGAGGGAACTCCTCAACGATTCACAGCAGCTACCTTGCATTGTGTAATCTCTTGATTAATTTGTATTGATAAGAACTTTACACCTAGATGGATTGTTATGATCATTAGGAGTCTGATAATGAAGACGAAGGACAGTCTGTTGCGGGAACTCCTCAAAGGTTTACAATAACTGCTTTGTGGTTGGACTTAATTCATTTATATTCATGAGAAATTTGCACCCATATGGGTAAAAATTAAAGTCTGAAGTACATCAGATGATGAAAAGCATAGACAGTCGAGGGAATTCCTCAACAATTTACAACACTCTACTTTAACATGGTACAAACACCACCTACTCGTCATACTTATGCAAAAATCAATTAAAATCAAGAGACTGAATTTAAGTTGTGTTATTTCATTGCGTTATTTCTAGAAATGCTCATACTTCCATTGTGGTCTTATAGGAATTAAAGCAAACGAAATAGGTCGTTTGCTTGCAGGCCTTTTCCAAATATGCTGACGTCAACGTCCAGTCTGATCGGATATTGTATTAGTCGGATGTTTATTATTTTTCTGCGAAAGGAAGCTTTGTGTAAATAATATTATAGTATATGTATTTGTTATTTATTTTGATATACGATAGTTTTATTTTTTACAATTTACGTATTTGTTTTATTAAACGAGAATAATAATATAATTTCACAGTCTTGCCTGGTCCCAAAAAAAACATGTTTATTTTTTTTTTAAAGTGTCAGTTCTGCAGAAATTTATTTGACCCTGATTACGTTTTCCCTTAAAATAATAAATAATGATAAATTAAACTTTATTATATTATTTTTCTATCCCTTTGTCCATCTGACTTAGCTAACTTTCAATCTACAAAACTAACTTCCAACCCTGAAGTTACAGTCATAACATATTTAGTTATAAAGGTCTAATCAATACACATTAAATAAGCCCAAACACGTGATAGTTGCTTCCGATGTGGATTCCCTTGATATTCTGTCATCTCCATCATCAGGTCAGGCCCAAATCTTCACGGTTTTATAGTATCATCCGATATAAACACGAGTATCAAGTTGTCACCCGAAGCGTGCCTACAATTTTCGATAATTGGCCTAAATTTCTCAGAATTTCCATTATCGACACTGACGTGGTAACAATGGGATTACATAGGCAGCATATCCTTTCATATAAAAAAAGAATGGTCAAAATAGGTTAATTAACCATAAAGTTATCAGCGAACACAATAAATCGAACTGAGAACCACCTTTTTCTGAAGTCGGTTAAAAAATAAACACTGCAGAATTTTTATTATGAAGTATCGTCAACTTTTGTTTGAGTACATAATAACCAAAAGTATTTGGGCGCACCAATAAACATAAATAAAAGTGCTATGTCTGTTACTTCTGTGGTCTATGTTTCTAACTTGTATTTGTAAGTACTACGTCCGCCAGACGGCGCTAGTAAAATTTTGCGAAGTATTGTAGAGGTAGGGCGCGGTGAAGAGGGAGCAAATGCGCAATGTCATTTGGTGAGGGTACGGTCTTAACATACACATTAATAACTAAGAAAGACTGACTAGGTACTAAAATTACGACTCTTAGTCATATTTTTAGTTGTCAGTTACAATTCTGGATAAAACCTTATTCAGTGCAGCCCTGCCTTGGAGTAGGCACTCTGACTACTAGAGGCACTAACACCTCTTCTACTTCCATAACAGCTGGAGGAGGTAAATTGGCCTCTAAAGTTTAAAGCAATATTGTGTAACACAACAGGCAACTACTATTTACATAAAATATTTTAATACAAGGTCCTGTGTCTTAATAAACACCACCAACGTGACTTGAGCAATCCAAAATAGCGCTCTATACAATTCCTTGCTTGTACATAACGCTGGGTATAGGTATCTTCGACAGAGCCAGGAACTGCAAATCATCAGCCAATTCCGTTGAGGATATCCAGAATCACCTAAAAATACATAAATAAATATTAGCAGTATTATGTAATAAATATTAGCAGTATTATGTAATAATTGTTGGGAACACAAGTAATTATTTGTACATGATTGTTTTGGAAATAAAATGGGTGTTTTAAATGACACAAATATCAGTCATTAAGATAAAAAGGTAGGGCAGGGTACATCGATGTGCTCAAATATAAATAACATAGAAAAAGTTAACCTACCTAATAACCATTTTGGTGCAGTTCTTGCATAAAACTTTCCATTCTGCTAGATGCCCCTATGAACGAGTCATGGTTGGCTCCACCAAACTTCAGATTGAAATTAATAATTTTTAAATTACTATCGCACACCTGTAGACAAAGGAAAAAGATATATGGAACATGACATAATAATCCTATAAAATATGTTTCTATAAGCATTTATAGCAATAATAATATTATACATAGTTTAACCATAAACACAATGTATACTTACCAATTGTACATTAAATGAATCAACGTTAATGGTAACCTTTCCGATTAAAAAATAAACGCTCTTCTTCTGATGTTTGACAATCGCCACATGAGTATATTCTATGCATCCAACTATACCTGGGAGTCTAAACCACCTCTGAAACCTGTTGTTTTGGGAATATAATAATGTTTTGTTTATTGTGGTAGACAGATTTATTACTACTACTTGGAAGTGTGTATGTATTCCATTTTCTAAGTACCTATTGTCATTAAAGAAGGTATATTGTTTCATATGAATTACTTAGGAATATGTTACTAATAAAAATTATTAGTTATCATACATTAACTTACTCAAGTCTTATTTGGGATCCTTGTACTTGCGCCCTTGGAAACACGCTCCATTTATTTACAATAGCAGGATGGCACAATGCTTCAACAACTTGGCGTATACACCTAGTAACTGTTCTTTGGACTTTGATATGAAGCCGTAGCCAATGTACACAAAACCTGAAATATGATGAATTAATTGAGAAAGACAATTAGGGCACTTTTATCTTAAGTTGGAAGTACACAACTTAGAACTTACCTTGATTTGAACACTAATTTGCGGCGATATTAAACGCCGAAGATCATCACAAAGACGCCAAAAACTTTGTTTATCCAGCCTAAAACCATGAATAAATTCCAATTCCGACATCTCAACAATTTGCTCCATGTTACGGCGATTTAATCTTCTTTGACGCCTTCACAAAGCTGCTTCATTATTAGCCGCCCATAATAGTCTCGAAGTATGCATTTTTACTAATTAATTTGAATGAAATTACCAACAAAAATTACTATTTATAAGGTTAACGTGAGCGTCCTAGCTCCCGCTAATGTAACGTGCCGCGGAAACGTTGAAATATCATATGCGTTGGTCAAAAGTGGCTTTTTTCTACCATTTTGATGAACAATTATGACTTGTATCTGTCACGCTCGCTTCGACGTTCCTTTCCAGATAACAAATAGTGACTTGTCTACCAATTTAGCAGCAGGCACGTGACCTCTGGTAAGCAAACGTCAACTCCATACATTTTGACTTTTGCGTTGACGTTAACGCTTACAGAAAAAGGATTTTGTCTAGGCCCCCTCAGCAGTTGTGTTGCTATTTCAGCCGGATACGATACATCATACGTTGAGTCGGTAGTTTGGTCGTGAAGGGTCTCCGGATCAATCTGCCTCTGGCGCAGCATCGTTGGTCATGTTGTTGGGTTTAACATTGCATCAACTCGCCCAACCGCCGTCTTCCTTCCTAATCACTAAGTTTTTTAAGTGAATAGGCTTAATAAACTAATATACTTACCATCAACGATTGCATCATTGCTTACCATCGGGCGGGATTGCAGTCAAGCACTAGTATATAATTCCTAAAAAAAAAAATGTTTATATACCTAGAGCTGACAGTTTGTGTAAATAATTTATTTTTTCTCTTGTTGCTCTTGGGCAGACACTTTTGTTTCCCTGGGTTTAAACCCACGACTTATAATTTGTTAGCCAGAACTATATCCATTGTCCACCCCCCACTTTTTAAGTATTCTCCGATGTTCTCTACTAGTTCTTCATTTACTGGAATAAACCATTAAAAAAATACAAAATTGCGTTCCTCTCCTAAAGCGCTTGGAATTTCCTCTCTAATTTTGAGTTTCTCTCATCATCTGTAAGTATAAGTCTTTATGACTATAACGTAAACGTAACTGTGAGGCTCTCAGTAAATTCATCTCCCGTATAACAGCTTACCATAATGCATGAATCTCATTAATTCTGGTAATCTCGTTTGACATAATGAGACCGGCAAGTTAATACGTCTTATGCATATTGTGGTTTTAAGAGGCCTGTCAGAAGGGATGTTCATTTTCTTGTATTTTTTAGGATACGTCTTGTGTCCCAACATTATATGATACTAACTTAAATCATGTACTTCGGAGCCTCTTTGTTATAAAAATGAAGAACTCTATACATATATTTTCGAGGACATTCATGAATTAGTACCTACAAACTAAACATAACTACATCTTAAGTTAGTTTATGTTTGTTAAGTAGTTACTTATGTTGACTTCACTCTAATATAAACTTGTCACGGATGCCAGTCAATGTCATTATCAAGTTAATAGCACACAAGTATAAATATTACAGTACAGGTTATCACGTAAGCCTATTAATGATCACAAGGTAGACACCACATATTAATGGATTCTCTCAGACTGCTTATTAAACTATTTATAGGGAATGATATAATATACCAATACAAAGGTGTAGGCCGTAATACATATATTGATCAAGAAAAAGACATGTTGCGCCGACCCCAAATAAATTGGGATAAGGGCAGGAGAATGATGATGATGAACTGTACTTACTGGTTTTGGGTACTCGTCACAGGGTTCAAAAAACAAATCTACTTAATAAAAAATGACATACAAAATATAATGAGAGCTTAGTGTGGATATATTCAAGCGACATGCATATACAATGGGGGTAATTGCAACCGTCTACGGCAACTGCAACAGTTGTAAATAGATGGCAGTGTCGACGGCAGTCGCCGACAACGTGTCGCCCGTGTATTTGATTACGGTACCCAAATATCGATGAGGTAAACGAGTCCTCGAGTGGAGACCGCGTCTCGGCAAACGTAGCGTCGGACGCCCTTGGGCGAGATGGAGCGACGATATCAAAAAGGTGGCTGGTAGTGGCTGGCGGAGAACTGCTCAGGATCGAGCTTGTTGACGTGCCATGAAGGAGGCCTATGTCCAGCAGTGGACGAGTAGAGGCTGATGATGATGATGATGATGATGACCCAAATACACGACAGGCGTGTTGGCTGTCGCCGTCATGCGTCGACCATAGCAGTTGCCCCTGTCATCTACGCGTGTTGTTCGTGTGTATGCACACTAATTCCTTTTATAAAAAAAACTTGTGATTCCATTATTACGTTCCTTTTCTTATTAGTTTTTGGCTTCTTTGACTTTTAGAAATACCACGAGCCTTAATTATACGTGTATTCATGCCTCAGGAATGTCCTAATCGAGAAGGTTTCATTTTCTTGGTACCTACTTGTAATTAGAGGACTTTACTAAGAGAACCATGAAACTAATGTGTATCGTTCTTCCCACTTATTTTTCAAAATTTTGATTACAAGTGTTAATTCAAAACTCATATTATAAATTCTCAAGTTTGTTTGTTCATGTAAAAATGGCTGGACGGGTTTGTAAGCAATTTGGCACACTGATAAGTCGGGGTAATGACCGAAGTAAGGTCATCGGCAATTTTCCATCATGGCAATAGCTATTTAGTAACAAATAAATTGTGTAATAATTTCCTTTTAGAAAATTTATAGCCTGTGTCTTAAAGTTAAAGCTGTTGAGATCCATTTCGATGTCGCTATTGTATTTATAGAAACTATGTCATAACTGTTGATCAGCACTACATGTGAAATACTAGTATTTAGTTGTATCTGCTTGCACTGGAAGGCACATTCAACATAGTTGGGATAAAGTAACGCAGATAATGATAATAAACAAATATATACGCACAGATCACACAGATTAAGCTAGCCCCAAAGTAAGTTCAAGACTTGTGTTATGGGATACTAACTCAAAACACTGACATTCAAAAAACGAATAGTCGAAACTATAGACGCGGATAAGTGACAAACAACTAATTTTCTTCTATCTTCTGCTGTCAATGTCCTACTTTATTTGTTTTAAGTTTAATCTCATAATTGTTAACTATGTTATGTATTGTTTAACCTTCTGTATTGTTTTATCCCTATTACAATTGATGTTTCTTATTAAAATATATATTCTAAATCCGTTAATCCAGGAATACAGTCGCAAATAATAATATAAATTTGACAGCGTCAGCTGTTATAGCAATTACAATTTATAGCTTAACAAAATATTTGTCCAATTATCGCAAACAAGACAAACATGATGTTTAGGCTGGCCGCCTCCCTCAGCGCCGCGAGAACTTCTGAGAATTTCACAAATTACAATTAAATATTATCCTCTAGAAGACGCACGGAATTATCGTATTACGTAAGCTGGGAGTACTTGGAGTAATAGTCGTGGTGGCCTAGTGGTTAAAACACCAGCCTCTCAAGTATGAGTGCGCGGGTTCGATTCCATGTTAGGCAAGTACCAATGTAACTTTTCTAAAGTTATATGTACTTTCTAAGTATATCTTGGACACCAATGACTGAAGGTGAAGGAAAACATCTTGAGGAAACTTGGACTTTAAGTCTGAAATCACCAACCCGCATTGAGCAAGCGTGGTGATTACGCTCAATCCTTCTCTGTATGAGAGGAGACCTGTGCCCAGCAGTGGGACGATAAAAGGTTGATGATGATGATGATTGTTTTATTATTTTTAATTGCGTACTATGTGTTTGATATTAGCCTGTTCGCATGCTTTAAAATTATACATTCCAGTTACACAGGAAAACCTGTAATTGGCCATAATATTATAATGTAATATTCATACTTGTAAAATATATTATGTATCGCTGTTGGTTACCTAAATAAATAAATAAATAAACTCAGCGATACTATATTTATAATAGATACATATATAGATAAACAGCCAAGATCCAGGCCTATCAGCAAAAGATCGTTTGCCATCATGCCCTGGCCGGGTATCGAGCCCGGGGCCTCCATGTCGCAGGCAGGCGTGTTGACCGCTGCGCCACGGAGGTCGGAACTCTTGAGAGAATTTTGTGTTTTAATTAAGTTACGATAGAGAGCTTTTTGACTAAGTACTAGCAGCCGCAACGCTCAGGTTAAGACATGCTTACTGCGGTTACTATGGATACTCAGAATCAGGAATGAGGAGATCCGCAGAAGAATGAGAGTAACCGACATAGCCCGAAGAATTGCAACACTAAAGTGGCAGTGGGCTGGGCATATTGCCCGTAAGATCGATGCCCGATGGGGCCGACCGGTTTTCGAGTGGCGACCCCGCACCGGAAGGCGCAGCGTGGGTAGGCCTCCGACAAGGTGGACCGACGACCTGGTGAAGGTCTCGGGAAACCGCTGGATGCTGGAGGCGCAGGACTGGTCGTCATGGAGAACCTTGAGGGAGGCCTATGTCCAGCAGTGGACGTCTTTCGGCTGAAAAGCGGTTAGCCCAGTGAATAGGCGTCCATCTTCAGATACCACGATCTCTTCGTGCCCCTAAAAGCTCGTTAAGTCCATCCCCGGCGGTTACTCGTAGACCTTTGACAGTTTGTTACTGGACATGAATAGCCAGATATGAATAAGGTAGGGTGATCTTAAGTCATCATCATCATCTCAGCGTTAATCCCAGTCGCATCCGAAGCTCTTTCAGCTTTTGGAGTCTGGGGTCCGCTTTACCAGTCTAACTGCTGAATTGGCTAAGCTTCGATCTTTTCCGTGAAGCGACTGCCGTCTGACCTCCACAACTTGAAGGCGATATCGAAACTTTGCAGTTACACCAATTGTTGAACTTTTGTGGGCTCCAACAACCCGTAACGATTGCCATTAGGTGTTCGTATGGCAACCGGGACCAACGACTTAACGTGCTTTCCGAGCCACGACCAGACCAATGCCATTATTCATATTCATGCATACAAATATTTGCACTGCGCGGGGATCGAAACCACGCCTCCTTGCGCAGCGGCCGCGTTCGCTACCGCTACGCCACGGAGGCTATCTATGGTCTATCTATGTATAGTGGTCTTAAGTCTTCTGTAATAAATGTACATTTTTACTTACATATTTTCTTTTAAATTAGGTCTAAGTTCATTCCGGAAAACAATTTAAAATTTTTAGAATCTTATGTTATGGGATACTAACTCACAAAACAGACATTCAAAAAACGAATAGTCGAAACTATAGACGCGGATAAGTGACAAACATCTAATTTTCTTCTATCTTCTTATTGTAGGTAATTGGTTCTTCTTCGTGTCGCTTGCATAACAATTACTTACGTTGGCCCTAAAATTCACCGCATCTATGGCGTTTTAGGTGTCAAAGCACATGTCGCTTTGGCTGCATGCTTTGAGTCACAAAGGGTAAGATGGGGCCGGGCTTAGATTATCACACAGACAACCCACTTTGATGTGCGTCGTTCCTTCCGACACCGAACACTTTGCTACCGGTCTTCTGAGGTAGTCCCACATTACGAGATTCGACTTTCAACTTCCCACTTAGGTTCAGAGACGGTTTAGGGTCCAAGTAGAAGTCAGAAGGTTACAACTTTTTATCCCACGAGAATTAAGCAAGTTAATAAAGTCATACCAAGGCAAATTCCAGGCCATGGTTGGCAAATTACACCCAAATCCATTCAGCCGTTATAGCTTAAAACGTACTAAACAAACAATCTGACTTTTGAATTTGTAATTTAAGTTATTATAATATTACAACATGCCTTGTTTCTTTAAAGGGTTAAACAAAGGTGAACCCATAGTAGGCAGACACGGTAACGCCAATTTTGACAGAACTGGTATTTTAAAGGTTTTCGTAAAGTCAGATATCAAGTTATACTGGTTATGTTTTACCTTGATATGTAGCCATGCGTACATACATATTTAGCCAGTTATGTTTATGATTCTCGTAAAATAAAATAGAACAGAATACTCCTTATTACGTACACCATATAAATTGGGCAATTAATATTAACAAATTAATTCTCTTTACAGATACAACGTCGACTGCAGCCTCGAAATAATGTTCCTAGCAACACATCGAGACGATAGATTCCACAAACTCGGCACAATTCTATGCAGAACATCAATAGAATTGGGGAAGAAGCTAAAAACTGGTCCAGTTTCCCAAATGACAGTACAAGACCTAGGTGCAAGCTATTCAAACATGTCGTCAAGAAAAGCAGTAGAAAATGTTCCGAAGATCTGTCAAGCGTTATGGACGGCGGAGCCGACACAGAAAATAGGAAAGGTCCTAGGTTTTGAAGTAGGCTTACGTGTGTCCTTCAATGATTTTTATTACAATGGACGGTCTTTTGCTGATAGATTGGGAGGAGAAGTATTTGCTGAAGCTGCTGCTGTAAGACTTCATTAATATCAAAAAGAAGGATAAGAAAGTAAAGATATAGTTATATTAATAGCTAGTGTTCAAATCATATCCATACTAAGTCTCATCAAAATCGGTCCACCCATTTCGGAGACTAGCCGCAACAAACATACAGATTTTTTTTTTAAATGCTGAATACAATGTTATGACTCTTTACACATTTTTATTTGTGTGTATATGTTACAATAAGTTATTAATAACAATGAATACATGTGTCGAAATGAGGCAGCAGAAAAAATCATAAGTAATAAAATCCTCCGCACAATTTTAAATAATAAGACAATAGAAGTAGAAAATTGACATAAATTGTTACAAAGTTACTGAATGCACTAAATATATAAAAATACTAACTAAATAAATTATACCAAATATGTGGTTCAATTTTATTTTTAAATAACTAAACACATTTGTCGAAGTTGGTTTGAAATCTCCTCCAAAATATGTTGTGATGATAATACATACATAATATAACACTGAATTACGTCATGACTTACATGGGTCCATTGTCGGACGACCCTTCATACAGCCAGTAAAAAATAAAATAAAATATTTCGACGAATTGAGAACCTTCTCCTTTTTTTGAAGTCGGTTAAAAAGACGAGGCAAAACGCTTCGTCCAGATCGTAGCGGTGTCAACAACGTCCCTTTGAACCTTCAAAAAAAGGAGAAGGTTCTCAATTCGTCGAAATATTTTATTTTTTATGTATGTTCCCCGATTACTCGAAGACGCTTAGACCGATTTCCACATTTTTTTTTGTTTGAAAGGGTATGCCTCACAGGTGGTCCCATTGTCACCAAGTCACGATCTGATGATGGAAGACCAGAGAAATCAAGGGGAACTTTCAAAAATGGTAGGGCCGACAAGTGCATTTCTAAGTATTTTCATTAAGTATTTTAAATCACTACAATTAAATAAAGGTCTGGAGTAGATCTGATGATGGAGCCGGGAGGCAGTCGAAGGAACTCTTTTATGATTCACAGCAGCTACCCAGTGTTTGTGCTTGATTAATTTGTATTGATAAGAACTTTACACCTAAATGTTTGTGACTGTCATAAGGGCTCTAATGATGTCTTTCGCCAGTTCTGGGCACTCCTCAACAGTTTACAGTAGGTACTTTGTGTTTGGACTTAATTCATTTATATTGATGAGTACTTTACACCCATGTGGTTAAAATTAAGGCCTGCAATAGATCTGATGATGAAGACCCTAGACAGTAGAGGGAACTCCTCAACGATTCACAGCAGCTACTTTGCGTTTGTGCTTGATTAATTTGTATTGTTAGGAATTTTACATCTAGATGGGTTGTGACTGTCATAAGGGCTCTGATTATGAAGACAAAGGCCAGTTTCGGGAACTCCTCAACGGTTTACGGTAGCTACTTTTTGTTCGGACTTAATTCGTTTATATTAATGAATACTTTACACCTGTGTGGGTTAAAATGAAGGTCTGCAGTAGATCTGATGATGAAGACCCTAGACAGCCGCGGGAACTCCTCAACGATTCAATTCTACAATTTGAGTGTCTTCAAGGCTAGAGTGAATAGGCTCTTAATAAACTAGTGCGCTTTACCATCAACGATTGCGTCACTGCTTACCATCAGGCAGGATTGCGGTCAAGCGCTGGTTTATAATTTATAAAAAAAAAAAAACGATTCACAACAGCAACTTTGCGTTCGTTCTTGATTAATTAAAAACTTTACACCTAGATGGTTGTGGCTGTCATAAGGGCTCTGATGATGAAGACAAAGGCCAGTTCTAGTAATTCCTCAATAGTTTACAGTAGCTACGTTGTGTTTGGACTTAATTCATTTATATTGATGGCTACTTTACACCCATATGGGTTATAATGATGGTTTGCAGTAAATCTGACGATGAAGACCATAGGCAGTCGAGGGAATTCCTCAAATATTTACAGCATTTAAGTTTAAGATAGGTCACTGGACAACCACTACCTACTCGTCACGCTTATGCAACAATGAGACTGAATTTAAGTTCCATAATCGCGTCATGTCTAGCATTGTTCAAGAACATTGTTCATACATTAATTAAGGTTTCATATAAATTTTATAATAATCGGTTCAGTGGTTTCGTTTTTAAACCAAAATTACGGGTAAAAATTAAAGTAAACAAAATTATATAGTTTGTTTATATACCTTTTCCCAACTATATTAGCGTCAGCATCCAGTCTAACCGAATGCAGCTGAAAACTTCTACAAAAAATACAACCAACAGACTTCCAAAAAACACTATAAAGTGAAAAACAACTAATTTCTGAAGTCAGTGCCAAAAAGCGAATATACAAAAACCACAGACACCGACTTCCGAAATTAGTTATTTTTCACTTTATAGTGTTTTTTGGAAGTCGGTTTTTTTTTGTGAAAAAGTTTTTAATAGCACGTGCTAGGCAATAATATCGGCTGCCGGCAGAAGTTACGAAGTTAGTTTAACCCACCAGACAAAGTCTTGCCGCCAAGCGATTCGTCTTGTTCCGGCATGATGTCTGGTAAAGCCGTACGGAGGACGGGTCTGAGCAGTTGTGTTGCGATATGTGTCGGGTACGATGCGCCAAATGTTATTGTGTCGGGAGTTTGATCGTGGAGGGTCTCCAGTCGTGTTGTTGGGTTTAACATTGCATCACCTCGCTCAACTGCCGTCTTCCTTCCTACTCACTAAGCATTGCATCACTGCTTACCATCAGGCGGGATTGCAGTCAAGCACTAGTTTATGATTATTAAAAAGAAACGTGCATCGAAGGACTGGAACAATTTGCCTCCGGCGGAATACAATTTAAGTATCTTCAAGGCTAGAGTGAATAGGCTCCTAATAAACTAGTGCAGTTTACCGTCAACGATCACATCACTTTTTACCATCAGGCTGTATAGCGGTCAAGCCCTAGATTAGAACGTTAAAAAAAAACATGATATGGGGCGAGCCTATTAATAACAACCAAGCACAAATCCAATATAGTTTGGAAGAAGTTAGACAGATCGAGTATTAGAGGTACAGTTCAAAATTTGCTATACAACGACCGTGAACTTGACCTGATATTTAGATTAACCTACATTTTGAATCATAAACATATTACGAATTTCAAGATGTAATTCATATCCTGTTGTTAGTTATATAAAAACAATAAACAATGTTGAGGCGAAAAGGCATGTTACTACGACATTTAAAAAAATAAACGTCATACCTCGGTATTCTAAAGACATAAACAAATAATCCATACTAATATTATAAATGCGAAAGTATCTCTGTCTGTCTGTCCGGCTTTCACGCCAAAACTACTCAACCGATTGTAATGAAATTTAGTGCACAGATAGTCTAGAGCCTGAGAAAGGACATAGGCTATAAAACATCCCGCTATTGCCAATAGGAGCAGAGCAGGAACAAAAAATGTTGCGGAAACGGGAGCAAACGCGGACGTACTACATATTGCTCCCATTATTTTAACAGCCGCATATTTTATATCAACTGAGCTCATTCGGCTAGAAGCTTACGCGAGTGAAACCGCGGGGCACAGCTAGTATAAAAAAATAGTCATGATTATGTAAAATTCTAGCCCCTAAAAAAATATTTTTTAATACGCGATACACATAACCGTTATATTTTCTCTATGTCTTGAGCATCGATTGGTATAAATGTCTATGGTCTTGAGTGTCAGATATTACTCTTTGGAATCACTGTGACCATCGACATAAATACTAATGGACATGCCTTAGAAATGAGAAATGTGGCACACCGAAAGAAAGAGAGGAAACGAAGTTTCGTCTATCATCTATGAGGAAAGAGATAGTGCTAGACCGAAAGCATAGGCCATCTCTCTCACTCTTTTCAAAGCAAAAAATTACTGCAGATTATTCGCGTACGGCATGTCCATTAGTATATAGTCTATGTCTGTAACAAGGAAAATGATTAACTATTTTTTAAATGGAGGTAAACAGATTACTAGAGTATATCGGGTAGTACTCCAAAGAGTATAATGATATAATAATAGTATTTAGTACTCTCAGTGCTTCGGAGCGTGCACCTTAGTCTTGTAGGTCAGGGTTATATTTTGCTCAGAAATGGCGGCACCAGTGTGGCTATCTTCAGAAGACGGTAGGTGATCTTAATTTTTATCAACTCTTTAAATGTAATATAATTACTATCCAATCTACTGTGAAATTAATATTAATAGCGACATCCTACTACGCTTTGTATTGGTCAAATTATTATAGACTAATGTGCTTTCTGCGTGACCTTCATCATTCTTGACAATTGAAGCGACTGTAACTGGTTTTATTATACGTTTTTTTTAAATAACTATTCGGCTGGGATCTTGTTTGTGATGTTATCGCATCTGTTTACCTAGATATAACTTTTTTTATTTTTTTGTATCCCTTACCCTAGGATATTATAATTTTTACACAAAATATTGCGATAACGTCAAATTTTTTTAGCTGTAGTTATGAATTTGGTTGGCACTTGGTTGACATGAAAACTAATTACTGCTCATGTTTCATACCATTGAACCATGCTTTTTGGACAATTAGTAATATAATAATAGTTAATATTCTACTTATTGTAGTATTTTTAAATAGAATAGATATGACCATGAGTTACGGGATATAAAAAACACGTTGCATAAGGTGACGGGTAATTAGTGACACATAATTGTGTGTAATTAGTGCCACAAATTTTATACCATGTACCATATTACGCCTGTTTAACAAATAAAATACTTTGACTTTGTTTAAAAGTACCAGTCATAATTTTGTTAACAACTTTAGCAAAAAAAACGCTTCTTAAAATTTTTCTATCTACCTTCATTTGAGTCCAATAAAGATAAGTGTCCACAATACACAATGGGGATAGATAATTAGTAACTAAATTAAATTAAGTCTTCGTCTCCATCGTCCTTTATGTTCATGTTATGTACTTACATCACTACGTTAAGCCACCAGAAATTGTAAATTTTCCTAATCAGCCTTTAACCTAGAACAAAGTTAAAATTTTACAAAAAAAAAAAAAAAATATACAGATTCTAGTAGCTTGATATTCTCAACTGACTTCTGTAGCTAGTCAATATTTTTATAATGTGAATCGTTTCTTTGGAAAAGTTGATTATTATTATAAGCATATGCATGATTCAATTCCCCCATCTCCGTTCCACCATCGGACGACCCGTTGTACGGCTAGTTTCCACCCTTACGTTGTTAACACCACTACGATCCGGACGAAACGTTTCGCCTCCTCCTTTATACCGCGTACATCGCGGGACTGGAACAATTTGCCAGCGGCGGTGTTTCCGTCGGACTACAATTTGAGTGTCTTCAAGCCTAGAGTGACCAGGCTCTTAATAAACTAGTGCGCTTTACCATCAACGATTGCGTCACTGCTTACCATCAGGGGGGATTGCGGTCAAGCACTAGATAATAGTTTAAAAAAAAAACAAGTATTTAAGGTCACTAAATAACATTCACTATAATTCTATTTTTTTTTATTGTAATTTTTATATACTTACAATATCACGTGGTGTGATTTTGTATTGATTTATGTTTCTTTAAAGATTAGTTTTCTGATTTTAAAGGTGGGTCCACACGATACAGACTTTAAGTTTGTACAAATATCTGTACGAACTAAAAGTCTGAGTAAAAATCTAAAGTCTGAGTGAAATGTGAAGTCTGTGTAAAAATCATAAGTTTGAGCGATGACATGATGTTTGTGCAGACTTTGGTACTCCCGACTTTTTTCACTCAGACTTTTCTATCATACAGACTTTTGTATGCACCGATTTGTTACGCAGACAACATTCTATGAAAGTCCGTGTGAAGTTGGTATCCTGTTGACCCACCTTAACAGTGGTCCGTTACTCTGAAAACCGGAATATTTTGTATTTATTTATATTTTCTAATCTTAGTTTAGATGTAGGTAATTAAATTTTGCTTATGACGACGATATTTATGATGACATTGATGACGACAATATTGGTGACGCGGGGGTGACGATGACTTTGGTAATGATTGTACAATTTAATGTCTTACCTACTAATACATATATGATATAACTTTCAGAAATATACACATTGTGGGTAATTTTAAATGTCTAATAATAAAAAAATATGTAAATATGACAATTCATATTTACATATTTTTTTTGTTATTACCTGACCTTCCTGACCCTTCCTTTTTATTATTTCCTGACCTTTAATACTAATGTATTAAAGGTCATAACGCGGTTTCGTCTCTAACGATTTGATACGTATGTCAATGTATTTTATACTTCTTCATCAACATAATATAGCCTAAGCATATCTATACTTTTAAACTAATATATAAAGCTGAAGAGTTTGGTTGTTTGTTTGTTCGCGCTAATCTCGGGAACTACTGGTCCGATTTGAAAAATTCTTTTTGCGTTGGATAGCCCATTAATCCAGGAACGCTTTAGGCTATATAACATCACGCTGCGACCAATAGGAGCGGAGCGTAACTAATAGGCCGCTGCTATATACTAGCTGTTGCCCGTGACTCCGTCCGCGTGAACATCAGTTTATAAGCGCCTGTTAAAATAATGGAAGCAATATGTACGTCCGCGTTCACTCCCATTTTCGCAACATTTTTTGTTATTGCTCTGCTCCTATTGGTCATAGCGGGATGTTTTATAGCCTATGTCCTTTCTCAGGCTCTAAACTATCTGTGTACTAAATTTCATTATAATCGGTTCAGTAGTTTTGGCGTGAAAGCCAGACAGACAGACAGATAGCTTTCACATTTTTTTTTTTAGTTTTCGCATTTATAATATAAGTATGGATATGACCTGGTGAAAGTCGCGGGAAGCCGATGGATGCGGGCAGCACAAGACCGGTCATCGTGGAAAGCCTTGGGGGAGGCCTTTGTTCAGCAGTGGACCTTTATAGGCTGAAGAAGAACATATTTGTGATTTTTTAAATAATTTTAAAATTTCTAATTATTTTTTTGTATCTATTTAAGGAAAATACTCGGTAGAATCTGTGTCAGCTGCTACTCTTCCTGGTGCTCTCAAGGTAAGATTTTATTTAGGGTACCGTCTTAGTTCGACACATTTTGAATGTCAATGAATGTCAATGCTACTTTTTCTATATTACAGTTACTACGAGATTCATTCTTTCCACAAGAACTTACGTGTATTGGTACTGAGGTGGACAAGGATCCCTTGGCAGCTGAAGAGTTGTTAGAATTATGTGTAGATGCAGCATTGGACGGTCTATCACTGGTTGCAGTCAGAACTGATACCAGGGAAGTTGTCTCAACAGTTTTCTGTAAATTGCAGGTTGGTATTATCAACATTGATCAATAGGGTAATTAGGTAACACCAACCCCTTTATCCCCTAATGAATCCTCGCACCGGAAGACGTAGCGTGGGTAGGCCCCCGACAAGGTGGACCGACGACCTGGTGAAGGTTGCGTGAAACCACTGGATGCGGGAGGCCCAAGACCGATCGTCGTGGAGAACTTTGGGGGAGGCCTATGTCCAGCAGTGGACGTCTTTCGGCTGAAATGATGATGATGATGATGGTGATGAATCCTCGAGTGGAGACCGCGTCTCAGCAAACATAGCGTAGGACGCCCTTGGGCGAGATGGGGCGACGACATCAAAAAGGTGGCTGGTAGTGGCTGGCGGAGAACTGCTCAGGAGCGAGCTTGTTGGCGTGCCATGAAGGAGGCCTATGTCCAGCAGTGGACGAGTAAAGGCTGAGGCTGATGATGATGAACCCCTTTATTCATAAACGTTGCTTAAAATTAACTAGTGATTAGGGAATGTTTAACCATATATTTTTGACGTGTGCACATCACTTAACTTTAATCATCCTTTATGAATAAACCCCTTAAACACTGGTGTTTATTCATAAACGATGATTAAAGTTAAGTGACCTTAAAACGTCAAAAATGTAAGGTTAAAAGTCACTAATCACTAATTAACTTTAAGCAAAGTTTATGAATTTATGGGATTATCAATAGCAATGGGTTTTATTTTGCCAGTTCAACAACATTCATTGCGTTATTTAAATTGTCGGGTAGATAGTGAGAGGACTAGCAATATGCTTCAAAATAATTATCCCAACTGATAGTAATAGTGTGTTACACAATTAGGGTGCTTACTTGGTAGTAAGCACCCTAATGCAAAAGAGGGATGCATTTGAATAGTCTCCACTAGTGGCAAGACCTTTATTACAAATTAAAAATATACACTGTACATGAAGGTAGATTATCACGTCCGTATATGTATTAGGAACTCCTTTAGGGCGGGTTTCAAAGTTGAAATATTTGGCTCACTGGGTCACTGGCGACTTTAAGGATAATAGGGACATTGATAGTAGGATAGATTGTAGGTCGCTGGCTGTCCGCTGCTACATGCTGGCCCGCAGGCTTTTACGCTGTTCTAAGTCTGTTAAGATAACGCTTTTTAAGACCTTCTGCCAGTCGTGCTACACATGCAGCCTGTGGACCACGAATACCCAGCGGGGGGTATACGGCGAACTGCGCGTACAGTACAATAACACATTCAGGGTGGTCTTGGAGTTGCCTTAGCGCGTCAGGGATGTTCGCGGAAGGGAGGGTCGACGGGTTTGCCGCGATCATGCGGAAACGTTGCGCTTCCATGATGGCGCGCTTGCGCCCCTCCTCCAATGGCACCCTGAATGTGTTTTCAAACCGGTGGAACTCTCTCCTCTTACGAAGGTAGATAAGAGTCCAAACTCACTTCATTTTATATGGATATTTGTATATTTTCTCTGAAATAAAATTTTAGAATTTGAATTAGAAATATTTTTACAAGGGAAAGAAACAAGACGCATACGAATGATTTCCTATCTGGACTTATATCTGTCTATCAAATTAAAATAACTGCTCGCGTCTATAGGTAAGACAAGTTAGTGTAATTAGTGCGAATTATGAAAAATCAATAAACATGCAGGTAATACTAAAGTATGGTTGGCGTGAAAATGATATTGTAATTTTGATATATACGACATTTTTTTTTTTTTTACAAACGAAACCCAAAACCGTCACATCTTTATCTACATTTTTTTTTATCTCTCTCTACTTTTTTATAATATTTTTTTGTGTTTCTCTTTCAACTTCTCGTTTATATCTTTGCACCTATCATGTTTTGTCTCTGCACCTCCTTAAGATAGACTGGTAGAAAATGCCTAAGGCATTAAGTCCGCCATTGTGCAATGTTTTTCTTTGTGCATAAAGTTTTAATAAATAAATAAAAAACACTTGCCTAGTATTTTTAAGTAAAGAATCTTTGTACAAATTTGAAAAGATATAAAAATCCACAAAGCTATGAGCTTGTTATCTTACCTGCTTGTCCGACCAAAAAAATGGTCAGCGCACGCTGGATCTGTCCAGCTATGCGCTCGCGCTTAGTGCGATCTATGTGTTGTGCGCTTGGGACCCACACTAAGACAATTACTAAACGTATTCGGGAAAAATATAACATGGTACAAAAATTATTGAAATTGCTGATTCTGTAACGGTCTCACCATGCGATTGTGTTACTACACTGTTAGCTTGCACCAACCTGCTAACTACAGGACAAATATCTCTTCATGACTTGAAGGTCTTTCGATTCTAGGTCTAAATCATACACCGATAATTTTTCTTCTCCAGCTGGTATTACTATTTTTTCGGGGACTCCCGCACCGCCTTTTAGTCACGATAACGCTCCAAGTTCTTACTATGGCGTGTAATTATAATTACCTACCTAATGATACTATATTTAACAAGCAATGATTGTGATTGTGTGATGACCGGTCACAATAGTACCTATACTTAGTAAAGTTGTTTTTTTTCGTAACGGTGTCATTGCCCTCTTCCTAACAGATAACTTTTATCACACACCCACACTTGGGAAAAAATGTACGAAGTTTTTGTTCAAAATCTTAAAGAGGGGATAAAGAGGGATTCAGGGTCTTATGTAGGGATTATTGAGTGCTAGACTCTAAGTAACGCCACATATTTGTATAAGATTGTAACGTTTAAAAATATAGTATACTCGTAAACGAGATAAGTACCACCACGACACCACTAGCACCACTACGATCCGGACAAAGCGTTTCGCTTCCTCTATTATTCCGAGTACATCGAGGAACTGGAACAATTTGCCGGCGGCGTTATTTCCGTCACACTATAATTTGAGTGTCTTCAAGGCTGGAGTGAATAGGCTCTTAATAAACTATCGCGTTTTACCATCAACGATCGCATCACTGCTTATCATTAGGCGGAGTTGCGGTCAAGCGCTAGTTTATAAATTATAAAAAAGTAGCGACATCTAGCGGCAAAATAGTGGAATGAATTTATAATCGGTGCCAAGTGGATTCGTATAGATGGCGGTGCTCACTAATCGATTTCTTTTAAAATAACAATAATTTAAATAGGATAAAAAGGAAGATAAGCTTAATTTTTATGAATCGTTTTTTTATTCTATGGATACACGAATAGCTTTTGTGATCGTGCGCAATTCTCTAAATTATAATGATAGGTAGAAGCATAGGGTGTTATTTTTTAATTATTTTTTATCGATGGCTTTACATCGCCTTAAAATAGTTAAAAATATTCTTCAAGAGGTACTTTTTTAAATAGCCACCCAAAGACGGCGCCGATTCTCTTCTTCAAAAACTAAACTAAATTTTAGTTCAGCATGTGTTTCTGTATCATTAAAAAAGCACCAGAAGATGAATTTATTAGTACAGTCTTTTTAAATTAAGATACTCCATAAAGAGTATAGACGCGATTAGAAACATAGCTATAGCTACTAAAATTATGTCGTTTTACATCTAGCGCTAATTTGACAGGACTAAATTATTATTTTTTGTTTTTATCTATACTAACATATAAAACTGAAGAGTTTGTTTGTTCGTTAGAACGCGCTAATCTCAGGAACTACTGGTCCGATATAAAAAAATCTTTTTGCGTTAGATAGCCCATTAATCCAGGAAGACTTAGACTATATAACATCACGCTACGACTAATAGTTGCAAAGCATAACTAACTCCACGCGAACGAAGTCGCTGGCGGCCGCTAGTGTGGGTATTATAAACTAGCGCTTGACCGCAATCCCGCCTGATGGTAAGCAGTGATGCGATCGTTCATGGTAAAGCGTGCTAGTTTATTAACAGCCTATCCACTCTAGCCTTGAAGACACTCAAATTGTAGTCCGACAGAAACACCGCCGCTGGCAAATTGTTTCAGTCCTTCGATGGACGCGGTATAAAGGAGGAGGCGAAACGCTTCGTCCGGATCGTACTGGTGTTAACAACGTAAGGGTGGAAACTCGCCGTACGAAGGGTCGTCCGATGATGGGACTGGGATGGGGGAAGTATCGAGAAGAAGTTTTTAGTCCTGTTTGCGAACAAGGCTATCGGCGCCACTAGATCTTGATCGATCTCAAATAAAGTGCGTCCATTTTGACGCACTTTATGTGACGACATAGTTTTAACATTGACACGGGCTTAATTGCAAACACGCCTACAAAAGACAATGAATTATACTCCAAAATATGGATAATGCGTAATTCTGAAGTTATAAAATTTAAATTAATATAATATTTTTGGCTTTTTAATCATCATCATCATCATGAACCTTTTATCGTTCCACTGCTGGGCACAGGTCTCCTCTCATACAGAGAAGGATTGAGTAAAATAAATAAAGTCCAGGTTTCCCCAAGATGTTTTCCTTCACCTTTTAATCAGTCATTGATGTCCAATATATAATTAGAAAGTACATATAACTTAGAAAAGTAACATTGGTACTTGCCTGACCTGGAATCGAACCCGCACACTCATACTTGAGAGGCTGGTGTTTTAACCACTAGGCCACCTCGACTTACTAGGCCACCATGACTCTTTTTAATCGTGCATATTGGTACATTTTTTCAACAACGCCCACAGTCCTGAAGCCACAGACTCTTCTCTGCAGATGTCTTTAGGCAGTGAAAACTTCTTAGTCCCCTCACTATTTTAATTGATTGTTCTTTATTTCTACTCACAATACACTGTCATTGTATCTGTTACAGGAAGCGCCAACGCCAGATGCCACGGAAAAGCCATTTTTTGAAACATTTGTTGCGGAACGCTGCAAACGAGCAGCATCCCAAGCTCTTATTGACTTTGTAGTCGAACTTGACAAAAAGTGCAATTATTTTGAGAGGTACGATATCCTGCTACAATCCATACTAACTATACTAATATTATAAATGCGAAAGTAACTCTGTCTGTCTGTCTGTCACGCTTTACCGCTTAAAGCTCTCAACCGATTTTGATGAAATTTGGCACAGACAATCTTTAGACCATGAGAAAGAACATAGGCTACCTTTTATCCCGGAAAAATTGGATGTTCCCGAGGGAAATCTAAAAGGCGCGATATAACCGACCTCCACGCGGGCGAAGCCGCAGGCGGAAAGCTAGTATTATAAATGCGAAAGTAACTCTGTCTGTCTGTCTGTTAGGCTTTCCCGGTTAAACCTTTCAATTGATTTTGGTGAAATTTGGCACAAACATTCTTTAGAGCTAGAGAAAGGACATAGACTAACTTTTGTTGAAAAATTTGATATTAACGATGGAAATCTAAAAAGCGCGATATAACCGAATTCCACGCTGGCGAAGCCGCGGGCGGAAAGCTAGTTGAATATAAATTTGGTTCTAAAGCCTCAGTCCGAAGCCAAGTGCCACAAGGCTATAGGCAGAACTGCTGCTGGCTGTCTGAGACCATGCTGTCGAAGCACCCAAAGCTGTCCAGCTTTGCTTTGGGTGCTTGGAATACTTGGTTAGAACCACGACTTTCACCTAGCACTTGGCAAAGTCGAAGATGCTTCCTCTGATAATTCCAACTAAAGCTACTTCCTGTGTAGCTTTGCTCTTACCATTCAAATCATACCATTACGCCTGGTGACCCCAAAGGGATTGGTAGAGGTAAACACTTCTAAAATACACTCACATTTTGCGAAGTTAGTAAGTTTAAGTCCCACATAGAGGTCAAGTCTGTTATCATCAATGGAGCACAAACCAGGCTGCTACCAAGAAATTCCTTATGGAAAAAAAAACAACAGCATGGATTGTGCTATTGTGAATATTTTGCAACTCTTAGGAACTAATTTTGCACGAATTGGTTTACTCGTATCACTCTATATTCACGAATTTTTCAAGTACACAGACTGTTAAGCCCTCAGTAGTCACCATCGCTTAGTAGGCATTCTACGCTGATGATACGCGGAGGAGTACGTATCAACACGTAGCACAATTAGTGACAGCAAGAATTGCGAAAACCGTTGCGAGGATTCGGCAGTTGGGTCTCGAGGTACCCCTGAACAAATCCGAGATCCTGTGTTGTCGCACCGAGCATACGAGAAGGGTGCAAAATGATCTGCGACCTCCGTGAGAGCCTAGGGGCGTACGTCGTCCGAACGGAGCCCGAGTTGGCGCCGTGTTTTGTTTGCTCGCGCCATCTCGGGCCTATCTGTTTGGACGACGTCAGTTCAAGCGACTCTAGAGATTAGTGTTACAGTGAGAAAGGACCCGCTGAGGAATAGCGGATCAAGGCCTTTCGGAAATGTTGTGAATGTTTGTACGAAACCCGCATCTCTTGCTATAGGTAGAGGTTAAATACAGCGTTGATTTTAGCCGCTAAGAGCCCGGTCCCGTCATATCCCTCTGTCACCCCCACAATCAACGAAGTGTATGAGGATTCTCACTGCGAAACCAAAAAAGGCTGTAGTACAAACCACACACACACTCGAGCAATTCCAAAAGTGCACTATAATACTTTGCTCTCGGACATTGTTATTGTTTTTTTTAAGTAGTGTGTTATTTTATGAAGTGACATTTATACCTTGAAATCAAAGTTTGGGTTCAAATTCCAGGTCACACTCATTACTCTAGTGTATTTTCCTCTAATAAAATAATTTTGTCGTCCTCCGTGGCGCAGCGGTCAACACGCCTGCCTGCAACGTGGAGACCCCGGGTTCGATCCCCGGCCAGGTCATGATGGAAAACGATCTTTTCCTGATTGGCCTGGGTCTTGGATGTTTATCTATATATAATTATGTATCTATTATAAATTATAGTATTGTTGAGTTAGTATCCCATAACACAAGTCTCGAACTTACTTTGGGTTGTCCGTATATATTTATTTTTATTTATCTGTATTAGAATTGAAAAAAGTCTTTTTTTTTGTCTCAGGTACGGTGTCGATTGCTATTGGGAAATAATGTTCCTGGGAACCCTACCAGAACACAGACGGAATGGTCTGGCTACAATGCTGGTTAAAACAGCTGTAGACTTAGCTAAGAAATACAAAGACGGTCCTATTTTTCCACTGACTGTTGAAGACCTAGGACCAGATTTTGCATTTATGAAGCCAAGGAAACCATCCACGAAAGTACCGCAGTTATGTACTGCAATGCCACAAGGCTATAGGCAGAACTGCTGCTGGCTGTCTGAGACCATGCTGTCGAAGCACCCAAAGCTGTCCAGCTTTGCTTTGGGTGCTTGGAATACTTGGTTAGAACCACGACTTTCACCTAGCACTTGGCAAAGTCGAAGATGCTTCCTCTGATAATTCCAACTAAAGCTACTTCCTGTGTAGCTTTGCTCTTACCATTCAAATCATACCATTACGCCTGGTGACCCCAAAGGGATTGGTAGAGGTAAACACTTCTAAAATACACTCACATTTTGCGAAGTTAGTAAGTTTAAGTCCCACATAGAGGTCAAGTCTGTTATCATCAATGGAGCACAAACCAGGCTGCTACCAAGAAATTCCTTATGGAAAAAAAAACAACAGCATGGATTGTGCTATTGTGAATATTTTGCAACTCTTAGGAACTAATTTTGCACGAATTGGTTTACTCGTATCACTCTATATTCACGAATTTTTCAAGTACACAGACTGTTAAGCCCTCAGTAGTCACCATCGCTTAGTAGGCATTCTACGCTGATGATACGCGGAGGAGTACGTATCAACACGTAGCACAATTAGTGACAGCAAGAATTGCGAAAACCGTTGCGAGGATTCGGCAGTTGGGTCTCGAGGTACCCCTGAACAAATCCGAGATCCTGTGTTGTCGCACCGAGCATACGAGAAGGGTGCAAAATGATCTGCGACCTCCGTGAGAGCCTAGGGGCGTACGTCGTCCGAACGGAGCCCGAGTTGGCGCCGTGTTTTGTTTGCTCGCGCCATCTCGGGCCTATCTGTTTGGACGACGTCAGTTCAAGCGACTCTAGAGATTAGTGTTACAGTGAGAAAGGACCCGCTGAGGAATAGCGGATCAAGGCCTTTCGGAAATGTTGTGAATGTTTGTACGAAACCCGCATCTCTTGCTATAGGTAGAGGTTAAATACAGCGTTGATTTTAGCCGCTAAGAGCCCGGTCCCGTCATATCCCTCTGTCACCCCCACAATCAACGAAGTGTATGAGGATTCTCACTGCGAAACCAAAAAAGGCTGTAGTACAAACCACACACACACTCGAGCAATTCCAAAAGTGCACTATAATACTTTGCTCTCGGACATTGTTATTGTTTTTTTTAAGTAGTGTGTTATTTTATGAAGTGACATTTATACCTTGAAATCAAAGTTTGGGTTCAAATTCCAGGTCACACTCATTACTCTAGTGTATTTTCCTCTAATAAAATAATTTTGTCGTCCTCCGTGGCGCAGCGGTCAACACGCCTGCCTGCAACGTGGAGACCCCGGGTTCGATCCCCGGCCAGGTCATGATGGAAAACGATCTTTTCCTGATTGGCCTGGGTCTTGGATGTTTATCTATATATAATTATGTATCTATTATAAATTATAGTATTGTTGAGTTAGTATCCCATAACACAAGTCTCGAACTTACTTTGGGTTGTCCGTATATATTTATTTTTATTTATCTGTATTAGAATTGAAAAAAGTCTTTTTTTTTGTCTCAGGTACGGTGTCGATTGCTATTGGGAAATAATGTTCCTGGGAACCCTACCAGAACACAGACGGAATGGTCTGGCTACAATGCTGGTTAAAACAGCTGTAGACTTAGCTAAGAAATACAAAGACGGTCCTATTTTTCCACTGACTGTTGAAGACCTAGGACCAGATTTTGCATTTATGAATTTTATGTACTGCAAGCCGTTATTTGGCCAGGTTTCAAATTTTTCATAATTATAACATATGGCTAGTGATGACATCAGTGGGTGTTATGTCTTTGGGTTTTGATTTATATATATTACTTAATCCATTTATGTAGTTTGATCACTTTGTCACAGCTGAAGTGACAAAATATCAACAAACTTTTGAAGGGCACTGTAACTACCTAACTACTACTTGGATTAAGGATACTAAAATATTGATGTATTTAAAATTTCGCAAGTTATTAGAAACATAATTATAACATATGAGTGATGACATCTGGGTGATGTCTTTGGGTTTTGAATTATTACTTTCGTCCGGGGTTTGAGTATTGACGGCTCGTGCCTTAGATATGTTTTAAGCCCATGGTCAGATCTCTCTTTGGTTGTGTCAGATTCAATTCTGTATTTATCTGAACAATAGGATAAACACTTAGGTAGTGTGAAAATTCATCATGTATAACAATAGCTTATTGACGTTAAAATATTATCGCATATGAAATTTTTAAGAAATTGAGCTAAACTTCGTTCACGAGGTATCGCAGAGTCGCATCTTCAATATGTAATTACTCCATTTTCGCCCTTGGGAGTACCCAAATAATCAAGACTAAGGATGATTACTAAAAACATTTTTACTTTTTCTTGAAAAGATCTGTAACTGTCTCACCGTGCGCACGTGCTTATGTGCTTTGCCGTAAGCTGTGTTGTGTGCTCGGTAACCACACTGCAACAATTTCTGAATGTATTTGGGATAAAATATTACATAGTGTAAACATTATTGGAATGGATTCAGTTGCTTTTTTTTATTAATTATAAACTAGTGCTTGACTGCAATCTCGCCTGATGGTAAGCAGTGATGCAATCGTTGATCGTAAAGCGCACTAGTTTATTAAGCCTATTCACTTAAATAGCTTAGGAATAGGAAGGATGACGGCGGTTGAGACAAGTGATGCAATGTTAAACCCAAGACCAACACTACCAACGATGCTGTGCCAGAAGGAGATTGATCTGGAGACTCTTCCCGACCAAACTCCCGACACAACAACATTTGGCGCATGGTACCCCGGCGCACATCGCAACACAATTACTACTCAGACCCGTACGGCTTCACCAGACATCATGCCGGAACACGACGAATCGCTTGGCGGTAAGACTTTGTCTGGTGGGTGCTAACTTTTGCCGGCAGCCGATGTTATGGCCTACCACGGAGGAAACACACAACAAACTATATTCAGGTTTTGCATAAAGAAAAAATAACGTTGCATGCTAGTTGCACGCTTGCGAGATGCAAGATTTGTGTGACGTCAGTATAACGCGCTGTTCGTATCTCACGTTTGTAGATAGTAGATACCTCATCATCATCATCACAGCGTTAATCCCAGTCGCATCCGAAGCCTTTTCAGCTTTGGAGTTTGGGGTCCGCTTTACCAGTCCAACTGCTGATATGGCTAAACTTTGACATTTTCCGTGAAGCGACTGCCGTTCGACCTCCACAGCCCGAAGGGGAAATCGAAGCATTGCAGTTAGACCAATTGTTGGACTTTTGAGGGCTCCAACAATCCATAACGGCTGCCACTAGATGTTCGTATGGCAACCGGGACCAACGGCTTAACGTGCTTTCCGAGGCACGACCAGACCAGTGCAAATATTCATATTCATGCATACAAATACTTGCACTGTGCGGGGATTAAACCCGCGCCACCTTGCGCAGCGGCCGCGTCCGCTACCGCTACGCCACGGAGGCTGTCAGTTTGTAGATACCGTAACATATATAAACGAACCAGTAATGAAAGTGCCGTAGCTATGTACTATTTTGTGTTCAGCGGTTGGCTCACAGAAAATTGGAAAAGATTTAGGTTTCACCGTTATTCAAACTTTTTCCCTAAAGGATTGTATTTTTGATAGTAAAACTTATTCGGAGAGAAGCATGGAAACCTTTTGTGAAAAGGCTACAAAGAGAATTGATTATCTGAATTATGGCTGAGACCCTGAGCGATGACATATTGAATGACTTCCCGCGCCATATAGCTAAAGAAGATGTAGAAAACCAATACCTACAATTTGATGCCCCTAATTTCATTAATAAAATTCCATATTTGTTTCAGAACTTCCAGAAACAACACACCCGGAGTCAAGATCATTCAGTGGCGGCAGAAAATGCGGCAGTTTAATTCATTAAATATCATTTATTTTAATGTAATAAAAATAAAATAAACTGATTTTTTATATGTTTTTTTTTTATTTGTGAAAATCAAATATTATTACTAATGTTACCGATCCCATTTTATCGATAACGCCACATCCCTATTTTTTTTTTCTTCATGTTGGCGACATTGATGTGTGGAAATTAAATTCTTACTAATAAATTATCTGTGATTTTAGTTAGGTTGGTATTGAGGCAGTCCATGTATCTCATACATTCGTATAAGTTTTTTTTGATAGGGAGTCAAAAACGTAGTGATTACTTGCTCTGTGGATGTACTATGATTTAATGTTGCCCTACTTTGAGTAATGTTAGTTCCTTCAAACATTAATTTCATGACTTTATA
Organism: Sesamia nonagrioides; assembly: GCA_017933935.1. Lineage (NCBI taxonomy): Eukaryota > Metazoa > Arthropoda > Insecta > Lepidoptera > Noctuidae > Sesamia > Sesamia nonagrioides. The sequence continues at coordinate 480,555 of JADWQK010002117.1, forward strand.
GACAGATCATATGAGTTTAAGTAATTTCACTAAAGTAAACCAATCCCATAAAATCATGAACTAGAGGATAGAAAATTAGGTTAGATTGATGATGAGTAGGCAACCAGTAGGGTAATTGCGTAATACACTATCAGTAGCAATGGGTTTCATTTTGACAGTTGAACAACATTCATTGCGGTATTAACTTTGTTGAGGGGACACATTTTCGAACACATGGAGCAATGGATTAGCAATATGCATCAAAATGGTTCCAATAGATAGCAATCGATTGGCAATTTGTTAATGTTGCCCTAAAAAAATCATATGAGTACAATCCAAAACCGCATACTTTGGTGTTTCACTTGATAATCACCTAAACATGGGGCTTTGAATAGGTTTGTTAAGTAAAAGAACCACTTATTGTATGCGGTTTTGATTGTATCTGTGTTGTATTTTTTTTCGTTCCTAATCGATCTTTAGAAACTTTAAAATGTTGAGTGGATGGCTAACAAATGAGAATCATTCCAAATAGCCTCTACGTCGTTAGCCTGGACCAGTCTTAGTTCGGTCAGATCGCCCCGACATCTCTAATTGCATCGTCCAACTTCGCCCAAATTGGTTCTTGTTAATTGATTTGGATTCGACATTGAATTTGTCGCTTTGTCGCTTCGTGTCCCGCTGCGATTAATCTGTGCTATTGTCATCAAGTTGATAGTCATTTGCATATTGAATTGCTACGATAATGGATATTGAAGTACTGTGAGATGGCACGGCAATATATTACTGCAACTTTGCGAAGGCAAAACATCATGATCATCTGACTGGCCTTTTTGTTATGGGTTTGGTTCCCGCACTTAGTGCTTCCAGTGGAGCATTGTTCTTGGGCCATGGCGGCGTTGGTGGTTATTCCAACCAGCCCATCTCCTACCAGAAGCCCATTAAGAGAGGATTCTGGTGCCGACGAATTTGGAAAAAAGGTCTTTGAAGAAACTATTGACGTCGCGCTGCTTCCAACCTCTTCTGGTAAAGTGCGAAAAGGACAGTTGCAGCTCTGGCTGATTGTCATACAAAAACGTTGCTTACCTAATTACAATTAATTAATTACTCTAAAAGAAGTACTGTGAGATGGCACGGCAATATATTACTGCAACTTTGCGAAGGCAAAACATCATGATCATCTGACTGGCCTTTTTGTTATGGGTTTGGTTCCCGCACTTAGTGCTTCCAGTGGAGCATTGTTCTTGGGCCATGGCGGCGTTGGTGGTTATTCCAACCAGCCCATCTCCTACCAGAAGCCCATTAAGAGAGGATTCTGGTGCCGACGAATTTGGAAAAAAGGTCTTTGAAGAAACTATTGACGTCGCGCTGCTTCCAACCTCTTCTGGTAAAGTGCGAAAAGGACAGTTGCAGCTCAGGCTGATTTTACCTACAAAAACGTTGCTTACCTAATTACAATTAATTAATTACTCTAAAAGCATTATCTACGAAAAAAACAGCGGAATACGTTTTAAGTCTCCTGGCTTGTTGAGAACATCTATGTAAGATCTTGATGCCCCTTTGTTTTACTTCTAATTTGGTTTATGCCTGTACATTCGAAGAGTACCTACATGGGCAACTGTCTCATTTAAGTTGGGGTCGCCTTTCAATCTTACCTAGTATTTTATATGCAGCGAGTGCTTATTTGGCCTCCACAACACAGCTACTGGTATTTTTTATATATAACTAGCTTTCCGCCCGCGGCTTCGCCCGCGTAGAGTTCGGTTATATCGCGCTTTTTGGATTTCCCTCGGGAATATCATTTTTTTCCGGGATAAAAGGTAGTCTAAACCTTCCTTAAGAATCACTCTATCTATTAAAAAAACCGCGTCAAAATCCGTTGCGTAGTTTTAAAGATCTAAGCATACATACGGACATACAGCGAAAGCGACTTTGTTTTATACTATGTATTGATTGATTATAAAGTAGTGCTTGACTGCAATCCCGCCTGATGGTAAGCAGTGATGCAATCGTTGATAATAAACTCCGCTAGTTAATTAAGAGGGAACTCTAGTGGTGCTTTCTCTATTCAAACGTATTCCGCTGTTTTCTTCGTGGATAATGCTTTTAGAGCAATTTTTTTTACAAGTTTACACCGTGATTATACGTGCCCTTATCATTTGAATTTTTCGAAACTTAATTAATAAAAGAAATATGATACTTCCAATTTCACATTTTTACCGTGTTGTTCTGACGACTATTAGACAAACGTGATAAGTTTTTAATAAAAAAGAAAATAATAGAAGCTTAAGTATACTTTTCCTCTTGATATAAAAATAATTGCGATCCGGTGTTTTGAAAAAGAAAACTACGGAATACGAAACGTCCTTTAGGGTTCCGTAGCCAAATGGCAAAATACGGAACCCTTATAGATTCGTCATGTCTGGCTGTCCGTCTGTCCGTCCGTATGTCACAGCCATTTTTTCCGAAACTATAAGAGCTATACTGTTGAAACTTGGTAGGTAGATGTATTCTGTGAACCGCATTAAGATTTTGATGCAAAAATAAAATAATAAATATTGGGGGCTCCCCATACTTAGAACTGACACTCAATTTTTTTTTTCATCCAACATATACGTGTGGGGTATCTATGGATAGGTCTTCAAAAATTATATCGAGGTTTCTAAAATATTTTTTTTCTAAACCGAATAGTTTTCGTGACATACGCTTCCAAAGTGGAAAAAAGTGGCCCCGCCCCCTCTAACTTCTAAAATAAGAAAATGAAAAATCTAAAAAAAAACATAATTATGATGTACTACATCTCTATAAAAACTACCAACAAAAAATATTTTGAACGACATCTAGTAACTATTTTTTTTAATACCTCGTAAATCGTAAACCGCTTATTACCGCGTAATCTTTCATACAAATAACTTCAATCCTTTAATTTCATAAATCAATGGTACGGAACCCTTTGTGCGTGAGTCCGACACGCACTTGGCCGGTTTTTTGTAGGTAAAATTAGCCTGAGCTGCAACTATCCTTTTCACACTTTACCGGGAGAGGTTGGATGCAGCGCGACGGCAATAGTTTCTGCAAATACCAATTTTCCAAATTCCTCGGCACTAGAGTCCCCCTTAAGAGCCTATTCACTCATAAAACTGAGTAAATAGGAAGGAAGACGGCAGTGGTGATGCAATGTTAAACCAAAAGACACTACCAACTATGCTGCTCCAGAGGGAGATTGATCTGGAGACCCTCCACGACCAAACTTCCGACACTACAACATTTGGCGCATCATACCCGGCACACATCGCAACACTACAAATATTGGGGGCTCCCCATACTTACAATTGAAACTCAATTTTTTTTTTTCATCAAACATTATACGTGTGGGGTATCTATGGATAGGTCTTCAAAAATGATATAGAGATTTCTAAAATTTTTTTTTTCTAAACCGAATAGTTTGCGTGACAGACGCTTCCAAAGTGGAAAAAAGTTGCTCAGACCCATCTTCCGTACGGCTTCACCAGACATCATAAATACGAACACGATGAATGGCTTGGCGGCAAGACTTTGTCTGGTGGGTGGTAACTTCTGCCGGCAGCAGATGACTGGTGATGGTCATACTTTCGGACTTCTGACGGCCCGTAACGACTGGCAAAGATCTACGAATGACGGCTGGGATCAACAGATTAACATGCTTTCCAGGGCTCGAAGGGGTATGGATATGAAAGATGGTCCATCCACAGACCAAACGCGGCAAGCGTAGCAGAGGCAAAACTCACTTAAGTAACAAACCCGTGTTTATAGAAAACTCAATATTTGTGTTGTGCAAAAATGAATATTTGTTAAAATACAGTTTTACCGACTTCATATTTTTTCCATGTATAAGCAATATAATTTAACAGCATTGTAGTTAAATCAAATGTCGTGTCAAAAGTCAAGTCGTGGTGGCCTAGTGGTTAAAAACACCAGCCTCTCAAGTATGAGTGCGCGGGTTCAATTCCAGGTCAGACAAGAAGCAATGTAACTTTTTTAAGTTATACGTACTTTTTAAGTATATCTTGGACACCAATGACTGTGTGACCAATGAAGGTGAAGGAAAACATTTTGAGGAAACCTGGACAATCAAGTCTGAAACGCCATATCCACTCTTACGTTGTTGACACCACAACGATCCGGACGTAGCGTTTCGACTCTTCTTTTATACCGCGTATATCGAGCGACCAGAACAATTTGCCAGCGGCGGTGTTTCCGTCGGACTACAATTTAGAGAATTTAATGCTAGAGTGAATAAGCTTTTAATAAACTAGCGCCCTTTACCATCAACGATTGCATCACTGCTTGCCATCAGGCGGGATTGCGGTCAAGCACTAGTTTATAATTTATAAAAAAAAAGATAAAAATTATTCCAAAGTGCCATTTTCAAATAATGTAATAATTTTTTTTTTAATTTTATTTATTTTAATATTTACTCAGTACAGGTTTGTTTGTTTTGTACCATTAAACCAGAAATGGTTTGTATTGGTACTCACATTCGCTATATCTACTCTAAAGACAGCATAACATATTTATCAATGTATCCACACCATTTTTTTTTCCTTATTAATAATATAACCAATTAAGGTAAGTACACAAATAACTATACTGTGACAAAACAAAAAAAATAATAATAATAATAGTAAAACAGGGTTAAAAGAGTAAATTAAAAAATAAAGGTATAAGTAAAATTAATTAATTTTGCTAGTACCCACATAAAACCGACCCGAAAGAAATTTCAATATACAGGTTGCTTCACTTTTATTTATTTTATTAGTGTGTTAAATAAAAACTTATTGTTACATTTTTAGTTTAATAGGTAGTTGTGATAATATTTATAGTATTTTTGCTTATAGTTTTTCGAGTTTATTTCGTTTTTTATTGATTGTGGTATTTCATTATTTATTGTGGGTATTAAAAATTGTACTGTTCGCCTGCCATAATAATTACTAGTCTGAGGTACTATTAATTTATTTTTGGTAATACTTCTTGTGATTATTTTGTGTGATATAGGTATTTGAATGCCTTTGTTATTACCTAAACTGTTCAATCAGGAGGGCCATTTTAAGTCTAGTCTGTATTGGCAGAACTTTACAGTATTTAAATAATTCCATGACGTTATCTTTATATTGGTGTTTTATATTTCTGGGTACGATCAGTTTCAAAAGTCTAACTTGCAGATTAGAAATTCGTTCAATATAAGATTTAAATGTTCGCCCATAACTCGTGATGCCGTATGCTATTATTGATTCCGCTAAAGCGATGTACATGTTAAGCAGGATTTTGAACGGAACTTTAGGTTTCAAGATGTAAAATTTTGCCAGTACAGCTCGCAATTTAATAACAACATTTAATGAAAATAATTATCATTTCAAAACGAAATCGTGAAACCGTATACGTTTGTTAAATTAATGCCGCCATTAAATTGGCACGCTGTATAGAGACGAATAGGTACCTAGCATTTAAGCTTTATTATAATGTAATGTCTGTCGAGACCCTAATGGGACAGACCAGATGTAATGGCATCGATAAACGATAAGTATGACACATTAATGTTATCGTAACATTTATTTACAAATATAAAATATTATTTACTGAACTGAGACGTGGTCGCTAACAATGGGCCCTATGCGAAAGCTCAAGGTCACTCAATGAGGAATGGTTTCACTGCGGGAATATATCGAAAATGAGGAGTTCTGCAGAAGAACGGGAGTAACCGACATAGCATACTTTGACTTTAAGTGGCAGGGCGTGATAGCTTACATATTTATGCATAAATTATTAAAGTAGAAAGTTCCTATATACTATTTATAACTAGGCACTCTTATATTTTTTTTTAAATTCGGTCCCCCATTTTACTATACAAAAATTTTGTTTAGATCAGGTTCTAAAACCTAAATAAGGACCTAACCGTTTTAGAAATGTAGTACTTTATACAATAATGATAGCTTAGTTGGGTACTACGTTGTTTAGGCTAGAACAAAAGTTAGTTAGTTTCCTATCTGACTATGTACTCTGAGATGAAGGGCCCAAACAAACTCTGAGGTCTCTCAGTCTCTTTTAAAATCCAGACATAATCTTGGTCAGATCATCGCCTTTCGAGTGCATGAATTGGTCAGTAATCATGAAACCCAAATCAATACTTAAAGAACTCAACGATTCCACGAACAATACCAAAGAAAGGACATTTGGATAGGCCTTATAAATTACTCAAACTGGCAGACCATGACAAAAACTAACCGAACAGAAAAATAAATAAAACGACCCACAATAGTCTACGTAGTCTACATCTCTCATATGTTCGACTAATATTTTATCTTACTCCCGAATGAAAACGAAGACAAACTTCATGGTCGGTTGAAGAGACTATTAATATTTTATCGGACAGTGCTTATTTCATACGTCATCGAGTCAGAAAATTAGAAAAGAAAGCATTCACTACTTTTGTCCTACGTTTGACATAAATTACGTGCGTCCGTAATTTCAGTAACACTGGTAACACATGCTCACTCAGTTACATATGAAGTATTTGTTTAGGTCCAAATATACCTCTTCCATTTTTACGTGTTCTTGGGGCGTTTTTATTTTTCTTTCATAATACAAAACAGTGATTGCCATTTTTAAAGAGTTTTTTGTACAGACTTTGAGCATTAAGCTACTATGTACTCTGTCTTATTAGATTTTCAACTTTATCGCTACTGTGTAAATCTGAAGGTTGAGTGGGAATATTTGACAGTTTCGGGTAGCTTGTCCAGTAGGCCTAGTATGAGTTTTCATTACGAAACTCGATCGTCCATATCGAGCGCGTTTGGCTCACCGATTGGCCCGCTTCAAGGTTGTAAGAATTCTCAACCAATGAGAGCGCCAAACGCGCTCAATATCAACGATCGAGTCGCGTAATGAAAACTCATACTAGGCATACTGCTGTCTTCCGGACATTTAAGGAAGCTCATTTTTCATTTTGCATTTTTTTTTTAAATTATAATATGTTTTTTTTATTTATTTTTGTCAGTGCTAAGTTTTATAATCTTCCTGTACAAGTTTCAATAAATATTATTTCTTTTTTTCTCGTAATATGAATAAAAAAAAACAAAATATTCACTAGTGTTGTAAAAAGTGTATGTGTAGGTAATTATTGTATATTTAGTAATTATAAATTTTACCAATATGACAAAAAAAGAATCTCCACCCATCGGTGGTATGCAGTCAATGTATGTGTGAAGAGTTGGACCCACTTTTCACTTCGCCCGTATCTTGAACGTATCGAGAGCGCTAACACATACACACACTCATACACAGGGTGTTTTTATAGGTAGTAAATACAGAAAAAGGCGGTTTGCTGTCCATTATTGTTATGATACTCTTAAGATTGAATACACCTGACGAATGCTGCTCGTCTATTTTGAGTACTGTACTCAAATACAAGGGCCACGATATCGACGGCAGCCGCTGATACGACTATATCTTCCCATGAAAACTTTGCTGAAGTGAGCGTGGGTGAGTTGTCTTTCCAACTCTCAAGCTCGGGATCATTATAAGCTTATTTAATCTGACTTCACGGTAGGATTTTAACAGACTTGATCACCTGAGAGACTCTGTTAAAAATCTTTTTACGTAATCTCTGTCAAAAAGCCTCTGTCGTCGATGTGAGCAAACACACAAAGTTAAAGTTGAAAATAAGAGAAAATTCTGTCTCTTCTTCTTCTTTATCCAAAGAACTAACAATAGAAAATAATACTTCTTACAGAACGATGCAATTTACCCATACAAATAATTAACATCACAATAAAGCGGTCTTCTAGTTCTATACGTTTATTTCAATTTCTGTCATCGCAGTGTACTGAAACAGATCCCTTTACCATTGTTTGCGGAGCGTTCGTGGCGTAATGATCAATTAAGTAAAACTGGAATTTGCAATGTGACGTAGTTTTGCTTCGTATTATTTACACTGTTATTATTATTCCAGTACTTGTGGATTAATGGCATCTTGTGTTTATTTCATTAATTGGGAATTCCCGTACCTACTTTTGAGAAGATTGACGTTCTAATCTCAGTCTATAGCGCTTTGCAATATATTATGTACAACTAGACAGGTAACAACTCAATAATTAGTAAGTATTTAGTGTAACAATTTTAAAGATGTGTTTGAAAATCTGGAAAAAACCCTTTTAGAAATTTAGCAATATTTTTTACATTATGTCACTGTCTGTATGAATTGTGTTCTATAGCTGAAGACCGATTCCAGTAAGTAAACAATAAATACCATCTACTATTATATAGTATTATTCATTGGATAACAAGTATAACGTTTAATAATCATAAATATTTATCATCTGTTATTGGTCAAGCATGGCCTTAGCTCTTCGTATGAAAAAACAACGTCCAAAACAAATTCAACGTATTCAACTTTCAAAACAAGATTCAATATATTATGCTTGGACATGGAAAATTTAATTTTTATTCGAGGAATAGAATATGTAGAAGTTTTTTTTTTTTGTAATTAAGTATCCCAACAGCTGTCTTTAAAATATTATTTTTTTATTTTTCGGCTTAAACCTCCATGCTAATATCTGGAAACAAGGGTTTGTAAATATAAGGACGTGTACCTACATATACAAAAGTATCCTTAGAAGTATCTTTCTGTCGCATCTTTTTAAGTGCTACAATTACTACATTTCAAATTTCTTTCTTCTGCCCGCCGAAGTACTTTGCAAAGCCACAAAGGACAATTGGTATTCGAGTGGGACAATAATATCCGTGTTTACTAAAGGACATTAAAGCGACCTCGACGGTTCCTCAGATCGGATTCGCTTTGCATAGCACTTGAAATTCAAATGGTGCAGTTCATATTGAGCCTCCCTCTGTCTAAGTGCCTACGGTAACCATGGCAACTGTTCCTGCAATAGGGAGTATACAGTTACAATCGGAATTTTAACTAGAGTGTGAAGTATTGTTTCTGTGATTGTCTGGCTAAACGTTGTGTGGATTGAATAAGCGTAGTGACTGGTCTGAAATGAATAAAGGAGAAAAAATAATACATTAATGAATGTCAAATTTAATTATTTGTCTATGAGAGGAGACCTGTGCCCAGCAGTGTTGGCAAAACGGTTGGTGATGATAATCCATACTAATATTATAATAATGCGAAAGTATCTCTGTCTGTCTGTCCGGCTTTCAAGCCAAAACTACCGAACCGATTGTAATGAAATTTGGTACACAGACAGTCTAGAGCCTGAGAAAGGACATAGATTATATAACATCCCGCTATGACCAATAGGAGCAGAGCAGTAACAAAAAATGTTGCGAAAATGGGAGCGAACGCGGACATACATATTGCTCCCATTATTTTAACAGGCGCTTATAAACTGAAGTTCACGCGGACGGAGTCGCGGGCAACAGCAACGGCAGCAGCTAGTGATGAATAATATTGGGCGGTCGTTTACATACAAACGTAAACTCATAGTTTCTTCTCATGGAGTAGACAGAAAGTAGAAGACGTCAACTGCTAATATTCTTAATAACACCTTTTGTTTTATTTACGTTCATAAATTTCGCCATACACGTACACCGTGACCATTTACTTAGCTAATTTCACTGGAACTAGACAGCTTGTTAAGTAATTGACCAGAGGTATGCTTTTGACAAACTAAGAAAAGTTTGTACCTTCAATCAAGCATAGTAAAATAACTTCGTATCAAATCAAAAGCTATTTATTCAGACTAGGTGGAGAAAAGCCTGCCTTTATCACTTTCTAGTCCCTTAAACTGAGAATACGTTGACACATGGAATAACAAACTTCTCAGTAGTACCTACAGCTCAGTTTAGTTAATAAGTTAAGGATTTTATACAATAGTAAGCAAATGCAAGTACAGCCTAAATCTACATTGGTTTGGGCGGATTACAAACAAAAACTTTGAAAAGGGAACCAACACCAGGGACCAAAATAACAAACATTTTACCGAAAAGTTTGTTCAACTAAAAAGATTTATAACTAAAACAAAATACGATGAGAACCCTAAAACGCGACGAGAAAAACATTTCAGCAATGTTTATTATTTTCACCCATATCCCGAGAAAGGTGGAAAAATTTGAAATTGCTTTTATTCCATTATAAGCGCCTAAAACTACTCTGTGAGTGCTTAAAATTATTATCTTGTAACCTAAAAGGGGCAGTTTACCTTTTGAATAAAAAGTATTAACTCATGTGTATATACATATTTCGGGATCTAGTGCTTTTGCAAAAATTAACTTTGCGTGAATGAACATTTCAGTGAAAGTCACTTGGGCGAAAGACAGTTGCGCAAATACACTTTCGTGAAAGGACAGTTGCGCGAAAAGGTTGCGGAAATGAGATTGCTTCATAATATCATACCTGTGTTCTTGCAAGAGGATTGGTTTTAGAACACCCATAATTCAACAGTTATGTTAAATTTATAGAGGTACCTGGTAACTATTTAATAGTTATTTTCGTAGATTTATTACTGTTAATTATTTATTTTTATGCTTATTATATATTTTTCAGATGCGTTTCGTTTTAGATTTCGAATTCTTTTCCGCAATCTTTCAGGCAACTGTCTTTTCTCGCAAGTGTATTCTCTGTTATTCCAGTCCTTTGATGTATGTATGCGGTATAAAATACGAGGCGAAACGCTTCGTCCGGATCGTAGTGATGTTAATAAAGTAAGGTTGGTCACTCGAATTTTCGTTCGATAATATAATAATGATGATGGAATTAAGTCATGTGATTCCTGCACACACCTTCCAAGTGTTTCAATTATCATTTTCGGTTCTATTTTTGATTCATATTGTTTCATTAAATATATATTTCATGTCTCATACAATTATCAACTCTAGCGGCGACTCTTTAATGTAAGTAGGTTAAAAAGAAGGGCTTGCTTAAAATAGAGCTTCCACTTCTTCAAAGTGGTGCAGGTAAGCCTGTATATAGCGGTTTCAATTGTTTCACTCCCTTATCGTAGCGAGTCGTCGCATTTTCCAATCCTGAACCCCCTCGATAAGCTGGGGGCCTTGAATACCCTAATACACACTTGAAAGTTGAATTAAGGTTGATACCCTAAAGAGAAACGAGAAATAGGAAAAATTGAGGTATAATATAAGTATTGGTTACAGTCATGAGATTCATGAGATGTGACATTATCATTGCATGTCTATTAAGCTCTTTTTTCTAATGCTTAAATTCCCAGAAAGAGTATTATCATTTATCAGACTTTTTCTCGCGGAGAAGGGCCTCAGTGAGAGCGAATAACCAGTCATGTACCACCCGAACCCAATTCGGATTGGCGGATATCAATGTTTTTAGTTGTAGGACATGCCGGTTTCCTCACAATTTTGGGAACATCGTTTTTGGGGGCCCTAATGGGTCAATTCTGGGCCCTCAGTAATCTGAGGTCCCAGAATTGACTTGCAAGTCACCCCCAGCCAGTTATCCGTGTATTTTATATAAAACATTGATCAGGCGCGGTTCTTGGTAACCGATCTACTTTAGCCAATCAAATTCATAGTCCAACTTTTTTAATTTTTCCATACTCTGCAATTTTTCTACACCAACTGGGGGTCGTCCTTGCGAGATGCACCTACAGAGATAATTAACCGCTGGCCTCTGCGAGCTAGACAGAGCTTATCCAGAAAGAGCTACATAATTCGTTGTGATTCTCTCGTGTGCATCATGAGCGACCTCTGTGCCCAGAAAGAGACTACGCTCGAGCATTTACCACGAATTTACGCTCGAGGACTAGCTCTGGAGACCCTAGTATCTTAACTCACGCAAAGTATTTTGAATTCCCACGATGCTTATGGGCGTAATGTAATGGAGCTCGGTATCTCATTCACGAAAGATTTCAAACGAAACGTTTCGCGATGAATTCGCGTTAGCTGGACCAGCCTTTTTTTTATTTTTCCGAATGGGAAATCATCAAATGACCTCTCCCACTCTGGGCGGAGCGGAAGGTCGTGTCAGACTTTTAGTGACTAAAACCCACCCATGTTTTTTCACTTGCCTGTGCGCCAGGGCCACGGTTTTTTTTTAAACAACCCTCAACCCTGACTCAGGAGGCATCGCTCTTAGTAGACTCCGTCACGATATCTGGACCAGCCTCTAATCCTGCATTGTGCGCAGCATGATACGTATTTAGCTAGATTTTTCTTCATAAATTTTTTCTACTTGCTTATAGGATTACGACACAACAACTACTAGATCAGACCACGTCATCTATTAATAATTCCAACGAACGCTCACGACGATTCCGTACGTATTCGTGTTTTTCCGGACGTGACCGCACATACGTCACTATAAACCACGCTAAGGACACAGGACCCGATGAAATTTGCCTTTTACGATGTCCTCGTAAAGCAAATATCACTGATGTCGTCCGAAAAAGATGTCCACAGCGTAAATGCGTGCTTATTAAACCGCTTTATTGGCTTATTTAGCTTTTACGTCCGAATTTATTTTGTGTATGTTTTTATGGTGGACTGTAATGGCCTATGGGAGCCTTTTTTATGTACGGTGTCATGTTTATACGAAGATACTATGTCATTGAGGCTTTTATTGAGTTCGGTTATAGGGAAAATTAATTGTAAGATAATGAATATTGTTACTTGATCATCAGTTTCAACCATTATGGATGGTTCAATAATTAATTTGGTTCAAAATCATAATTCTTTATTATTTAAAAAAAACCTTGACCCTCACTAGGTATTACTCCTATCGTGAGTTTTTGCGTTGCGTTGCGTTTACACACATACAAACTCACATACCAACAGCCAGATCCGGAAAAAATACCTGTAGGCCATACAAATATTTGTTCCGTGCGGGAATCGAACCCGTGACACGCAAAGTAGCAGTTGATCGCTCAGCCACTGCACCAACCGTGTAAATCATTCAGTAGCTATATAAAAAAATAGCTATGTAAATAAATAAATATATATGGACAAATCACACATATTGAGTTGAGCTAACCCCAAAGTAATTTCGAGACTTGTGTTATGGGATACTAACTCAACGATACTATATTTATAACTAGCTTTCCGCCCGCGGCTACGCCCGCGTGGAGTTCGGTTATATCGCGCTATTTAGATTTCCCTCGGGAACATCATATTTTTCCGGGATAAAAGGTAGCCTATGTTCTGTCTCAGGGTCCAAAGATTGTTTAGGCCAAATTTCATCAAAATCGGTTGAGAGGTTTAAGCGGGAAAGCGTAACAGACAGACAGACAGACAGACAGACAGACAGACAGAGTTACTTTCGCATTTATAATATTAGTATGGATAGGTACATAATATATAGATAAACATCCAAGACCCAGGACAATCAGGAAAAGATCGTTTTCCATCATGACCTGGCCGGGGATCGAACCCGGGGCCTCCACGTCGCAGGCAAGCGTGTTGACCACTGCGCCACGGAGGACGTCACTTATACGACGACAATTACATGAAACGACGTCAATTATATGAAATTGTTTAATCTGTAAATGGGATGTCAAAATAATTTATATGCATCGTATTGTTACAAAAAATACGTACAGATCTATCGATCAGGCTGTTTCGTTTGCCGCGGTTTTTCTATAAATGGATGATCATGTTTAGATACCGAGACCCCTTATTGCCTCGGATATCACATTACGCTGTTGGTCCCGCCTGTCATTGGTGAATTCTCGTGATGTCAGACGTCCGAAAGTATCCCAGTAACTGGGTTGTGGAGATCAGAAGAGCAATAAATCATGTTATTCTATTAACACGCTGACAGCTTCCGTGGCATAGTGGTAGCGAACGCAGCCGCTGCGCAAGGAGGAGCAGTTTCGATCCCCGCGCAGTGCAAATATTTGTGTGCGTGAATATGAATATTTGCACTGGTCTGGTTGTGCCTCAGAAAGCACGTTAAGCCGTTGGTCCCGGTTGGCACACGAACGTCTAATGGCAATCGTTACGGGTTGTTGGAGCTCTGAAAAGTCCAACAATTGGTCTAACTGCAATTGTTCGATGTCTCCTTCGGGTTGTGAAGGTCAGATGGCAGTCGCTTCACGGAAAATGTCGAAGTTTAGCTATAATCAACAATTAGACTGTTAAAGCAAACCCCAGACTCCAAAGTTAAAAAAGTTTCGGATGCGACTAGGATTAACGCTGAGATGAAAAAGAGATTCATAGAAATTATTTGAAAATTTTATTTCACAATAATGGCGAATATCGCCAATGACAGTTGAAAAGGACGGTCACGTGAAGCGTCTATGAGAGAGGTTTGAGGCAAAGTCATGATGTGGCCACTATGCTGCGATATTTCAATATTCTTTAAGGATTTTTTACTGAATGCACTTTTTACTACATAAATCACGCGCTTTTATTTAGTAAAGGACACTATAAATAATTTTAAAAGTCCAATGAAAAATGCGCGTAACACTCATCTTAGCTTTCCCGTCAAAACTCTCTTTAATATTAGTAACAAAAGGTTATTCTTTTGAGTCATACGCACAATACACGCATTGAAGTTCAGTTGCGGACATAAACCCTTAGTACCTATAAATACTATTTTCATCTAAAGTTTAAACGACAATAAAACACTTTATTAAAAAAAATATAAACTTTAAAGTGAAAGCTGACCTCTTTCAACGCCGAAACAGTCTTTATTCCTTCTATAACAAAAGTATTTCAGTAAACGTTAAAACGTTTCCAAGGAACACATAAATATTCCTTCGTAAACAAAAACTATTGCGAGAGAAATAAATAAACACAATTTCTTCACGCGTCCCCGGGCTGTTTAAATGACCAAGTGTGAGTCGGTCACGAAAGATTCCGTACCCTACATTAAACAAAAAAGATAACAAAAAAAAAAATGCATTGCTTGTATGGGGTCCTCTTTTATTTTGGAATTTTGTTCTTCTTGTTCCTGTGCCTTTTCAATCCTGAAGGTTGGCCGTCAGCTTCTTGTACTCGGTCTTGTCAACCGCGAGTCGGAACAGTTTTTCGACTGAAGTAATGCCGGTCCACTCCCTGATGTTACGCAGCCACGACTTTCTCTTTTGTCCAACGCGCCTTTTTCCTTCTACCTTGCCCATCATAATGAGTTGGAGTAGCGCATATCTACCGTATCGAAGCACGTGGCCGAGATAATCTATTTTGCGTTTCTTTATGGTGGGCAACAACTTTCGAGGCATTTGAACGCGCTGAAGGACGGTGTCATTTCTGACCTTTTGGGTCTTAATTTGAATTTTATTGTATGTTCATAATTTGATGTTTTAACGGCCACAATAATTAATACTCTACTAAATGTGATGTTATATAGCCTTAAGCCTTCCTGGATTGATGGGCTAAACAACGAATTTTTCAAATCGGTCCAGTAGTTCCTGAGATTAACGCGTTCAAACAAACAAACAAACAAACTCTTCAGCTTTATAAATATTAGTATAGATTAAGAAAAGGACAGGAGATAATATGTTAGTTTAGACCTGGGAAATAAGTCCGTGTTTGACGTAAATTGATGTATTTTTTTCGCTATGTTTATAATAGCGCCTTAACTGTCTATGGAATATCTTAATATGACAGATTTTTTTTTTACATATAAATTACTAGCTTTCCGCCCGTGGCTTCGCCCGCGTGGTGTTCGTTATACCGCGCTTTTTAGATTTCCCTCGGGAACATCAAATTTTTCCGGGATAAAAGGTAGCCTATGTTCTTTCTCAGGGTCTAAAGATTGTCTGTGCCAAAATCGGTTGAGAGGTTTAAACGGGAAAGCGTAACAGACAGACAGACAGAGTTACTTTCGCATTTATAATATTAGTATGGATAAACTAGCGCTTGACCACAATCCCGCCTGATGGTAAGCAGTGATGGTAAGAGCCTGTTCACTCTAGCCTCGAAGACACTCAAATTGTAATCCGACGGAAACACCGGATTAAACTAAAATGTTATTTTTATCCTTTTCTTAATTAAACGGAAAGAAAAAGTTGCACTTAAAATTAGCTTAGTTATTGAACAAGAGAATCACTGCCAATAGTATTAATCCCTAAACATTCGTTGGGATAGCTCAATCCACGCTAAGTCCCGACAATGTTAATGCCTTTTTTATTTCATTTTATTGTATTTATGTCTTAATTGTTGTTGTTGTTGTATAATGTATATGTTGTCATCTACCGGTGGCGCGGGCGCAACATGTGTGACAGATCATCATCATCATCATCATCATCATCTCAGCGTTTATCCCGGTTGCATCCGCGGCTTTCGCGTTGGAGCCCGGAGCGGTTGGGTGCATTGGGGTCCCACCATCATCTTTGGGACTCAAGTCAATCCCACCTGCCAGACGGTGCACCTGCTGACAAACGGACGGGGCCCTGACGCCGGCTTCCCTTTCGGGGTTGAGTGGTCAGACGGCATTCGCACTCGTCCAAAAATCGCCAAACAATGGAAAGGAACAGAAGAAAGGAACATGTGTGACAGATCATTGACGTTAATACATAATACATAAGTCAATGTTTTACACACAGACGGATGTTTTGATTTTAAAAACTGTCAATATCTAATTGTAAAATACATGTGTGTCTTTGACCCGGGTTATGACATCAGATTTTTTTTTATTTTTTTTTATTTTGAGTAAGAGGCTTTTTAGTAGGTTATATTAATTTGTTCTTTTTTTTCTTTATTACGTGTTTATTATTATTTAAGTGTATCATTATTGTTATGTGCGTTCTGTTTGTACGGAATAAACAATTTTTCTTTCTTTTCTTTCTTTATAAGTTTTCACAATGAACGAAGACACAGGGAAAGATACAGCCTCGTAACGAACGAGCAGGGAAGCCTTAGTAACTAGGGTCCCGTTAGCACCCTTCGCGTACGGATCCCTTACAAAAGGAAGAAAGTATTTCGAATGGGATGTAAATAACCTCTCATAGACAACCTCAAGGGCTTGAAAGCAATCTAGGGGAATACTATTTTTCTTTTGATGGCAACACAAAGCAATTGTCGGTCGGTATTGCCATCAGCGAAAAATAGGTGTAGACGTGTACCCATTCTCAGCCTGTATTGAAAATAGCTCTTTTTTATTCACAAAGGATGCTTGAGGAAAATGCTATGTAGGTATATGATAATGTGTTTATTCGATGATGTTAAGAACAGTGTTTAAAAACATTGTTTATGTTTATTTTGTAAGTAAGTGGTTTGGTAATAGTTTTTATCGTGATCTTCTTCAGTATTCTATTACCTTACTACCACAAAACAGTGTTTAACAGTTGTTTAGTCTAAACACCTTTTAAACACGACAGTATTATATGGACTATGACATAACAATGTCATGTTTAAGTTTTTGTGGTTTAGGTACCACCTTAGATAGACCCTTAATATTGTTTATATGAAAGTACCTATTTACAAAAAAAAAATATGCCACCGTACCAGAAATTAAAAAGTAAATTACCTACATCTGTTGTCAAAATATCTTGTTTAAGCTTTTTAATTCCTCAAGTGCACGTATAACGTAAAAAACGTTATACGTGCACTTGAGGAATTAATGTTTAACACATTAATGTTTGATCTTTGAAAATATAACGTAAAAAATTAAAAACCAGCTTTCAGATCTTTATGTTGTTTCGAAGAATAAAAAAAATAAAGAAAATCAACTCTTCATTCATTTTCAGATTATAATCAAACTAACTTCATCTTGATAAGTCAACTTTTCATTAAAGGGGGAAGGGGGAGTTCATATCGGAATAAACAGTTGCAATATGCTAATCCTGGTTAGAAACCAACAGCTGTGTGCCTATTTCATCAAAATCTGTTCAGTTGTTTTTGTGTGAAAGAGAAAACATCCAATATTTATAAAACTAGTTACTCCCTGCGGTTTCACCTACTTAAGTTTCGATCCCGTAAGAATATTGGGATAAGAAGTATCCTATGTGTTATTCCTGATGGTGCTATATTTCATCCAAATTAATTCAGTAATTTTTCAATGAAAACGTCCATACATAAGTAGTACTTACTTGCATACTTCTTGACAAACTTTCTCATTTACTCCATCAATACCAGCGATTAACACTATTGCTTATAGAAGTTATCACCCACCAGACAAAGTCTTGCTGCCAAGCGATTCGTCGTGTTCCGGCATGATGTCTGGTGAAGCCGTACGGAGAACGGCCCCCTAATCTAAAAAAAATGTGTTCGCCGGTTAGGGGGCAGGTCTTAGCAGTAGTGTTGCTATGTGTGCCGAGTACGATGCGCCAAATATTGTTGTGTTGACAGTTCGGTCGTGGACGGTACCTCCAAATTAACTCCCACTGACGCAGCATCGCTGGTCGTGTTGTTGGGATTAACATTGCATCACCTCGCTTAACTGCAGTTTTCCTTTCTATTCACTCAGTTTTTTTGAGTGAGTAGGGTCTTAATAAACTATCGCGCTTTTACATCAATCGATTGCATCACTGCTTATCATCAGGCGGGATTGCGGTCAAGCACTAGTTTATAAACATTAAAGAAATTGCAGCTTAATCTAAACTCACTGCACTTAAGTTTCCACGGTTACATTTTACAGAATCAATCGGCAGCAGTATTGCCACCAATATACCGTCAAAATAAAATCACCCCAACCCCCTCATACGACCGCCTAAGCGCTTTAACCCTCGCTCGCTAATGCATGGCCGTCCATTTTTCAAGACAGCCGGTCGATGTGGCCCAAACATCAGTAAATCGGTATAAAGTACCCCGTGGGGTAGTTTTGGTGAATATAAAGTTGGCAATTTGGTGAAAACTGTTATTTATGTATTTTAGGGTTAGATGTAGGATTAGTGTTGAGATATGGTATAAAAAGGTGTTTATCTGTGATTATTGGTTGAGTATTGGTGAGGGGCTCCTGCTCAAATATTTATTTTCGTATGGATACGTACACAGTGTGATGTTATATAACCTAAATCCTTCCTGGATTAATGGGCTAACCAAAAAAAGCAAAAAGAATTTTTCAAATCGGACCAGTAGTTCCTGAGATTAGCGCCATCAAACAAAAAAACAAAGTCTTCAGCTTTATATATTAGTATAGATAATAAATACGTTTCATCCAATAAACAGATGGGTGAAGGTCGTTCCTTATTGTATCATCCACTGTTATAAATGAGTTTCAATCAACAATGACATTCTGAAAAATCCCACTTGAAAACTTAGATGGCCTTGGCCGTCGCGCAGGCAAGTGAAGAAACACGGGTGGGTTTTAGTCAGTAAAAGTCTGACACGCTCTTCCGCTCCGCCCAGAGCGGGAGAAGTCATGTGACGATTTCCCATCCCAACAAAAAATAAAAAATGGTAGACTGAGCGTTGTGAGCTGTTATTCTAACAATTGCTAATCTGAGCATACTTCACCCAGCTATTCTTGCTCAGATTTTTGCAAAAACAGGCCTTATTTTGTTTGGGATGGAAAATCATCAAATGACCTTTCCCGCTCTGGGCAGAGCGGAAGAGCGTGTCAGACTTTTACTTACTAAAACCCACCCGTGTGTCTTTACTTGCCTATGTGCCAGTGTCACGGTTTCTTTTTTAACCAACCCGCAACCCTAACCCAGGAGGCATCGATCTTCGTGAACCCCGTCACGATGTGCTGACATCTCTTTGAGGCGCGCGTTAAACACAAGCGCCGTCGACTCGGGCCTGGTCCTTACCGGGCGGTGGGCTGCGCACTGTTCACCTTTTGTCTCCCGACCAGGGCGTCTCTTGCGATGGCTAGTGGCGTGAGGGTGCTGGGATTCCGGCTCCCTTAAGCGCTCCACCTCCGACCTTAGGCGGCTATTACAATAGTGTCAGAATGGTCGATCAGTGATATCATAATGATCGATTTTGACAAGTTTCGTAATCTATGTAATTTCTAACAAAATGGCATCATAACTTTCGAGTGGTCAATCACTGACATTCCACTGCATATTAATAAACTAGCGGCCGCCAGCAACTTCGTTCACGTGGAGTTAGTTATGCTCCGCTCCCATTGGTGGCAGCGTGATATTATAT
This sequence comes from Sesamia nonagrioides, assembly GCA_017933935.1. Taxonomy (NCBI): domain Eukaryota; kingdom Metazoa; phylum Arthropoda; class Insecta; order Lepidoptera; family Noctuidae; genus Sesamia; species Sesamia nonagrioides. The sequence continues at coordinate 500,535 of JADWQK010002117.1, forward strand.
AGCCTGAAGCCTTCCTGGATTAATGGGCTTTTCAACGTAAAAAGAATTTTTCAAATCGGACCCGTAGTTCCTGAGATTAGCGCGTTGAAACAAACAAACAAACTCTTCAGCTTTATAAATTAGTATAGATGTTCAAATTGAGTAGTAGTTTTTTTAGAAAATCATTTCTACTAATGGGTTTTATAATAATCCCAAAACGGCAATGTCATTCTATCACCATTCCATTACGAGACTAAATTTTTGATCATTATGAATTTAGCAGATTACGAACTTTAAGCACAATGGCAATGGAATCGTGTAGGAATGAAAAGAATATAAAAATAGCAGACTATTATATACCCAGATGTGTTCGATCAGTTTGACAGTATTATCGTATGAGTCGCATAAATATTTTTACAATAAAGAAGTAAGTAGGTCAAGTCTGTGATTTGGTTCTTCAGTAGCATTGAGACTCATTCGAGTACTTTCATCAACTCCCTAATGAAAGTAATCTATACATTATTATGCGATGGAAATTATCGAGGTTCTTTTTATCTTTTTTGGAACCTTGCGTATTTTGTTCATTATATTTAAATAACAGACTGTGTGTCTATATGATAGCCTGAAACACGGGTTTAAATGGACCAAGTTTGTGTGCACACAACATAGTTTTTAGAACGTAACTTTCTAGCATTATATTATGTATTATATTGTATATACATTTAGTTAACTTTTGTGATTGTTGTTAAGAATTTATATTAATACTAGCTTCCTCCCGCGGCTTCGCCCGCGCGGGGTTCGGCTATATCGCGATTTTTAGATTTCCCTCGGAAACATTAAAATTTTCCAGGATAAAAGGTAGCCTATGTCCTTTCTCAGGGTCTAAAGGTTGTCTGTGCCAAATTTCATTAAAATCGGTTCAGTAGTTTAGGCGTGAAAGCCGGACAGACAGACAGACAGATATACTTTCGCATTTATAATATTAGTATGGATACAGACTGAACCATTTTATTCATTCATTATGTTCCATGTTTTTTTTTTTTAATGTATGAAGCACACTTTCTGAAAATAAAACGTTATTATTATTGTATTGACTGTATAAATTTTTAGAGACATTTTTAAGTTAGATACACTCTTGAGACGCAAATATTTTCATATTCCAGTACCAACCGCTATAATTATTTTGATGTGACGGTTTTCCAATATTATAGCGGTGGTGTATTAGGGTGGAAGATGGCTTAATAAAAAACTTCAGTGCTCGTTTGGTCCCACTCCGAGAAAGTACCACTTAAGGAGACCCAATTATTTATAACATCAGTATAATATTAGTTTTTTCAATCTATTTAAGTATCCTGAACATAATGATGAAATAATATTGCATTATAAAATGCTTTCGTCTATAAAAAATGTTGTGGTATCTGCAAGAGTAAATTAAAAGAAATTTCTTCAAATCAGGCTGATGATTTGAAGAATTTTGAAGAAGAATCAGAAACAATGAAGAATCTGAATGAATCAGAATAAAATAGAATATTATGTACACTATATAAATTACAGAACATCAATATGAAGGCTTTACACAGGGTGACACAATGGGAGGTCTTATCGCTAAGAGCGATTTTTTACAGTCAATCTTCGGATGAAATACCAAGGGAAAGGAGAGATAATCAGGACTTTTCTTAAAAAGAAAAGACAGTCCCCCAAAACACCCGCCGTTCACCTAGTGCCATTTGCAGGTTAGACGAAATGGCATTTCAAACTCCCCAGCAGTACAGCAATCTGTTTATCTAAATGAAAAGCCCAGCCCACAACTTCAATCACAACTCGGGTTTATTCCCGGGTTACATAAGGCTTGCTTTTGAGCAAGATAGTGGTAGTAGGTTAGCTAGCTAGTCACTCTAGAGTCGAGTAAACAAAACTATCTTGATTTTGGACTAGGTTAAATGGTAGTAAGCTTGTGGCTATGTTACCTTTGCTGGGATAGTCTTTTATGGTTTTCTTGTATGGCCCAAAAGGGACGAGCAAAAGACAGTTGTATGCAGCTGAGATGAGAATGCTAAGAGGGATTGTGGTGCTACACGAATGGATAGAAGAAGAAATGAGTACATAAGAGGATGTCCGAAAGTGTGTTGAAATTGGTTGTCATGTTATAGGCATGTATCACGGAGAAATGTGGAGAATAGTGAGGAGAGTTTTGAGTATGAATGTCAATTTCTATAAGAGTAGGAGAAGACCAAAGAAACGATGGATGGAATGTGTGAAAGATGATAGGGTTAAGAAGGGGGTGACTAAGGAGATGTCGGATGACTTCTATTAAACAAGTCATCATCATCCCAGCGTTGATCCCAGTCGCATCCGAAGCCTTTTCAGCTTTGGAGTCTGGGGTCCGCTTTACCACTATTAGTGGTGTTAACACCACTACGATGCCCCTTACGTTGTTAACAACGTAAGGGTTAAAACTCGCCGTACGACGGGTCGTCCGATGATACTGTGATGATGTGTGTGATGCTGGGACTGCCTTCCTTTCGGTGAGAGTGCCGTAATCCACCACCCGTCCCTATTATTGGTTGGTAGATATCACTTGTCGAATCGTATATCGAATGTCATGTTCGAATTTTTGATACATATGCTAGTGCAACGCTGATTCGTTACAATTACAATCGACTATAATTTTAATAATAATTACTATTTAAATTTATTATAGTCGTGGTGGTCTAGTGGTGGTAGTGGTGATGGCGGGAACCATTGACCACGTGATTTATCGCGTCGCGTGGTCAATCGTTTTCGTTATTGATTGGTTTGGTATTCGATTTCGCTTCGCTACGAAGCGATGTTACATTGGCTACAGGCCCAGGTCAGGCAAGTACCAATGTAACTTTTCTAAAATTATATGTACTTTCTAAGTATACCTTGGACACCAATGACTGAAGGTCAGGGAAGGTGAGGGGGGTGAAGCGTGGTGATTACGCTCAATTTTTCTCTGTATGAGAGGAGACCTATGCCCGGCAGTGGGACGATAAAAGGTTTATGATGATGATGATAATGATGAAGCTAGTGCAATAGTTTTTCTGATGGTGTTTCAATTTTATTAATTAATGCCCTTCACTGATTTTATTGTCCTGGATATTTTTTTTTTTATAAATTATAAACTAGTGCTTGACTGCAATCCCGGATGGTACCTAAGCAGTGATGCAATCCTATTCACTCTAGCCTTGAAGACCCTTAATTTGTATTCTGATGGAAACACCGCCGCTAGCAAATTGCAGGTTTATGTAATAGCCGTGTTCCGGCATGATGTCTGGTGAAGCCGTACGGAGGACGGGTCTGAGCAGTTGTTGAGATGTGTGCCGGGTACGATGCACCAAATATTGTTGTGTCAGGAGTTTGGTCGTGGAGGATCCCCAGATCAATCTCCTTCTTGCGCAGCATCCTTGGTCGTGCTGTTGGGTTTAACATAGTATCACCACACTCGACAGCCGACTTCCTATTCACTAAGTTTTTTTAAGTGAATACGCTTAATAAACTAGCGTGCTTTACCATCAACGATTGCATCACTGCTTACCATCAGGCGGGATTGCAGGTAAGCACTAGTTTATAATTATTAAAAAAAGCCTCTTATGGCGGACGGATCTAGCACCAATGGGGTTATTTTACTCAAATGATATTATTTTCTTGCTATACAAGCTTGAAAAAACTCTCGTATTTTCCAGATCGTACAAAAAGTATAATATTTATCTTATGCAAAAATCACCGCCAAAAATCATAGCCTATAATAAGTCCGGAGCATTGAAGGAAAAAATGTATTACATATTATAGAAGAGATAGCGGCTTCAACACATCATACGTCTTATCCTGACAAGGGTAACTATTTATATGCAAACGGGAAATTCACGTTGTATTTAGGTCAAACCTGCGAGCACACAGATGGAATTAATCGTCAAACATCTAAAACCCTGCTAGCGTCTAACTTTATTTATTGCTGTGTCAAGAGGTTTCACCCGCATACGTCCCGATTTCGTAGGAATATTGGGATAAAAAAGTATTCTAAGTCCCAGGTCATGGTCTACGAATTTTAAGAAAATAAGCTATATTAATAATGTAAATACCAGGAACAAACACAATCTTGCTGTACATCACACTCGTCTCCACAGAGTAGGCAACTCGTTCATGGGTCAATGTATCCACTTTTACAACAAGCTTCCCATGGACATTCGAAACTTACCCATTAAACGATTTAAGAACCTCACAAGAAAATCACAGATTATTTAGAAGACAAAAAAGCTTGGGACTGAGCTGCTCGCTCTGTTAAGCATTGTTATTAAGCAATATGCGTAATTATAAGGTAAATTATTGTAAAAAATTTCATTTTTAATGTCTGGACTTGAAAAAAGACGATGATCCCTGAGTTTGTTTCGGCTATTTCTTCTCAGAGGTTTTTAGTTAGGAAATGCCGGCTTCATCTAGTTATAAAAATAAAATAAAAAATAAACATGACTTGTAAAAGTGATCAGTGATCCTACTTGCTTAATAAACGATTTCATTTCATTTCATTACCCATGTGTCAAAGGGGAATGAAATTTTTTTGGTCTCAATGGCGGCTACGCACAGATCGTAAATAAATCAATAATTGAGATCAATGCCATGTCACATGATCAACTTTGAACTTTAATAGCGCTGAATTCTTTATTCAGAAACCAAAATTAAGTTCAGTATCTCCCTTTCTTTTTACTTCATTAAGAAAAGGACAAAAGCTTATATTAATCCATATCAATTGCAGATTACGACTAATCATTACGATAGCATAGCGGGTAAATTTGTAAATCATTTGCGTATAGATGATAGGATGAAATTAGTTCCTCGGAGATTGAGTTAATAAAACTGCACATAAACGGCGTACGTAAACTAGAAGTACTGATCTTTAGTAGACTGGAAGGAACAGAGAAGAATATATTTAGAGAAGATGATTATTTGATTGTGGATTAACCGTTCAAAGACTTTGAATAAGAATAGTAGACTGATTTTGAATGGTTTTCACAAAAGGATGTGGGATTAGAATTTTAGATAAAGCTATTAAGCATATTTCCACAAGTATGACAAAAGACCACTAGATGCCAAAGTATTGAGGATATGACGAATGACGGTGGTAGGCTATAATATCGCCTGCCGGCAGAAGTTACCACCCACCAGACAAAGTCTGCCGCCAAGCGATTCGTCGTGTTCCGGCATAATGTCTGGTGAAACCGTACGTAGGACGGGTCGGAGCAGTTGTGTTGCGATGTGTGCCGAGTACGATGCGTTAAATGTTGTTGTGTCGGGAGTTTGACCATGAAGGGTCTCCAGATCAATCTCCCTCTGATGCAGCACCGTTGGTCGTGTTGTTAGGCTTAACATTACATCACCTCGCTCAACTGCCGTCTTCCTTCCTATTCACTAAGTTTTTTAAGTGAATAGGCTTAATAAACTAGCACGCTTTACAATCAACGATTGCATTACTGGTTACTATAAGGCGCGATTGCAGTCAAGCACGAACTTATAATTATTAAAAAAAAAGTGAAATTTCAAAACTTAGGATGCGTCCCCATTTTGGACAAGAGCATTAATGGTGGTGATGATTAGCATTCTTACACACATTGTAGCAGTGAATGGATAAAGAGGTGTTTTTCCCTATTAGCACCATTAGCCCTACCCTTCTATTTAGACTTTGCTGTAACTATATTGAGCAGTAGCGGACGCCAGCGACTTCGTTCGCGTGAAGTTAGTTATCCTCCGCTCCTATTGGTCGTAGCGTGATGTTATATAATTTATAACTATTCTGGATTAATGGGCTATCTAACGCAAAAAGAATTTTTCAAATCGGACATGTAGTTCCTGAGATTAGCTCGTTCAAACAAACAAAAAAACTCTTCAGCTTTATATATTAGTAAAGATTAGTGTATTAATCTAATTTGTGAACTACGGCGTCAGCAATTGTTTATCTGCTTGAATGGGTGCGTGATGATATAGGAGTTCGATAAGCTACGCCATGAGAAATTTTACTTGCTTCGATTAATGCAGAGGCAAACAGAGCAGACCAATCAATTTTGCTGGCATCCTTGCAAAGATTATCGTTCACGTCATCATCATCATCTCAGCGTTAATTCCAGTCGCATTCGAAGCTTTTTCAGCTTTGGACTCTGGGGTCCGCCTCCACCAGTCCAACTGCTGATATTGGCTAAATTATGATATTTATCCTGTATTATCCCTGTAGCGAATGTTGTCTGACCTCCACAAACCGAAGGACATATCGAAGCATTGCAGTTAAATCCAATGTTGGTCTTTTGAGGGCTCCAACAACCCGTAACGACTGCCATTAGCTTTTTGTATGGCAACCGGGACCAACGGCTTAACGTGCTTTCCGAGGCACGACGAGATCAGTGCAAATAACCATATTCATGCATACAAATATTTGCACTGAGCGGGGATCCAAGCCGCGCCTCCTTGCGCAGCGGCGCACGGAGGCTGTGAAGATTATCGTTCACGTCACTAACATTATTAAGCTTTAGCCAATTATCAAATGACCTCTCCCACTGTGAGCTGAGCAGAAGGGCGTGTCAGACTTTTACTGACTAAAACCCACCCGTGTTCCTTCACTTTCCTGCGCGCCAGGGTATCTTTATCGGACAACTCACGGCCGTGCTAGGACACTGAGAATCCTAGCATGTTGTTAATTAATGATCGCCTATAAACTTCCTTCAGTAACGGACCATCAAAAGCTACAGGAGTTTTCAAATCCGGCTTAAATAAACATATAAACTCTGAAACTTTTTATAAGTATATAGATAAAGATAAAAGAATAAAACTTTAGCAATAAACACTGAATAAACCTGAAAAACGCTGCTGAGTAGAAAAGATCGTAAAATAATTTTCACATTTTTGTTAACCCAATCAAATAACAACACGTAGAACTAAATTAAGACCGCAAAAAGTAAAAGTTAACAAAAGGAACGTTATAGTACAACAGGAAACGGACTTTGCACCTTTCTTTTTAAACAATCAATGAGCATAACTACTACTACCATTTTGTTTTTTGTTGGGATGGGAAATCATCAAATGACATCTCCCGTTCTGGGCGGATCGGAAGGGCGTGTCAGACTTTTTCTGACTAAAACCCACCCGTGTTTCTTCACTTGCCTGCGCGATGGCTAGGGCCATGAATTCTTTTTTAACCAACCCGCAACCCTGACCCAGGAGGCACCGGTCTTCGTGGACCCCGTCACGATGTGCTGAAATACTACTACCTACGACTAGACTACGACCACAAACTTCTCAACATAAATAAGACCATTAATTAAGAAAATAAAATTTTACATCATGAACATTATGGTGCAACTTGGAGGCTTATTAATCAATTCGCACGAATTTACTTGCCCGAAACAGGCGAATTATTACTTTGAAATCGTATCTGCAACTGAGTTGTTGGAGTCAGTTAAGTAGTCAACAACACATTAAATGTGTTTTAGTGCCTATCTAAACAACCCGTCTGCATCCGGTTAGCCTGGATCCCTAACTTAGTTGGGGAAAAAGATAGTCAGATAATGAGGAAGTACACACATACACACATACAGTACATTCCTATCACTACACTGTTCACTTGTGTTCTTTTGCTTTTATTCCATACAATTCAAAAAGTTACTATGTGAATTCTGTATAGAGATTATTTATTTATTTACTATTTTCTGCAATTACAGGTTGCTTAACCTAATGCGGCAGAAGGACACAAATAAAACACAAAAAAAAAAAACCTATACTAACTATGGTAAATAATATTAAAATTTAAAACATCACTTTTCAGCTTGGTAATAGCGCAACACACCATCAGTAGCAATGGGTTTCACTTTGACAACTCAACAACATTTATTATTTATTTATATATTCTTTATTGTACACCAATCAAACATGGAACAACAACAAGGAACAACATGGAACATGGATTTATTGTGCGTTGTTGAGCAATAGATTAGCAATTGGCTGAATCCAGCTGATTGCGTACAATTTAACAGTGACGATTCGCCTGATTCGGGCGAGTATTCGTGCGACTCGACTAATAAGCCGACTTGAAGCGACTTATTTTCGAGCCATCTCATAAATTGCGAGCCACTCCTTACCCGAGGAAGCGAATTCACTAATATTTACACTTTTTTTTTATTTTAACTTAATTGCATTGCTACCGTCTTCTTAAATATTTAGAATTCGACTTTTATGATGTCATTTTGTGATGTAAATTGCTTTGTTAAAGAAATACTATGCAATTAAGTTAAGTAATTAGAATATAATATCTAATTTGATTAATTTGTTAACGGACTTTGTACATGTCTGTCTTAATTTACCTTAGAATGTTTATAATTTTTAATGTGTCCCTTATACATAGGAAGTTTCCTTTTCGAATAATAATTGACGGCAGACATTGAATAATAAACAACAGACAACACAAATATTAATAAAAACTTAATGTTTCTTTTTTCATGTTTGGTTTAGTAGTAAAAAGTTGTTTGACAAAGACAGCCTCTAAACTTTCAAATCAAATAAAATTGACATGTGTGTGTGGGTTTGTGTATGTGCACGGGTGTATGAGTGCGTGTGCCTGTGTGTGATTGCGTGCGTTTGCGTGCGCCTATACATGTGCGATGGCGTGTGCGTGGGCATGTATGTATGCGTCTGGATGCGCGTGTACGTGTTTGTGTATCGTAAAAATGCGTTAATTGATATTTTGCACCTGAATTTACTCACTTTTCTACAAAGACATCTAAATAAAATGGAATATTTTTTATTTTTTTATTTCTCTGCTTTGTACATAATTTTTGTAATAATTTTCTTAATTCTAAATAGCACTGATAATTTGCTGAACTAGGTAGAACCTGTGCTTCAGGCGTAAAAGTGCTTGTTATAAATTTTTATTTTGCAATAAATTAACAATAAAAGAAGTACGTAGAAATCTAGGACACAACTTTGTGGTTCCCTTGCCCTTGTCTCTGATATCGGTTCCGCGGTTGTTTCAAAACTCTTTTGTTTTCTGTACTTCTTTCAAATTTTCCAAGGTCACAAGATAATTTTTAAAAATTTCAAAAATTTTGAGGCTTTAAAGTTAGAAGTGCGCACCATTCACTGAAAGTCTATGTAATAATTTATATTTGGGACAAATCTTCACTCTAACAGTCATATCAGAAGAGTCAGGGTCACTATAGCACCTAGTTCCACGCTGCATGTCCTCGGTTTTCTAGCCACGGGACCTGCTTCGGTCACTGTGCCACTATCCATCTGCTCTTTCATCCTTTATTTCTATTTATTAGAGGATTTTTGACTTTCGACAAACCCTAATAAAAATTTGTCTTAATTTTTGGTCATCTAAACTTAGTTTTTAGTTAATCGGACGAATCAGACCGCGTGTCCTTTTACATATACATTTTGACACCCTCCAATCCGACTCTGTATTTAAGAAAGAATGACAATCTTCAGAATTTGCATAAGATAAGTAAGTGTTCATGTTAAATTTAAAATTTATTATAAAGTCAAGAAATAGGGTTTTATATAAAAAAAATACCCGATTACTATTCACCCCCGTAAAGATTGAATTAAAAAAAAATATTATTTAAAACCAAAAAACCCGCCTGCATAAAACTCTAACGAACTGAAAAGGTAGAAAAAGCCTGTGTTTTGGCGGTATTGAATGCTACAAGTTTGGCATTGCCCCATTCGGAGACTGCCACTTGCCTCTCGTCCAGCTGATTTCTTTAAGGATCAATAAACTGCCACTGTGTTGGCAAAAATTGCCAACACAATTGTAAAATCAATTGTTTGTATTGATTGCATGGGTAATTACTTCAATTAATACAAAAGATTTTTTTTCCTATATACGGCACTTTTATATTTAAAGGTTTTTTTATATAAAATATATTTAGAATTAATATATTTATTATAATCAGTGATTAAAATCCTTAATTTTGATACCCAACTCGATATGCTTGGCAGAAAAAAATATGTAATTCTTTTTTTTTGTTCCATTTAATATTATGTTATATACATATTTAGAATCAGTGTTTCAAATCCTTCATTTTGATATCCCACTCGATATGCTTGGTAGAAATTTATTTCTTTATATCTCACAATATGGCGTCATACATCCGCCATTTTGGTATTTTTTTAAATGTCACCTATCTAGTAGCAGTTGGGCAATTAAGGCAAATCTAACGATACCTCAAATGTGAAAATCCGTTCAGCGGTTCTGGAGATACTAGGTAATAAAGAATAATACATACAAGATAGGAGCTAAAAACATAACCCTCCTGGCAGTCGGGTAAAAAAGATCTTTTCTTAGTTTTGGCTGTGCGTTGATATGTTAGTCGGTCAGGTTCTCCATTTACTTATTTATATAAAAGATCTGATAGTCATCGAAGCTTTTGTGTTGCAGACACAAAAGGACAAAAATAATTACAAACATAAGCTCCCACTTGCACACAACAGACCCCCTAATAGTTAATTCTCCTAAACAATTTAACAGCAAACAGGGAAGTTCACATCACTCCCCATATACTTCAACTACCTCCACGTAATTATCACATACAAATCAGCCATAAATCCCTTGAAATGAACAATAGTTCCAATCAAGATACGACTGCAATGCGACCAAGATAATCTTGTCAGTTCAGAGGGGCGCTGATTGTGTAGGAGAACATCAATAGTACGTTGAATTCAGTACATTTAAATGTAGTCCCGTATTAAGCCGCATGTCCGGATATATTGGCCACTGTCGAGGTATTCAGGCTCAACGATCCAGTGATCATATCTCAGGTACCCTAATGGCAGCAATTTTGCCATTTCAATCAAATAACTATACTGTCTGAGAATTCCAACTCTTGTGAAGTATAACGTGGCAGCTCTCAATTATTCAACAATAATTTTAATTTATAATGTTGAATTAAATTAATTTAGAACGACGTAATTGAAAACCTGGTTTTCAAAAGATGTTTTAATAGGAAACGCCAGATTTGTTTAATTCATATTGAAAATTGTGATTTGGTGAACTGTTAACTCTTTATGAAGAGGCGAGCGACTTTGATGGAACTTTCTCCTTACATTTTGCGACATGGTTTCAAAAAGGAATTCGACCTTATTTAATAATTAATTTGTAAGAAAACTCAAAGCTTTTGTGTAGGAACCCAAGAATTATTTAAAATATTTCATCGAAAATACATACCAGTAACCAAATTAAATAAATCTCACGCAATGAGACCTGCTATGTAATCCTAGGAATAACTCGCATAATACATAATAATATAACATAAACATTTATACGAAGTCACGCCACATGTCAGGTACTCATTTTTTCTTTTGCACAACCCCATAGCTGGGTTTCCCTTCCTGATCCATTGCTTAGGGTATAATCAACCCCTTTGTAAGGGGTGTGGGACGTGAATAATTCAAAATGCTATTTTAAATAGACAGTGGCTGTTTGTGGATAGCCCCATGACTGCTACGTATTTTGACGGAGTATCATATTTTATTTAGGCGTTAATGTGTTGACTTGTTAATGTAGGAAGTATTAATGAATACATTAGTACAGATACATTTGTACAGATATTTGTACAAATGGCCACATTCAAACTTTCTTAATTTGACTGAAGTCATCTGTGTCTGAACTAGATAAAGAAATATCATTCTGTGTCTCAGACATCAGCGCTCTTGCTTAAGGTGATTCATTAAAATACTAGCTTAATTAGACATATTAATAATGAAAGATACCTATATCATTACACAGATATAGAAAAATTAAACTTAAAACAAACAAAAGCTGTGTGGAGTGTCAACCTCTCGGTGAGTAGTTTGTGAGAGTGCGTGAAAGAGTGTGAGAGGGTGAGTGTTAAAAAGATACTTTATTTTAATATTTTCAGAAATCCTTCTGTTTTCTCATACGTATGTTTACTAATGTATTTAAATATTTTATCCTTACAATCTAGTCTATTTAACTGGTATATATGCAAAGCTTCATTTATCTTATTGTATAAGTACGGTCCCAAGAAACAAAAGTAATTGGTTACATAAGCATGTCTGAAAAATTGTCGGTCATTATTACTAATAATATTTCTTCTTCTTGTAAGATCACCTTTTGTGAATTTTAATAATGAGTGTTGCTTCAAGATCACACGAAAAATAAACAACTGCCGAACGGTGAGGACCTCACACGACTGGTATAGAACATGAGTTGGGTACAAATAAGGGCGAAAAGTGCTAACTTTTAGTACAGCCCTCTGTGCTATTTCCAAGGGCTTTAAGTTAGTTTTATGTGCACCTCCCCAAATGGTGATACAGTATTGTAGAACAGACTGCACAAGCACTAAATATATTTGCTTTGACGATTTCGGAGGTGCAGCATACCTAAGGTTTTTCAAAACATAGATTAGTTTTCTTGTCCTCGAAGTAAGAAGAAGAAGTGATGTCAGACAGACGACAGTTTAGTATTATCCCAAGATATTTAATTGACGCTGTCGTTATTAGTGTTGGGCATGAGCATACTAAGCTATTACAACAACTATGTGCAGTAATCGAAGGGGTATAAATAAGCTGCTTTACATGAGTACGCATCGAAAATAACATGCACTGGTTTTTATCCGGATTAAGAGACAGAGAGTTATTCTGCAGCCGATGGGTCACCACATTGAAACCATCCTGCGCCTCCTGAAATACTTTGTCCCAGGTATCAGCCGAGAACAACAGTACTGTGTCTGCATACGACTTATGTTTACGTCCTACAAGGTCCAGTTTACAGAGGTCATTTAAATACACAAGGACGTAGGAAGATAGCATATTGACTTCATATTATGGATGATAAATGCTTTGTTTTTGTTTATATGCAGTATTAATTCCAATTGAAAATTTATAATAAAAAAATAGCATTCGTGGAACTGATCGACAGAAGTGAAAACTGATATGATTATTATGCATTTATTAATTATAGTTTTTTTTTTAAATTAAAGCATTTATTTTTCTAGTGATACTCCTTTTTTAACAACTCCACCACACCACAGCCTCCGTGGCGTAGCGGTAGCGAACGGGGCAGTTGCGCAAGAAGGCGCGGGTTCGATCCCCGCACAATGCAAATATTTGTGTGCATGAATATGAATATTTGCACTGGTCTTGTCGTGCCTCGGAATGCACGTTAAGCCGTTGGTCCCGGTTGCCATACGAACATCTAGTGGCAGTCGTTACGGGTTGGTTGGAGTCCTCAAAAGTCTAACAATTGGTCTAACTGCAATGCTTAGATATCGCCTTCGGGTTGTGGAGGTCAGACGGCAGTCGCTTCACGGAAAATATCGAAATTTTGCCAAAATCAGCAGTTAGACTGGTATGCATAGTTAGAATAGTGATGCAATCTATACCATAGCTTACACTATAAGTATACATACACAGTATATATAATTATGTTTATCTCGCTGTTACAATTACTGTTGCGGGTCGGTCACGCTCACGCGAATGCAATGCTTTTTTCCCATCCAGAAAAAGCTCAACGTTACTAAAGAAGTTTTCATTTCAATAATATGTATATACATGTCAAAAAAAAGAAAAAGCATGTAAAGCATCAAAATTTTTTTCTTCATCGCACACATAGTACAGTGCCCAAAACGCTGTCAGCATTGCCGCATTGTATAACATCATCATCATCATCTCAGCGTATAATCCCAGTTGCATCCGCGGCTTTCGCGGTCGGAGCCGTGGGTCCGCTTTCCTACATATTCACCTCCATTTTGCACGATCTCTGGCATACCGTGCTGTGAGATTGTTGGCACGCATGCCATCTCTTACTTCTTTGGTCAACCTCGCTTGTTCCGGCCCAGTGGAGGCGCCATCGCAAGACATTCGTTATCCACGTAACATGCCAGTTTCGTAAGACGTAACCGTACCAGCGTAGGCGATCCTATTGCAGTTTGTCTGCTATGTCACGGACACGAAGATTGCCATGGATGCAGGAGTTCCTGATGCAGTCTTCCCGAGTAACTCCATACATCCAACACATCATATCTTCGTGACGCGCAGCTCCTGCTTGTGTCGCTCATCAAGCACGGCCACGCCTCAGTGCTATACAAAAGAACAGGTCTAATAATGGTCTTATAGACCTGTCCCTTAAGTTTAACGACCACGTTGCGTATGCCGATACTAATTTGTTGTATCAAGAAACAGGCCAGCCTTTTGATCACTTGAAGAGTCTACCAACTGCTAAGCGAAGTCTCGATGGACTAAATGGGTACTTGGATCCCATGCCCTAGTGATTCAACTCACTTCTCGAAAATATAACTCCCAAACAGGTTTAAGTCTCTTCAATTATAATTTATACGCATTATAAATTTAGGTCGCTTTTCGTGTCACTTTACGATCACATACTTCTTCTAAACTACGAACTTTTGTGCGATTTTCTCAATAATTTGGTTAATTTATTCCGTAGTTGCGTGATTCAATAAATTATTTATTTATTCCTTACACAGTACAGACACTTTGATGTTTTTTCAACTGCTAGTAACACTATAGTATTTACTAATAAATTATGCCCCTACGAAATATGTTTGGTACTTTATTAAATATAACCTATAACAATTACTAAAACATAAGGATTTAAAATAATGATGTCACAGTGCTGTTGCGAATATTTCACCCCTAAAATTCAAAGAAAATAAAGCTATTCATTCTTGTAATAACTTTTACCCTTTGCTTATTAATTAATTCAAACAACAACCTGAGGGGCAATACCCGTAATTTTAAGAACGTTCAAAATCTGATCTCAGTCAAATCTGTGAAAAAATTCTTGAGTTTTCTACATTTTAACAATTTGGTTGTCACCGAGAGATTTTTGACGAGAATTGACCTTGTTTCTTATGCTTCCTATCTTTTTTTAATAATTATAAACTAGTGCTTGTTTGTAGTTCCGCCTGATGGTAAGCAGTGACGCGAGTGTTGATGGTAAAGCGCGCTAGTTTATCAAGAGCTTATTCACTCTAGCTGTACGGACGGTTGTCAGACGGAAACACCGCCGCTGACAAATTGTTCAATGTTTCAATGCCTTTATAGGTACCTAGAAGTACTTACTACCTAACAGAAGTAGGTATACCTAACCTATCAATCCTAATCAATCTGCCTACCCTTTTACTAACTGTATTTGGATCGGCATCTAACTTATTCGGTTGCAATTAAATAACAGTGTTCTGCTGGCTATCTGACCTTCACAACTCAGTTTCTGTGTAATACGGACTCCCTTTTTCTTTTTTTTCCCCCGTTGCAAAATATATCATCATCATCATCTCAGCCACATGAAGTCCACTGCTGGACATCGGCCTCCCCCAAGGATTTCCAAAAAGAACGGTTGGATGCAGCCTGCATCGAGCGCTTCCCTGCCATTTTGGTCAGACCATCCGACCACCTAATCGGTGGTCGTCCGACGCTGCGCAACCCGGTACGTGGTCGTCATTCAAGAGCCTTTCTGCCCCATCGGCTATCGGTTCTACGAGCTATGTGCCCCGCCCACTGCCACTTCAGAGAGCTAATCCGGTGAAAATATATATTAAATTCATATTCACTGATGTCCTCCGCCCGGAGCGGAGGGATCTGTCAAAGTCTTACTGACTAACACACCGGTGTTCTAACTCACACCTACGCTGAGGGAACGTACCTACATTCCTTTCGTAATAACACGATAACTCTTGTTTGACCGAACCTGTGTACATTATTAGATATTTGTTAATAAGCCCGATTAAATATTCAAAACCTAAATGAGCGCCTGAAATCAAACGTATCTGCAAAGCCATTCAGGGTTCTTTAAATATAAATTTCCTGCAAATTCCTTATCGAATTCCTGTATAAATAGGATGGATCCTTTGATTTCTGGCTTTCATTTCAATCTATTGACTCCCCAAAATAAAGGGTGGAATTTTAATCTCGGATTCTTCTCGAACAATCTTTTGGTTTTATTGTGAATTTCAATGAAACTCCTTTGGGGAGAATTTATTTATAATACATTTTCATGGTTCTAATCAACATCTTTGTGATGAAGTCAGGCGACCACGTGCGATTGTTCGACTAAGTTACAAAGAAATTAATTTTCCTCTTTGCGGCTTTTTCATAACAAGTAATGAACGGGGATTACAATCTTGTTCACTTATTCATTTTCCGTTTGTTGATTTAAATGTTTCTCGAACAATCTGGCGTTGTTAACCACACATTTTTTATTATTTTGCTTAGAGTAGTGTCAATTTTTTTAGTTATATTTATTATTAAAATTTTTATCTTTTGTTCCTAATCTTGGTAAAGGACTAAACAACTACTAGTGTACCGGTAATGATTAATGATGTTAAATCAATTTTGTAATACATTTATTTTTTGAAATGTTCTAAACTTAAGTACAATTTTGGAACATTGTGTCACAACAATGTGTCTGCTATCCCGCTTGATGGTATGCAGTGGTGAAATTGTTGATGGTAAAGCGCACTAGTTTACTATGACCTACCTTGACTTCAGCCTTGAAGACACTTCAGTTGTAATTTGACGGAAAGGTCGCCACAGGAAAATTGTTTCAGTCCTTCCATGTAGGCGGTATAAAACTCAAGGCGAAACGCTGCGTCGGGATCGTAGCGGTATAAACAACTCAAGGGTGGATACTCACCTTACAGCAGGTCGTCGGATGATTGAATGGTGAAGGTGGAATAAATAAATAAATATTTAAGAAAAAATAATAATAAATACAATAATTAATGTTATTCCTTTCCTACATAGAGGGCGCTTGTCACTTTTCGAATTGTTATTTTAGAAATGTTCTCACTGTTAGACACAAGTTTATATGTATAGTAGGGGTGTAATTTACCGTAAGTCCCAATGCGGGTTGCGAATATCATGAGTTTTTAAATCAAAATTCTAGAACATTCAACAGCATGGAACGTTTACTTATGATATTACTCACAATAAGAAACTAATATTAAGACGATTTTCACTCAATAGTTGCACGTCGATTGTAAATAATCTTATAGGGTTATGAAAAACAAGGTGCAAAGTGAATACATACTGCATAGAAAAAAGACCTCCGACCAGACGGATGTCGTACCTGGTGATTGTTGCGTGGTGAAATCTGCTTGTTAGATGTTGGATTTTTGCGTGACAGTATGATGCGTCTTTCATACGTTGGTGTTGTAGATACCACTCAATCCTACAATTACATTTAAAAGATTATAGGTATCTCAGCTCTTCTAAGATCTTAATAACATCTTTCTTTACGTCCCATAGTAAGCGTGAGATTTTATTAGATAGTTATTTTGGCATTGCTTAAAAGAGGTTTGAGCAAATCCAAAATAAAGAGTGATAAAACTTCTCAAATGTCTTGGAACAGTTCCAATATGCAAAAAACGTAACATCTGCTCGTAACGTCCACTTTGATTTCTTTGCCTTTACGGAGTACGAGTATGTGGCGATAAAAAGACAGTTCTGCAATTTAAATGTGTACATACGTATATATTTAGTTCTTTATACGACATCTACATAAAAGTGGTCAAAATAAAGTTACAGAGCTTGAAAACAACCCTAAGTAAGACAAAATTTATTGCTCAATGATACCTAATTTGTAAGTTCTGACAGCCTTCGTGGCGTAGCGGTAGCGAACGCGGCCGTTGCGCAAGGAGGCGCGGGTTCGATCCCCGCGCAGTGCAAATATTTGTATGCATGAATATGAATATTTGCACTGCCCCTTAATCGGCGAACACATTTATGTCAAATGATTGCGACTAGTTGGGATCGTTTAGACCGAACGGACCAATGGGCGGTCCGATCGATCCCAATTGATCGCAACTAGTCGCAATCATTTGACATAAATGTGTTCGCCGATTAGGGGGCTGGTCTGGTCGTGCCTCGGAAAGCACGTTAAGCTGTTGGTCCCGGCTGCCATACGAACATCTAGTGGCAGTCGTTACGGGTTGTTGGATCCATCAAAAGTATAACAGTTGGTCTAACTGCAATGCTTAGATATCGCCTTCGGATTGTGGAGGCTGACCTCCACAAAACGGCACGGCACGACGCGGACGGCAGTCGATTCACGGAAAATATCGAAGTTTAGCCAAATTCAGCAGTTAGACTGGTAAAGCGGACCCCAGACTCCAAAGCTGAAAAAGCTGCGGTTGCGACTGGGATTAACGCTATGATGATGATGATGATGACCTAATTTGTAAGTTCTCTAATCAGTAAGTAAAGCCGCGGGCAACTGTCAGTATGGAATGAAATAAACACCCTCGAAATTTAAAGAAGCAGTCGCACCCACCGAGTTAAACAACCGAAGATATGTCCAAAACTAATTTCCAGCTACAAACTGTGTTCCAATTTTCATACACCGACTTAAAGAAACCGCACACATCGCACATCGTGGGTCTAACCTCATTACCCTTCGCTGTTTTGCGTCAATTTCTCTAACTGTACCCTTGAGGAACCAAATAGATAGGTACTACAGAAGGTCGGCTTTATACAATGAGCAAAAACAGACACACGCACACATATGTAGACGTTTACGTACGAAAACTCAAACAAATGTAGGCGCAATTACACTTGATCGTTAGCGCGTATTCGGGTGTTTCAAAATCAAAATGAAAATCAAAGTATTTATTTCAAATAAACCAGTTACAAGTACTTTTCAATTGTCAGAAGGTCGGTCAGTCAACAAGATGAAGCTAGACCTACTCTTTGGAATGGGCGACTAGCTTCATCTATGGAAGACAACGGGCAAGAAACTCCATGGACACTCTTTTAAAAATAGACTCTAATGTGACCACCCGATGTATTAATGACACAGCCGATATACATAATCAACCTATGGTATTCCCACTGTTGGGACACAGGCCTCCTCTCGGTAGGCCGTAATCTACCACGCGGGTCCAGTGCGGGTAAGTACATGTCACATGTCTTCGAAGTTTTTGCCTCTAGGACATGCCGGTTTCCTCAAGAAGTTTTCCTTCACCGTTTTTGAGAGCAGTGGTGATGACACAAAGACTGACGGGGTCGAACGCAGGACCTACAACTTGTATATCATGGCCGATACCACTATGCTACCAGAATATCAGCGCTGCGATACTTAAATGTCGAAGCATTAAGCTGAGATAGGAGCCTTTTGGCCTCGCAAGGGACTTTTTTTTATTTATATATTCTTTATTGTAGGTACACCAATCAAATATCGAACAGAAACATTCAGCAGAAAAAATGCATACAATGGGCGGCCTTATCGCTAATGCGATCTCTTCCAGGCAACCAAAACTGACTTTCTGATATTGTTATTTTTTTTTATATAATATTTAAAGAAAACCCTGTCCGATCCGTGAAGCTATTTCTTTTTCTAGTTAGGTATCGATAAGTGATTCTACTAATGCCTACTAGGGAACTAAAAAAGAGGGGCTAAACTTTAATAAAAATCCCCCTAAAAAAATATTTTTCTTTTTTTTTTATATTTTATAAACTAGCGCTTG